>CM061068.1:100894708-101387208 GCA_030762895.1 Sophora flavescens | reverse complement strand
TTGCACTTTTTCCATTTCCAAGAGGTAATCCTTGATCCTTATTATCTTTAAGCTATTCTTTCTTCAATTAATTTCATGATTCAAAGCTTAATTCATCCATGTTCATCACTTTAAATTCCTAGATCTAGAAACTTTGAAATTTTCTAGAAAATCATAGAAAAATCCTAAAAATATGAAACCAAATTCTATGTTCCTATTATCATCTATATAATCATAATCCAAGAGTTTGTTGCAAACAAAGTTTTCCTCCCTATTTTCATCTCCAAGGCCGAAACCATCATGATGTGGGGGAGGAGATTTTGTTCATTTTCTTAGAAAGTAATCATTGATTTCAGCTTTCCATATCATGTCTATGTTGGATCCAAAGTGTTGGATCAAAATCAAATCTCTATCCTATTTTGTGTGTCAAGGTTGAAAAAATATTTTTGAGGGATTAGAATATTTTTGTTTTAATCTTTGTTGTTAATCACTAATCCTATGTCTTAAGTATTAAGGATCATTAATCCAAGGACTTGAGAATTTTAGAAGTTTTTAGCCACAAAAACTCATTAAGGTCGTGACCTATCTTTAGTGTATAGGTTATTTTAATTGTTTGATTGATAATTATGTTGTGTGGTTTGTTGAATGAGATTGTGTATGAATCGTGTACGTGTGTTGTCAAGAAATCGGAGCATCGACGAACGTGTATCGTAAGGAAAGATCTTCAAGAGGTAAGGGGAGCTTACCTGAGGGATTTTGTTTAGATAACCACACGTTATCTGGGTGTTATTTGTAAATTATATGTTATGAATTTCTTTGGCTTTTAGTTGTTTGCTGTTTAATTTGCTATATGCTTTGGATGTGATAAATTGTTTATGTGATCATAACTGTGATGCATGCAATAATTATGATGTATGTTATACTGTGCTGTGGTGAAATTATCTGTTGTTGAGTGCTGGATTGTGCAACTTGACATTGGTCAGTGTTTAATTAATTCTGATGATAAAAGCTTAATAAGCTTATAGATTCAATTAAAGAAGTTAAATGGTGAAAATTGGTGTAAAAGTGGAAAAGTGATCTTTTAATGATTTTTGGACGGAACCGTGAAAATTTTTCACAGGCGTTAGTTATCTCAAAATAAATTCATCAATAATATAAAATGTCATTTAGAGAAATTAAGTTACCAAAATAAAGTAAGATTGATTTGGGAATAATTATTTCCGACAGAAAAGTCATCTTTGATTTATAAAAGGAGTTTATAGAGAAACGTTTAAGAAACACATATTATTTTATTTTATATCCGTTTTGAAACGATTTTCTTAAGAGTTGATATTCTTTTCTCTATGAGCAACATTTTCAAGTGTAAAATAATTTCTAAAAGAAATAGTTAATTTTTGACTTATAAAGTATTTTAATGCTAAATAATGAGTAAATCAGAAAATATAATTTACGGAAAGGTTTTGAAAATAATATTTTTCTTCTTGGACCGTGATACGTTGTAAATGAGTTCTTTTTCAAGAAATTGATGTTTTTCAGATAAAGATTTTCAAAAGGAAAAGAGATTGAGAAAAGTAAATTTCACTATGATTCGACGTTTTATAAATGGTTTTCAACAGAAAGGATTTTCTGTAAATGAGCTTTATATAAAAGAAGTTATGGACCTTGTTTCCTATATGTCACGGGTTAAAGTCCTTGCTGGCATATTTAATTTTTGGAGATATCGGTATGCCACGGGTTAGATTCCTTGTTGGCATATCCGATTGTGGAGATTCCAGTATGTCACGGGTTAGAGTCCTTGTTGGCATGTCTGATGATGGTGATTCCAATATGTCGCTGGTTAGAGTCCTTGTTGGCATATTGATGATGGTGGTTTGGTATGTTGCGGGTTAGAGTTCCAGTCAGCATATTTGTTTCATGTTGAGTGTTGCGGGTTAAAGTCCCAGTGAACACATTTGACTTTGGGTCATATATCGATAAGCTAGGACCGATGAAATCATCCTAGTGTTTTTCGTAATCAAATTCTTGGACTGCATGTCCGATGTTGAAATATTACGCAATTTTTATTAATCATGATGACTATTTGGTATGAAACCCTTTGACTAAATTAATATGTTGTATGGATAAATTGTTATATATTGTGAATATCATGAATATGCTATTTTGTTTTTGTGAGTGGGGTAATCTTATAAAAGTCCATATATTGGTGTCTCACCCTTACAAATATATCAGGTTTCTTCTGGTATTGCTGTTGTACATTGGTATACTAATGCAGATGGAGCGGAGAAGTTTCCCTAAGTCTTTCGGGACTTAGTTTTAGATACTTGAAGAGGTATTTTGATTATGGGAATGACAATGGAGTCCTTCTGATAAATGTCTTGTAGAGCGACCAGCTTAGGAATCTTAGTTGGGTGGTGTGTGTACTAGGACAGTAACTTTGGTGTTGTACTTTAATCTTAGGTTTAATTTTCTGTTTTGGAAATTGAAACTTAATTATTAAAAGTTGTATGCCTTGGAGGCTTTATTATGAAGGTAAATATCTCTTTGTGTGGTGATGTACAATGTGCTTTTAATGTTTTAGCATCTGTATCATGTTTCCAAAGTCTTCGGCAGTAGAAAAATTTTACACCCAAGTTTTCTGACTGAAATAAAATAATTTTCCGAAAACAACTAGTAAATAACTTTTTAATTTATTTCCGCATGTGTTAATTCATGTATTGGTGTTGTTGTTCACAACCTTGTATTGGTAATATAATATATGAGGTCAAGAGTTCTCGCTAGACCGTTCCACCTTAGAAATAGGTTGTGCAGCTATAGTGTCATTGAATTTCATTGAGCACCCCAGGGAGTGGACGGGGTGTGCACCGGGAGCATTGACAGCTATAGTGTCATTGCTATGCGTGAACATTCTCACCATGGAAGAGAATGTGCACCAGGAATTTGGAATATGTCGCTTGAACAATTGACTGACATTCCCCACGAGGAATGCGTGAAGGAAATGGTAGTGGTCACGTCAGCATAAAGTGTTAGATTGCATGAGTGAGGGTAGAGGTTGATATAGTGATTTATGGAGGATAGTTAGTGTTGAATGATGTTATGTTCGTGACAATTACTGTATAATATGCTATGACTCTTTTCCGCTTTTAGATGATAGAATTGCTTCTTATATCCCCTATATTTCTGTATTTTTGTGGGTTTACTTTATTTACGTTAGAAGACCCGAAGGAGGATTATGTTGCTGAGGAGCTGGACAGAACTCTGTATTGAAACGGAGGTTGCTGAGGAGTTGGATGAAACTCCTTATGAACCAGAGGCTGGAGGTCGAGCTGTGACCCATCGTGATTAGAGTATAGACATTATGGCCAGTGTGTCTAAGGAGCATTTTTATATTTCCCGCTAAGTATGACTGTTGTTAAGTATACGCCTGTGAGGGATCCTACTGAGAGGATATCCTCAACAGTGTTTTGTAATATGTTTATAAGACTTAAGTGTGCATGTATAACCTAAATACGGTGTGTTGTTTTTGATTAACTAAAGTTGTATGTTATGTAACTTAAGTTTTAATTTTTACATTTTTTTTTTCATGCTAAGCGCGTGATTAAGAAATGAATTAAGAAGGCTTTAATCTAATAAAAAACCGGGGCACGACGGAGTCTCTCGTGTATTGTGTTGGATATTGGTTATGATGATGACCGACTTTCCATATATGTGGATGTGACTGTCATAGTTGAAGGAGAAGAGGGTAAGTGGTTGGAGCTGTCTCGAAGTTTCCTAAGTGCGTGGCAAAGTGTCAGAGTAATCCGGAGGGTCATGTCAGGGTTTCAGTTGAGGTGTAATCTGATGCTACATCGTTGTGAAGGAAACTAAATGTTAGAACAACAAAAGATTGATTTTTAGTTATTCTGCTATAGGTAAGGGGAGGTTGCCTGAGGGGTTTTCGATAACTGCATGATATCTGTGTGTCGTATGTGAGTTTATATGTTGTGATGTGTGGTGTTAAATTAAGTTGTTATATGACTGTTATGTGGTTTTTAATGTTTTCTGTGAAGGCATGATTATATCTGTGATGTATGGATATCTGCTATGTATGGATTATTTGTTGGTTGGTTGATTGACTGAGAAGCCCGACAGTGGTCAGTGCTCAACTAAATTCAAGATAAAAGCTTTGAAAAATCTTGAGGAGAAATTTAAAGTATTTGATTTATGGAAGTGGAAGAAAAATATTGAAAATATTTATATTTGATGGTGTTTCGGGGAAAAGAGTGATTTTTGAGTAAATAGTGAGGACGACATTTGAAAATATTTCAGTTACGTTGTCTTTTCCAAATAAATTCAAAAATATGATGAAAAGTTATTACGAGAAATTTAAGTGTCAAGAATATGTTAAACTTTGATGGTGAAGAATTTTTTTATAAAATAAAAATTCATTTGATTTATAAATGGCTTTATGTCCAACGAAATGTCTTTCCAGTAGATGTCTATTAGAGTGACCAGCTTAGGATTTTTCTTTGGGTGATGTGTTTCTGAGAAAATCGGTGTATGTGTGTTGTCAAGTATAGTATGATTTTACTATTGTGTTGTGTGCACCACTGTTCGCAGTATTAAGAAGAAAAATTTTTACACCTAGATTTTTATGACTTAAAGTAAATAAATTTCTGAAAGCAACCAACAAATTTCTTTTAATTTTATTCCCGCACGTGTTCACAAGGTAGCCCAAGGGGGTGTTACAATCCCCCCCTCCCAAACTTGGTTCACAGGAACAACTAGGCATAATGATGATGATGCCATTAAAGTGTTGGGATTCTAAGTGTGAGTGAGATGTGCATTAAGTCAAACATTGATAAAAATTTGAATATTTGAAGACTATATAAGGGGAAAAGATTCATCGACATAATGTCTTAAGGTTTTGGGTCAAGATAAGGTGTCAAGCTCTCTTATATGGTTCTTCACTTAGCCCATGGAGATTCCTAACAATCTATGAAGCACATACATGGCTCTCTTATGCAGTGTCGGGGTGTCGAGCACGTGTCCGACACGGATACTCGTCAAACACCCGTACGACATGTGTCCGACACCCCACATCAGGTGTCCAATTAAAAAATCAATTTTTTCGGCTCCAACACGGCTCCTACACGACCCCAAAATGGCTGGACAACTAAGCCTACACTGCCAAACGACTTGACACCTGCTGGTAGGGATGACAATGGGTAGGGTACTATAGTACCCGTCTCCATATCAGGGTTTGAAAAAATTACCCGTACCGGCGTGGGTAGCAGCTTTGGTACCCTTATCCATACTCTCTGAATACCTAAGTACTCGTACCTGCACCCGTTACCCACACTTTAACTGTGAAAAAACAATAAATAACAAAAGACACGTTATAACAATTAAAAAACGATTCAAAGGTCTTTTAAATATACTCATAAAACATTATAAAAATCAAAATATTTAAATAAATAAAAACATCAAAAAAAGGAATTTTATATGCAACTAGGTTTAGAAAGCTATGAATATTTAGATTAATTTTGGTTTTAAATTTTGTATTATAGTTAAAATTATATATATTAGCAATATAAATAAATAAATAATTATATATACATATACATATATGCGAGTGCGGGGCAGGGGTGAGTACCATAGTACTTATAGCCGCACTCATTCCCATTCAAATTTGCAGGTAATTACCCGTACCCGGACACTTATCCATTACGAGGGTAATTACCCAACCCATCATAGGTAATTTTTGCGGGTACCTATTGGATAGGGTACAAATCGCCATCCCTACATGCTGGACACTAGTGCTCCATATTTTTTTTAAAAAAAAATATTTAAATTTATAAATTAATATTATTAAAGGGAAATTGAAGAGTTTGGAGCTTATTCAACATGCTTCTTCTCCTCTTTATTGTCTCTGTATACGCCATTCTTCCTCTCTCTATTGTCTCAGCGTCTTTTTTCTTGCTACACCTGGGTATTTTAGTCAATAAAGGAATTTTTTCTTTGTTATTATTGGTGTCTTTGTTTGTGTTGAACACTTGCGCATATACATTGGGTCACTGTCACACCGTTATTTGGGTCTTTGTTATTATTTTGATTCTTTATGTGTTCCATTGGTTTTATTTTTTTATTCAATTGTTATAGATATGAATGCTTCTTGTGTGTGTGTGTATATATATATATAAGCGGTGTCCTATTGTCCTATGTTTTGGATATTAGCCATGTTGCAGTATCTGCATTGATGTGTCGTGTCGTGTCATGTCGTATTGTCAGCGTCAGAATAGGTGCTTCATAGCTAACAATGCTGATCTTATTGAAGAAATCATCAAATGTGTGTGATGAGGTTGAGATATGCACCAAGTTAACTTGAAAGGACTTTTTGGAATTGGCTAACCAATTGCACATTGAAAATCATTGTTACAACATGAGTTAGAACATGTGTTTTTATTGGATTTTTGGGTTTGGCTGGTATCGTTACAACAATCGTTGTAGGAGGCTATTTAAACTGTCATGGATATGCTGTTTTTTGGTAAATGTAAGGGAGGGATAAAGAAGACATGGAATAATTTCTTTAAATAAAAAACTTTTTTTCCACACTATTGAGCAAAGATTCAAAAATTGACACCCCCAAATGGATTATCTAAATATTTTGAGCAAATGCTTGAAAGTAGGCTACATAAGAACTTTATTGAAAGATCATGACTGTGATTATTCAATGACTGCTAGGCTGAACAGGCTGAAAGATAAAGCTCTTAGTACTATTAAGATAATTTTGTATTAATACATGATATTATTCAAGAAATGGCTTTGGCATTATCAAAAAAAAAGAAATGGCTTGGGAGAATGTTTGCCAAGAATCTACTAAAGACCTTGAAAACTGCAATTGATTATGGGGTCCTGATGACATTTATGAAATATTGGAAAATAACATGGCAAAAGCCAAAATTATATATGACATCTCATATATATATATAGCATTTCATTATTGTTTTTTTTGGGAAATGTGGCTTTTAATCATCAAATTTTTCAAATACATTTATGGCAGGGGACCGATATCATTAGATGCCTAACTATGCAGTAGTCAGCAGTTAGGAAGGTGTTAACGTGGTTTTTTGGTTCTTGATAAAAAAACCTTCATGACAAATAATTGAAGATCAAATGAGTGTGGGACCTACTAGTTATGCGGTAATCTCGTCAAGAATGTGTTATTTTGAAGGTAATGTCTGCCAAGTACAAATTCGACAATTTTAGTCAAATCTGGTAATATATTGGCAAAGACTAATGCTACGTTAAATGAGAAAAAATATTGACGAAGTTGAAAGTTGTCAATACTTAGATTTGAGTTTGAAAATATAATTTGAGTTTGAAAGTAAGAAGCAGTTTCTAGATTAGAAAATAACTTCCTAATTACACTGAATAACTAATAAAAGAGAACAGAAGTTTGAAACAAAAGTTAAGTAAAATAGGATCCAAGTAATACTATTTACAAAAAGTAAATGAACTTAAAGGAGGAACATTAAAGAAAGGCTAGAAATATTGAAGAACAAATAAAGAACTTGAATGAAACAAACCAGTACTGCACTGGGTTTTTACATTGAATTGAAATAAGAAAGATGGAGGGAGTACTTTGATGTTTATCCGTCAATCTGCTTTGAGTTTGAGATATGTAGGATGTGTATCTAGTAACCGACCCCATTTACATTATGTTTACAAGTATTTATAGGCAAATAAAAGTAACTACCTATTGCTAACTTCCCATCTTAATGACTGCCACGTATCTTGGCAGTTTTCTCAAACTTTAAATCTAAATTGCTTGTCAAACAACTCTGATAACTACTCAATTTCTTGAACTGCTCCGTGTCAACTTGATTGTCTTTGACGGTTTGGCTGCTTGACAACTTGTATTGATAACCTTCCATCGGACCGGGGACTTAGCCAATTTCTTCACTTTCTTTCTCTTTCGACGATTCTTAGAAAACTTTAGTCATAACTTCGATGCCCTTGTCAGCCTGTCGAGAAAACATCCATCAGAAACGTAAAATTTCACCCTTAACAAATGCCCCCCAGGTTTTACTTTTCGACAACTTCACCCGAAAGAATAGCAAAATTTGAATTTTTAAATCCTCAACAGATTTTTTCAATTCTAGATTTAATTCCAGTAATCAAATCTTATCAACTTAATCATATCCCTACTTAATAGGGATGATCATAATGTTACGGATGTCTTGGAAATCGAACCACCAACTCCCACTTTATTTAAATTTCCATCACATCACCGTTAAGTCTTCTTCTTCTACTCGTTTATCTTTCTTTGCGAAAAGCTTTCTTTTTTCACAAAGTTATTTCACCCTTCACGATTTCGTTCAGTTTCCATGGCGACTTCTTCCAAAACCACTGCTTCAGCACCCAAATCTTCTTAGGTCCCCTTATAGCCCAAAACAAATTTCCTGTGGATTTGCATGATTCTTTTCCTTGCAAAAATCCAGATGAAGCTATCTTAGCTTCTTTACCCTCACTCCCTATTCATGCGTTCAAAAAGGGTGATAGGATTTTTAGGATGCCCCCTACTACCAAATTCGATGCATACGTTAGTTGGCTTGACCGTGTTCAAGCCAAAAAAACATGATGTATGGGAAGAAACTGGAATCTTTGAGTTTATTCAGCTTTCCCGCCATCTTAAACTAGTAGATTTTTCCTTGATAGGGGCATCAGTCTTTTCTGGAACAAAACTACCAACAATTTCCATTTTCTATATGGAATGATGGGCCCAACTCTTTTCGACTTGTCAGCCATTACAGGGCTTCATCCGGATGGCCCTACTATGCAAACTAACATCGAGGTCAAAAGACAATTTGATGTCTATGTCCCAAAATGTTCTTTCTCCAAATATATCACAAACTTTAAAGGCGGAGACAAAGAACCTGTGACGGACACTGAGCATGTAGCCTTGTTATTTCTTTGGCTATGTGCTTATGTCTTTAGTAGTAAATCTGCTACTTTAATTGCAACTTAGGTCCCCCTTGCCAATTTTCTCGCTACTGGTAAGAGAGTAGCCTTAGGCCAATGTGTTCTGGCCAATATTTATGATAGCATGAGTATGTTAGTTGACATCGTCAATTCCAAGAAAAAGAAAATCAACGTAGGAGGCCCCCTTTGGCTTCTCCATCTGTGGCTGAATGCCGTCTTAGAGCGTCGACTGTCTTACAAAGCTCCTACAGATCTGTAAATTGACACTTATGGCTCTTATCTTTGTTATGTCTCTGTTGAGTCCTTGCCAAAAGACGATACTGCCAATTTCAAATTCTACTTCAAAATCTTCCATTCCCTTTCGTCTACTTCTTCAGGAATCAATTTTGCTCCTTTCGTTGACGGAAAGTATGGTCCAAAGTGGTTTACTAAACTTAGTACCACTATATCCAAATCCAAATAAGTAATTTGGGCCAATTTCCTCTGTCAGAGAATCATTTTTTTCGATGGTCCTGGTTTTAAAACCCATCAAATTTATCTCCATTTACCCAATACCACTACCTGTCAACTTGGTTTTTGTCAATCCATTCCTTCCCCTTATTCACCGAATCCAGATGAACACTTCATCAATGCTAAAGCGCCAACATATGAAGATGTCATAGCCATTAGTGACGAAGATAAAGCTCGCAAGTCCTTCTTACAGCTTGCCCACTTTTCTGTCTTTCACGGAGCAACTCAAAGCTTTCTTGACTGGTGGAGTGAATATTATTCCAACTTCCATCCAAGTTTAAAATTTTGCTTGAGTCGTATTGAAGACTCTACTGGTAATGGTGGTGATTCTTCTGTGCAGGAACAAGATCCGTCAACCAAAACTCAAGGTGAACTCCGGAAAGAAATTTGTGCTTTTGAGAAATTTTACAAAATCAAGTGGAATCCTATGAGACCATATGATATGGTTCGTCATGTTAATGATGTCTTAGCTAGAGCCAAAAGGAAGCATGACAAAAAGGAATCTGAAAGTCTTGTCGAATATTGGGAAGTCCCAAACATGACCAGAGAATTTTTTGATAGCCCGAAGGCTCCTTTTCCTGATCCTGTGCCCATTCCCTGTGCTCCTTTTGGTTTAGCTTATTCGCATCCAGGGAAGCCGACAAAGGGAGGTAACTTCATATTTTTAGAAAGCGTGAGTGCTTATATTGATCCTTTTGAAAAGCCAAATCCAGTGACATTCGCTTGTCGATTTCTCCAACTTGATGACGACTTTGCAATCCTTTCACGAATACTAACATACAATCCAGATACTTATTTGTTAAACAAGTATCTCTTCTCTTTTCTTCTTCACTGACAGTCAACTTATTTATGCTTTTATTGACATACATTCTTCTTGACAAACCTCTTCCTGGTAAATCCAAGGCTGTCGTGTCAGCAGAAGAAATAGTCGAGGACGAATATGATGAAGATGAGGATCTGATTCCTATAAAGGCCAAACCTACCAAGAAAGGATCACGATCGACAAAAGCTTATGTCCCTAAGACTCAAATGACTAAAGGGACCAAGAAAAGAAAAAGCTCCAGTCTCTGATTCTCCTTCAAAGAAATCAAGATGTGTCAGAAGCTCTTCGATTTCAACAGATTCTGATGCTGCCAAGGTTAAAACCCCATCCAAAGCATAAGACATTATTGCTGGCTCATCCAACAACTCTCCTTCTGACCAATCAAAGGTAAAATTTCAACTCTTATGATTGGTTTGTCGGATTATAGATACTCATTTATATTTTATGTTTCTTTTCACTTTGACAGAATAAGAATATTGCCCAGCCTATTAAAGCAGTGAAGAAGACAGGCGTGGACATCGACTTGGTGTCTTCAGACTCCAATATGGTATTCTTCATCATCTTGTAACCTTGTTTTCTTTTTATCTTACGCCTATATCTTATTTATATTTCATATCTTAGGAAAAAACTCCTCCAATTGAGGACTCGATGACCATCCTGGAAATTGTCAGTAAAACTGTCGAACCGATAAATCAACCTGATCCAGAGGTACAAGTCAATTCGCTTATTATCCTCTTTTATTCAGTTATTTCAATTCTGACTTCTTTATTTTCTTGCCCTTTTCAGGTTAAAGAAAACTTAGAGAACACAGCTCATGAGGGTGAGGCTCTGACGAAAAAGCTTCCAAATCCTAAATCCAATCAGGAAGTACCCACCAGTCCTCAACAACACATTTCAACCACTCCAGCCTCAACTCCTGTAGCCAACAAACCAGTTGAAGCTACTGTCGTGATTGAGATTCCGGATGAAGACATCGACATGGAGGCATTACTGGCTGAAACAATTCATGTTGCTCTTCCTCCACCTCCAGTCAGACTTCCAACTATGAAGTCTCCTGAACCCAAGTCTGCTCTTCATTTCAACACTTGGATCAACATGCTGGCAGAAGTTAGCTGAAAAGAATCTACGTTTTCTGCCAACTCTTCGTCAACTCAGTATGACTCCAGTGACTCTCGAGTCATCAATCTCATGCATGACCTGAAAGCTCTTCTTGACAATTCCTTCAACATTATTTGCTCTGACGTTAGCATTCAGCAAGAGCTGTCGAGGCTAATCAAAGAAATCACTCCTCTTCATTCCAACCTCTCTATGTCTAGCCGCACCCATTTTCTTTCAATCTACAAATTCTGGGAGCGGCTTTCTGACAAGTTAGAGAAGATGACCTCTGTCATTCCTTCCTATGAAGAAGAGGAAAATGTTAAGGACAATCTTCTGGCTTAGTTCCAAGATATGTAAGTTTCCAAACAGAAAGAACTTGAACTCATCTTGACAGGAACTTTAACCAAAGAATCCCTCTTGGAATATCGGAAGAGGCTGTTGGTAGAGATTGAATTGACAGATCATAAGTGTGCCAAGTTTGACACGGCTTAGGAGAAGAGTAGAGACAAGGTTAGGGCTATTGATGATAAATCTATACAACTTGGCCAAAAAGTTGAAACCGTGGTTGGTAAACTTTACGCAATATAGCCCGAATATGATGCTGCTATTGCTGACAAGGCTGGTCTTACTTTTGCATGGGATCATTTGTCCCTTGACATTAACTTAGATAAGAATTAATTATTGTAATTCTTCTTTCTGTCAGCCAACTTTTGTAATCCTAACATTCATCTTGTCATACAATCAATGAGAATGACTCATGGCTTATCCTCATGTTTATTTTCATTTATTGTTTGATCTGACCGCTTATTCCCAATGAATTTCGTAACTCAACCTTGCCAAATCATAATTAATGTTGTGATAAGTTTCAAAATATTGGTAAACTCCTCGCATTTAATTTCTTGCCTCTCAAGGCAAATTATAAATAGCAAGGCTTACAAATCATAATTTTTACACTTGAACATTTTTACTTCAAACAAGATATGCTCCCATCTGTAACAAACCTTTCTTCATTTTTCTTGCTTCCACGATGGGAGCCTGACCTTATAACCTTCGAACATCAAACTCAAAGTCTTTGTCTTGATGGTCATTTTCCAACTGAAGGTCAGTAACCAACATAATGAGCGCAGTGGAGGTCAGCAACCAACGTAACATCTAGAGTTGACCTCTCTGCACATTTGGAGAGAAGGAAATCTGGAAACAGAACGAGTGCATCTTGTTCTAGTTCCATCATCTTCATCCCAGAGGATGGTTGTTCTCTCTTGGTGTCACCTTTATTACACTATAGCAACCACACCTTTCTGGGTTAAATGATGGTGAGATCTGCTCGTGCAGCTCCCATCCCTACACCTCTACGCACTCTCGACATATGGAGCAGATGAACCTCATCAAGTGGGAATGAAGCCTCAACAAATTGGGGTATACTGTGGCATTGTCGAAGAGCGCAAGGGAAAAGTTTGTCAAACTTATCAGAGTCTTAGACTCTTAGTTAGTCACTTTTAGGGAAAAGTTTGTCAAACTTATTAGAGTCTGTGACGTTCTGCCTTATTGCTCCTAAAGGACCCTGGTTGGCAACCTTGTGCTCGTCCTCCCCTGGTTGGAGAATATGGACGTTGCCGTGTCTTAAGGGAACTTGACGTCGTGGTCGTTGAGGGGGTTCCTCGTCATCCAGATCTATCATTTCCTGTTGGGCATTTAGTGGTTCATTCTGGGGTGGATTGTCACCCCTTGACCCCTGTTGGGATTCCGGTTGTCCTCCGAGGCTATAACGCCCAAGGCTTGGTTCAACCTTCCAATTTACAATGCCAATGTGTTACACGCATTACTGGTATTGTTCATCACTGGGGTAATTAATGTTCATATCTGTTGGGTCATATGATGTATCATATCTATGTTGCTAAGATCCATCTGATGTCGAACATTTGCCAATGAGGCTTGTGTTAGACCAACAATATGTGATGGTGCTTGCCTTGCTGGTGATACTGGGGGTTGGAGCGTTGGACACTCTTGTCGAACAGGGGTCATAACCATGGACCCTGTTACTCCCAGACCTTGAGTAGTGGCTTGCCCTCCAATCACCACAGGCCCATGCTGGCCAGATGAACCAGTGGTTGTTCCATTGGGATACGGTGTCATCCCATTTGGATATGGCATGTAAAATTGAGGGTTCATGTTTGGATTGTAAGGGACAGACCCAAAAGGCATCCCATATATAGGTTGTTTCAAAGTTTGGGTGGTTCCCCTTGGATTTGTCGAGTTGACGATACTGTTTGGGGATAATCCCGTACCCTGCATAGCAACTATTTGCAAAGGCAACGAGTGTGGTACCGGGAGTGATGTAGGAAGGACATGGTCACGGAGGTTTTCCGCTTGTGTCACTGTCATTCCTCCTGCAACAACTTGATTATTTTCGGGATTCGTAGTGGCCGCAGCAGACACAGGGGCAGCGTCTACTGTCGATGGAGCCACATTCGTACTGTTTACGGCAGCATTTGTTGCGCTATTCATATTTTCCGAAGTTTAGGAAATTGATGAATTCTCTACCACTTTACCGCTTCTCAGACGCATACAAATAAGTTATATGGAAACTAAAAAATAATGACAATTTACGAGTTACTCTAAACTCGTCCCACCGGGCGTGCCAATTTGTTAACGTGGTGTTTTGGTTCTTGACCAAAAAATGTTCTTGAACAATAAACCTTCGTGACAAATAATTGAAGATCAAATGAGTATGGAACCTACGAGTTATGCGGTAATCTCATCAAGAATGTGCTATTTTGAAGGTAATGTCTGCCAAGTACAAATTCGACAATTTTAGTCAAATCTGGTAATATACTGGCAAAGGCTAATGCTAAGTTAAATGAGAAAAAATATTGACGAAATTGAAAGTTGTCAGTACTTAGATTTAAGTTTGAAAATATAATTTGAATTTGCAAGTAAGAAGCAGTTTCTAGATTAGAAAGTAACTTCCTAATTACACTGAACAACTAATAAAAGAGAACAGAAGTTTGAAAAAAAGTTAAGTAAAATAGGATCTAAGTAATACTATTTACGAAAAGTAAATGAACTTAAAGGAGGAACATAAAAGAAATGCTGGAAATATTGAAGAACAAGTAAAGAACTTGAATGAAACAAACCAGTACTGCACTAGGTTTTTACATTAAATTGAAATAAGAAAGATGAAGGGAGTACTTAGATGTTTATCCGTCAATTTGCTTTGAGTTTGAGATATGCAGGATGTGTATCTAGTAACCGACCCCATTTACATTGTGTTTACAAGTATTTATAGGCAAATAAAAGTAACTACCTATTGCTAACTTCCTATCTTAATAATTGCCACGTATCTTGACAGTTTTCTCAAACTTTAAATCTAAACTGCTTGTCAAACAACTCTGATAACTGCTCAATTTCTTGAACTGCTCCGTGTCAACTTGATTGTCTTTGACAGTTTGGATGCTTGACAACTTATATTGATAACCTTCTGTCGGACTGGGGACTTAGCCAATTTCTTCACTTTCTTTCTCTTTCGACGATTCTTCCTTTTGGCAAGTTATATTTCTATGAGCTTGTTTGTCGAATTTTCCCCTTATCGGACTGCATTCTTTTCTTGTCAACTAAACATTTTCAATACTTAGAAAATTTTAGTCATCACTCCGATGCCCTTATCAGCCTGTCGAGAAAACATCCGTCAGAAATGTAAAATTTCACCCTTAACGGAAGGTTAAGTTAAGTCCTTAGATATTTGCTAAGATGAACAAACTAAGTTTTTCGGATTTTCTTGGTGATGACTATTATTTGGACTCCTTGGAGCTTCCTCAAGGGCTTTAACCTTTGCCAATTGATCTAAGATATTTTCGATGGATGAATTATGTAACAAACCCCCCCCCCCCCCCCCTCGCGCGGGTATTACCTCCAAATCACATGTAGAAATAAATTAAAAGAAAAGTTTACTGGTTGCTTTCAGAAAAACTTCTATTATTTTCATAAGTCTGAAAATACGGGGGTAAAAAAATTTCTTTTTCTTTTCTGCGGAGTATTTCCAAAAAGGAATAGTGCACACAACACAAACATAATATCATACCATTCTTAATAGCACACAAAAGCTAGGTTTATTTATGAATCAAAACACTTCAACATATAAACTCTCATGAAATAACCTTTCGTACTGTAATTGATAAATTCATTACAAGGTTCTTCAAAATCACCTACAATAATTTTCTTAAAACACTCGTACTAAAGGAAACATCCTAAGCTGGTCATTCTAAAAGACAACTACTAGAAAGAACTCTATAGTTCTCACCATAGAATTCTCACCAACTTCTTCAGGGATCGGGAGTACTATCCTTATGTGAGGTTAGGAACTTCTTGACACCATGAGACACCCCGTTGTGCCCCATTGTATTATTACATTAAAACCTTAATATTTATTTACTTAATCGCGCGCTTACTGTTGAAAATACGTAAAAATTAAAACTTAAATAATAATCATATAACTTCTACAAATACAAAACACACCAAAACTATATTACATAAATACACACATAATTATTCTTTATTTTACACAACACGGTTTAGGGTATCCTCTCAGTAGGATCCCATACCGGTACTTATTTATACAAACATGCTTATAACTAACTGAAAACAAGAAACGTCTTATATGACTCACTGGCCCTAAACTTACTACTTTATATTATTAGAATCAATAGGTTGTTCTCCAACGTCATCTTCATACGGAATGTCATTCAACTCCTCAACAACCTCCGTCTCGTACAAGGCTCCATCCATCTCCTCAGCAACATATTTGTCCATCTGGTCTTCTAACGTAACAAATTAGACATACACAAAAATACAGAAATAGGGAGCTAAGAAACAGTTCTATCATCATAAGTGGAAAAGATTCATAGCATATAATACAATAATAGTCACAGACACGGATCATTCAAAATCAACAATCATCCTCAATTCACTATATCATCCTCTACCCTCCAACTCATGCAACTAAACCTTTATGCTGACGTGGCCACTGCTAATCCTGTCACACATCCCTCGTTAGGAATGTCAGTCAGTAGTCCAAGTGACACGTTCCCAACACCGGTGCACATTCACACCCATGGTGTACATCCATGGTGAGAATGCTCATGCAAAGCAATGACACTATAGCTGCACAGTACCGTCGGTGCACACCCTGATTCTCTCTCTCAACTCAGTCAAGGGTGCTCATGCATAGCAATGACACTATAGTTGCACAAATTAAATTCTAATTTGGAACGGTCCACGAGAAATTCGGACCTCGTGTATCTCAAATACACAGTTATGAACACCAATGCAACATATGATTCTCACCAACTTTTATCAATAACAACCTAGTACCTCAAGCTTTTCCTCATAACCTCCACTTACATACTATATCACATTACTTCTATACCATAATAGCGAGGCACTTCTAATTCATATTCAAAACTCTCACCCAAACAAAATACCTCCGAGCAATATATATATTTCCTTAAAATAATCTAAGCAGAGTATTAAACACAGGCAGATCATGCATAACACATTAATCAACAGAATATTCAACCATCTCAATATCATATAAGGCAATTTATCACAACAAAATAATTAACAAAGTTAGACTCTGTCACGGCCTGGCCGTGATAGCCATCACGGTCGTGACAGACAACAAAGACAAGAATCCTACAACACAGAACCTGTCACGGCCTGGCCATGACAACCATCACGGTCGTGACAGATAGCAAACATCATCACTATCATAATTATTCAAACACCGAAACAATACGTCACATGCAGATGGAGTACCTCAACCAGCGTATCACAAACAGTCAAAAGTAAACAATTTAAACATCCTCAAATATGAATAATCAACCTAAGGCGATAAACCTACAATTCCCAAATCGTCATTGGTATTACGGAAAAGTTTCCAGTACGATTTTGGTATTGTCGATTTCTTGACCACTAGTAGGGTTTATGTCGCCCTACACCATTATTATAAATTATATACTACTTATCGGTTCCGACGATGGAATGATTCTTTCCCCCACCTGAGTTATCACCGGAAACACGTACACGACGATCCTCGTTATCCCGCCACGAGTTAACACAACCACCTTCATTCAAACAACATAACTATAATTAATCAACTAACAACCATCTATGACACTTTAGGGCTAGGTTCGGCTTAGAAAATAGGTTTACGATTATCTTCTTAATGCCATCTTTTGGATCCTAGTTACTAGAGTCTTAACTAACATAGATTACTTATTACAAGACTAAAATTTGAAACAAAATCCTCTAACCTTTAGGGTTAGGGTTTTGGCCCATATTAGGAATTTAAGCTAGGGATTTTTGTTGGACCTAAGCTCTTGGATTTAAGCTATACATGTATTATAGAACTTAAGTCAAGTACTAACATTCAAAACAAACAACAAAACACCAAACCCATTTTCCCACCTAGGTTTGGCCATTAATGGTTAATAGGGAAGGAAAATGATTTTTATCACATGCTCTTGGATAAATAAAGGAGGGATCATAACTAGATCATAGAAATTGGTTTCACATTTTTATGATTTTTCTACAATTTTCTAGAATTATTTGAAGTTCTAGATCTAGGAATGGAAAAATATGATTCATGGCATAAACATGAGAAATACATGAATATGAAAGCTTATGTGATCAAGGAGATGAGCTTTTACCTCTTGAATATTGAAGAAATGAAGAAAATGATCAACCTTCACTAAGCTAAAAACTGGACAGCTTGAGGGTGTGATGGGATTGAGAGTGTATCTCACAATATACTGATCCAAAAATCATGAACGTTGGCTTGATAGAAAGATAATAAGAAAAGGAACAACTTTGGTGTTGAAGGTTTCATTTGGTTCGGATAATAACAGGGGTGAAAAGGGACTTATTTCTGCTGTTTCGTGGGTTGCTGAGAATTCTGGGCAGTTTCGGTATTTTGATCCTATCTCGCAATCCACTTATCCGTTTTTGATGATCTTTAGCTTGTTGGAAAGAATAGAGAAATAGGAACAACTTTTATGTTGAGTGTTTTCTGAGTTTCATAAAGAAAGAGGGTCATATGTTTGGTGGGAATTCGATGTTCTTAGGGTTTTGTAACTTAGTTGGTGGGGAAGATGAAGAGAATGAAGAAGATGAGTGAAAGGGGAGGGAGGCCACGGTTTTGAAGAGTATTTATAGGCTAGATTTAGGCTTTGTTTGGTTATAAGGAATTGATTTAATGAGTTTTGTGATTATTTAATTAATATAAGTTTAACCATAGTTAATAATTAACTTAACTAGGGTTACTTTGCTTAACTATGGTTATTAAATATGTGGCTCACATTTGATGGAGGTGTGGCTGATTTTGGGCCACACAAAGTGACTCACTAATGAGTCACCGATCTTATCCGATAGCGATTCCCGGAAATTCCGTACGCATTTAAAGTCGTTTACCCGATCTCGGTTTTTGAGAGGAAAATAATGAAACGAAAGTAAAATGAAATAGGTAAGATTTATTGGAGGTGGATGCACGAAATTGGAGAGATGTGAGAGGTTTTCAACCACGTAAAATGAGTGGTTAAGAGTGCGTAGATGCGTCTTGTTAATACCCGCGAAAGCTTGGGGGTATTTTGGTCTTTTTACCTAAATGTCATGATTACTTGCATTTAATGCTCATAAATGCTTGGTGACTCATCCTCCATGAGTCATCATGTATGACTCGTTGTCCTGATCTCTTGACGGGTCTCTGCACTTCCTTTCTCGACTCCGTCGGTTTCCCGATTAGGGTTTTACGCCCGTAAAAAGCGTAATATTTTATTTTCGGTTGAAAATTTTCAGAACAACCATACTCGTTATAAATATGATTTAAATATAAACCATTTCGTTCACGAGTCAAAATTTGGTTTTCTGCTCAGTAAAATTATACTGTCAGTGAAAACGCAGACCGGGTTTCGTCTGAATTTTCAACCCAATTTTTTATCGTAAGCTTCTACCCTAAGATAGAGTATGAATATGATTTTTATCTCATAAAAATCAATCTCCATGAACTCGGATAAAAATATAAATAAATACATTCATACCGGTTAATACAGCGAAAATATTTTTACTGAAAAAAATCGGAAAATAAAAAGTAGGGTGTTACATTACTACCCCTCTTAGAAAAAAAATCCGTCCTCGGAATTTCTTAACTCAAAACTAGACATCATCTTGCAATCGTATCTTAATCTAAAGATCCCACATTATATTTCTCATCGCTTTTTTTTCCTACGTAACAGCGGTAACTTCATAACATAATTCACTCTTATATCATTCTATTTATCCTTGAACTTATCCATCACTGTATTCTATTCATTGTTCTTAACCTTTCCAACTTGATCTAACATCCTTAAAGGACATAATCAAAACTTAATCCCTTCCTCTTCTTACTACTGATCCACTAAAGAATCTTATTTCAACATCTAACAGCCGTAATTAACACCACAATCGAACTACCCTAACTTCCTACTTCATGTATCCAATCACAGTCTTAGTTACTTAGAATGTATTTCACTATTCTGGATTATATCAAAATCACACCTTTCAAATCTCCAAATAAACATCTCAACACTCCGTAAGATAAATTGCAATCAAAAGATCAACACCTGTTAGGATTATCTAACTTAACAAATTTGAATTTCTCTAGTAACCTCAATTTACATCAGAAATCATCTTTTCTGCTCATATTCATCTTAGGTGAAAGCTCATATTCAACTTAGGTGAAATTACTATATACACTTTCGTTTACTCTTCCCAAACTCATACAATCCATCTTAACTACGATCATTAATCATTGCCCTAGATTCCATAATGATACTATGCCTCGATCAACATTTGATTTATAGTAATTATCTTACTCACTGATACCGATCTTAATCTTACCAGTCATATCTATATCTCAAAACTCCCATCACTTCCTATTTATCCTACTATAGGGAAACAATACTTAGGTAATATACCTAGATTATATGTTGCTCAATAAAGTCTTAATTGTAATCCATAACCATCAGAGCTTAAGGTGAAATCCTAACTCACCATTTAAACAAGAACAACATATCATTATAACCATTATCTCAAAAATAAAAGGCTACAAAGCTTCAACCAAATGAATCCTATACTAGATAAGCTCCAAACTAATTCGTTATCTCTTTATTATTTTCAAGGACTACCCATACTATCCAAATATATCAAGCACTTAAGATAAAGTTCCCTTAATACCAATTATCCCACAACAATCTATACTTTCACTGTACTTGATTTTAAACAAGCAGGAAATTAAACCACAACCGACTAACTAACAAAACTTACGGATTTCCGTCACCATCTTCAGACTTTCCCACCAAGAACACGATTTCCACTTCCGTAAGATTATCGACAAGTGTTTACAATAAATGTCATATTCTTAACAACTATATGACACTGGTGTCAGACACATACCTTATATGAGATCTGCAGAGTGAGAAGGTTCAACTCCCCTCACTGTAAACACTCTCCCAGTGACCCACTGTCCGCAATCTCTAGCTATATGACCAGGTTTTCCACAGTGGAAGCAACTAGGTTTCTCCTTGAAATTTCTAACATGATGAAGTCCTCCGCATCTAAAGCAAGCTAAGCTCTTCTGTGGCTGCTGACCTGCTCCTAGATCTCTTCTCCTTGCTTCACCTCCATTACTTCCAGCTCCTTTATCAGCAGCTACCGTCTGCTGCCTATTTCTCTGTCTATACTTACGAGCATAATGACCTGGTTTACCACAATGGAAACAACTAGGTTTTTCCGTGCAATCTCTAATATGATGCGATCCTCCGCATCCGAAGCAAGCATAGACTTGTTGTTGTTGATCCGATCTAACCACTAGTGTTGGTGCAGCTGTCTGCACTGGTTTAGTATATGGTCCCCATCTCCCTTGAGAACCACTCTCTACCCTCCTTGGAGAACCTGATCGACTAGGGCCTCCACTTCTTGGTTGTTTCATCTCAGCATCTTGCCTCTGGTCTATGCTTTCTATAGCACTGCAACTATCAACCAACTTCGGAAAACACTGAATATCTAAATACACTACAGCTCTTCGCAGCTCATGTTGCAATCCTTCTTCAAACCTTCTACACCGCCAATCCTCATCTGGGAATCTCTGATAGAATTATGAAAACTTAATCAGAGCCTCAAAGCATGATACATAATCGCCTACAGTCATGTTTCCTTGTCGGAGACTAGTAAACTTCCTCTCCTTCGCACGTCGGACTACATTCGGAAAATACTTCTCGAAGAAGCATTCAGTAAACAACTGCCAACAGATAATCCTACCCTCTAACTCCAGTATTCTTATCTTACCTCTCCACCAAGACTCTGCTTCTCCAGTTAACATGTATGCAGCATAAGTCACTTTCCTCTCCTCCATGCAGCGCATGGTGTCAAATATCTTATCTATCTCTTGTACCGACCATTTTGCCTTCTTTGGGTCATAGTCCCCTCGGAACTGTGGTGGCTTCCCTTTTAGGAAAGTAATCAATTCTTCCTCTTCAGTTTCAATGGCTGTTATTTGATTCTGCAGTTCCTGCTGCTCTTTGTTTATTTGTAGCATCTTCGTGTTCTGCTGTGCTTGAAATAGCAAGGCAGCAGCTATCGTTTCCATGATATTGGGAGTCGCAGATGACTCTCCTCCATTTCCATTAGGATTAACCTCACCATTGTCAGCTCCAATGGTTCCCTCAGGAGATCTATCGCCACTAATAATCGGACTTCTTCTTCCATGAGCCATGATTCTCAGAATGAAATCATCCTCTCTCATCAGTATGACATATAATACTACATAGACAGGTATATAAATACCATATGCCATACTAATGCTAATTATCGCATCGGGTTCGAACACACTACCCAACTTCTAAGCATAGTTAAAATCCGATGTGGACTCAACTAGACACGACCAGTAACAATATCCTAGACCTCACAGTCCGATTAGAATCGAACTGCTCTGATACCACCAAATGAGACACCCCGTTGTGCCCCATTGTATTATTACATTAAAACCTTAATATTTATTTACTTAATCGCACGCTTACTGTTGAAAATACGTAAAAATTAAAACTTAAATAATAATCATATAACTTCTACAAATACAAAACACACCAAAACTATATTACATAAATACACACATGATTATTCTTTATTTTACACAACACGGTTTAGGGTATCCTCTCAGTAGGATCCCACACCGGTACTTATTTATACAAACATGCTTATAACTAACTGAAAACAAGAAACGTCTTATATGACTCACTGGCCCTAAAATTACTACTTTATATTATTAGAATCAGTAGGTTGTTCTCCAACGTCATCTTCATACGGAATGTCATTCAACTCGTCAACAACCTCCGTCTCGTACAAGGCTCCATCCATCTCCTCAGCAACATATTCGTCCATCTGGTCTTCTAACGTAACAAAGTAGACATACACAAAAATACAGAAATAGGGAGATAAGAAACAGTTCTATCATCATAAGTGGAAAAGATTCATAGCATATAATACAATAATAGTCACAGACACGCATCATTCAAAATCAACAATCATCCTCAATTCACTATATCATCCTCTACCCTCCAACTCATGCAACTAAACCTTTACGCTGACGTGGCCACTGCTAATCCTGTCACACATCCCTCGTTAGGAATGTCAGTCAGTCGTCCAAGTGACACGTTCCCAACGCCGGTGCACATTCACACCCATGGTGTACATCCATGGTGAGAATGCTCATGCAAAGCAATGACACTATAGCTGCACAAGATCACGGCACACCTGGTTCTCTCTCTCAACTCAGTCAAGGGTGCTCATGCATAGCAATGACACTATAGTTGCACAACTTAAATTCTAATTTGGAACGGTCCACGAGAACTTCGGACCTCGTGTATCTCAAATACACGGTTATGAACACCAATGCAACATATGATTCTCACCGACTTTTATCAATAACAACCTAGTACCTCAAGCTTTTCCTCATAACCTCCACTTACATACTATATCACATTACTTCTATACCATAATAGCAAGGCACTTCTAATTCATATTCAAAACTCTCACCCAAACAAAATACCTCCGAGCAATATATATCTTTCCTTAAAATAATCTAAGCATAGTATTAAACACAGGGCGGATCATGCATAACACATTAATCAACGAATATTCAAACATCTCAATATCATATAAGGCAATTTATCACAACCAAATAATTAACAAAAGTCGGACTACGTCACGGCCTGGCCGTGATAGCCATCACGATCGTGACGGACAACAAAGACAAGAATCCTACAACACAGTAACCTCACCACGACTGGCCATGACAACCATCACGGTCGTGATGGCGACAAAGAAACATCATCACTATCATAATTATTCAAACACCGAAACAATACGTCACATGCAGATGGAGTACCTCAACCAGCGTATCACAAACAGTCAAAAGTAAACAATTCAAACATCCTCAAATATGAATAATCAACCTAAGGCGATAAACCTACAATTCCCAAATCGTCATTGGTATTACGGAAAAGTTTCCAATACGATTTTGGTATTGTCGATTACTCGACCACTAGTAGGGTTTAGGTCGCCCTACACCATTATTATAAATTATATACTGCTTATCGGTTCCGACGATGGAATGATTCTTTCCCCCACCTGAGTTATCACCGGAAACACGTACACGACGATCCTCGTTATCCCGCCACGAGTTAACACAACCACCTTCATTCAAACAACATAACTATAATTAATCAACTAACAACCATCTATGACACTTTAGGGCTAGGTTCAGCTTAGAAAATAGATTTAGGATTATCTTCTTAATGCCATCTTTTGGATCCTAGTTACTAGAGTCTTAACTAACATAGATTACTTATTACAAGACTAAAATTTGAAACAAAATCCTCTAACCTTTAGGGTTAGGGTTTCGGCCCATATTAGGAATTTAAGCTAGGGATTTTTGTTGGACCTAAGCTCTTGGATTTAAGCTATACATGTATTATAGAACTTAAGTCAAGTACTAACATTCAAAACAAACAACAAAACACCAACCAATTTTCCTACCTAGGTTTGGCCATTAATGGTTAATAGGGAAGGAAAATGATTTTGATCACATTCTCTTGGATAAATAAAGGAGGGATCATAACTAGATCATAGAAATTGGTTTCACATTTTTATGATTTTTCTACAATTTTCTAGAATTATTTGAAGTTCTAGATTTAGGAATGGAAAAATATGATTCATGGAATAAACATGAGAAATACATGAATATGAAAGCTTATGTGATCAAGGAGATGAGCTTTTACCTCTTGAAGATTGAAGAAATGAAGAAAATGATCAACGTTCACTAAGCTGAAAACTGGACAGCTTGAGGGTGTGATGGTATTGTGAGTGTATCTCACAATATAATGATCCAAAAATCATGAACGTTGGCTTGGTAGAAAGATAATAAGAAAAGGAACAACTTTGGTGTTTAAGGTTTCATTTGGTTCGGATAATAACATGGGTGAAAAGGGACTTATTTCTGCTGTTTCGTGGGTTGCTGAGAATTCTGGGCAGTTTCGGTATTTTGATCCTATCTCCCAATCCACTTATCCGTTTTTGATGATCTTTAGCTTTTTGGAAAGAAGAGATAAAGAGTAACAACTTTTATGTTGAGTATTTTTCTAGTTTCATAAAGAAAGAGGGTCATATGTTTGGTGGGAATTCGGTGTTCTTAGGGTTTTGTAACCTAGTTGGTGGGGAAGATGAAGAGAATGAAGAAGATGAGTGAAAGGGGAGGGAGGCCACGGTTTTGAAGAGTATTTATAGGCTAGATTTAGGCTTTGTTTGGTTATAAGGAATTGATTTAATGGGTTTTGTGATTATTTAATTAATATAAGTTTAACCATAGTTAATAATTAACTTAACTAGGGTTACTTTGCTTAACTATGGTTATTAAATATGTGGCTCACATTTGATGGAGGTGTGGCTGATTTTGGGCCACACAAAGTGACTCACTAATGAGTCACCGATCTTATCCGATAGCGGTTCCCGGAAATTCCGTACGCAGCTCCGTCGTTTACCCGGTCTCGGTTTTTGAGAGGAAAATAATGAAACGAAAGCAAAATGAAATAGGTAAGATTTATTGGAGGTGGATGCACGAAATTGGAGAGATGTGGGAGGTTTTCAACCACGTAAAATGAGTGGTTAAGAGTGCGTAGTCATGTTAATACCCGCGAAAGCTTGGGGGTATTTTGGTCTTTTTACCTAAATGTCATGATTACTTGCATTTAATGCTCATAAATGCTTGGTTACTCATCCTCCATGAGTCATCATGTATGAATCGTTGTCCCGATCTCTTGACGGGTCTCTGCACTTCCCTTCTCGACTCCGTCGGTTTCCCGATTAGGGTTTTACGCCCGTAAAAAGCGTAATATTTTATTTTCAGTTGAAAATTTTCCAAACAACCAAACTCGTTAGAAATGTGATTTAAATATAAACCATTTCGTTCACGAGTCAAAATTTGGTTTTCTGCCCAGTAAAATTATACTGTCGGTGAAAACGCAGACCGGGTTCCGTCTGAATTTTCAACCCAAATTTTTATCGTAAGCTTCTACCCTAAGATAGAGTATGAATATGATTTTTATCTCATAAAAATCAATCTCCATGAACTCGGATAAAAATATAAATAAATACATTTATACCGGTTAATACAGCGAAAATATTTTTACTGAAAAAAATGGGAAAATAAAAAGTAGGGTGTTACACACCACTTGTCCTCTTGTAACAAAGCACCACAGCAAAGGCCAGGAAAACCTGATATATTGTAAGGGTGAGATACCAATATATGGATGAATTATGACGACCACATGCCCCAAACACAAAGCAACAGATACAGATAAATATTCATATTCAAAATATAAATTCTCACAAATGATCATAGAAATCGACAATCACCGCCGTTTTTGAAAACATGGCACTTCTATATTTCATCATTTTATCCTAGTCTCCGGAGACCCCAACTCCATGCAATTTTTGAAAAACAGTGAGCTGATTAGGCTCATTTGCCACAAAGGCACACCGTCTCGAATACCTCGTGTACCAAGATATCTGGAATAACACCGTATCGAATACCTTATTCATGAAGATATCCGGAATAACACCGTCTCTAATACCTCGTTTACCAAGATATCCGGAATAAACAACACGCCTGCCAAAAAACCAACAATGCATGTAAAACCTTTTATTTTCGCAGCTTTTCTTTGTGCTTCATTCTTTCCTTGTCGAGGCTCAAGGCTCATGACCTCCCATGAACTTTAAATATCTTAAAGCCTTTATTATCAACATAGGACATTAAAGTCCGAGTGTTCAGTCACACAGCCCTAGACTCGTGCACTAGTCTAGAACTTTGTGGTCGTAGAAAAATACTCTTTACCTTTTTTACTCCGTTTTCCACATTTATCACAACGTTTGTAAGACACACAGTCCACAACAACTTGTATAGGACAAACAGTCCACCATATCATATATAAGACACACAGTCCACAGTATTGTGATACGGATCATCTTAAAGCCTTTATTATCAACACAGGACATTAAAGTCCGAGTGTTCAATCACACAGCCCTAGACTCGTGCACTAGTCTAGAACTTTGTGGTCGTAGAAAAATACTCTTTACCTTTTTTACTCCGTTTTCCACATTTATCACAACGTTTGTAGGACACACAGTCCACAACAACTTGTATAGGACAAACAGTCCACCATATCATATATAAGACACACAGTCCACAACGTTGTGATACGGATCATGGATCCATGTGCCAGAACTCTAGTACCCCGATGTCTCGGTTACTAGGTTTACTTTTCATCTTTTTTTTCGTTCAGTGAAAAACAAATACGAAAACCAAAATTTTCCGTAACTTATCCAAGTTATCGTACATTTTCCTTTGAACAAAATCTTTTAAATAAAAACTTTTCTTTTGAAATCCTTTTATTTAAAATATTTTCTTCTTTTTCCTAAAAACATATGAAATTTTCTAAATAAATTCTTTTCAAGTCCTAAAATAAACTTTTATTTTCTTTAAAACATTCTCAAAGAAAATTATTTCTTTTTTTTTTGCATAATATCACTTAAATTTTCAATTGATTTTCTCTTTATAAAAATTGTTTTTATTTTCTAAAATTTTCACTAATCATTAAAATTACACAACTTCCCCTTATTATCAAAACATTGTTAAAAGAAATTCTTACTTGTGATTTCCTTTGTAAATATTTTCTTAAAGCTTTTATCTTCGTTATTTGAGCTCTAATCAATGGTTAGGCTTCCATGCAACAATCACAGCACATATACAACAACTTCAACATGTATGAGCAACATTCATATTTCTCATAAATCATCACCACATATACAACAACTTCAACATATATGAGCAACATTCATATTTCTCATAAATCATCACCACATATGCAACAACTTCAACATATATAAGTAACATGCATGTTTTCATAAATCATCAACACATAATGAACTCAAAATCAAATCCAACCAAAACAGCCACAATAACAACATCAATCAAACACATCAAAATAAACACACAAGACATATAGTCATCATAACATAATTATCCCTCAAGCTTTCTCCCCTTATCTGATTCGACGGGTAGACAAAGTTTTTGTTTCCGTGTTGCCCAGAGCGAACTTCCTTTGCCTACCGTGTGTCGCAAGTCTAAGGATTAAGCGAACGACTTAAATTAAAATAACAAAGTTGTCTTATCTTTCTAAGTATAGGTTTTGGCCGTGGCTGGAAAAATGATGCTAGAGATGTTTGATAAATTCCTGGATTACATTTTGTCCAAGACTTTTATATATATATATATATATATATATATATATATATATATTATATATATATATATATATATATATACACACACACACACACTTTAATCTCATATTTGATATATTTATATTAATCACTGGTTTATAGTCCATTTCATGCCAAAAATCTTTACTTGATCATGTTAAAAGACATTATTTTTAAAATCATATTTTCCATTAAAAATTTGAGTGAGCTCTTTTATAAAATCATTTTCAGGACAGCAGTGGGTTTAAATTGTGAATGATCATTCAAATGAGCTTCAAAATCCTTGAAAATTTGATTGAAGGTACCAAACTCACACTTAAACATATTATAGCTGGTCCCATGTCAAATTTGGAAGGCATGAATTTATTAAAATCTCACACTGCTTTTGTTTGTATAGCATTTTCCAGAAATCCGAGTTTATCAACATGTAACTTTATGAAATTGTTTCTCTTTATATACATGTGTAAAAATCTCAAATCCTCAACCAAACTTTAGGTATACTTCAGTATTAACCCAGAAAATTATATAAAAGTTTTTATCCATCAAAATCATATTTAAAATCACCATGCAACCAACTATGTACATATTTTCATAGACTGAATTTGGTTCTACTTTGACAGGTGTGTTGACTTAGTAAATCGTATCCAAATACTTACATATTATCTATCAAATTAAAGCCCCAGAAGTCTTCTTTCCAAATATGTATTTAGCTTTCAGAAATATGTTTTCTATAAAAATTCGTGGGCTCACGAATAAGTGTATGTCATGCTGCCAGATTTATATTTTACATATGTTCATCCACACCCCAACAACATGCAAGGGTCCTAAACCCTCAAAAACATACATGCAAATAGGGATGTCAACGGGGCGGGGCGGGGCGGGCACGGATACTAGTTACCCGCTACCCGCCCCGTTGGATAAAAAATCCACCCGTACCCGCCTGCACCGCATGCACGGATACCGCTGACGGGTTCTTAACGGATTCGTGGATATCCGCGGATATCCATGGGTATCAAGAAATCTACGGATACATGAACATAGGTTCTTTCTAGGCCCATGATATAAAGATGGAATTAAATTTAGGGATCATCAGTTTGAGAAAACCATGTACTAGACAATTTTAATGTATCACGAGATTAGAAACCATTTTGTTTTGAGATTAGCATATGAATTACTAAATTGAAATCAAGTAAAAGCTATAAAAATTGAATATAATAAACAAAGATGCTCTGCAAGACAGCCGTTAATAGCTTGCAACAATTAATATTTACAATGGAGCCAAAACTTGAACCAAGATTGAGATGAGTATTGTTAGGAAAACCAACCCGGTGTAAATGATGAGTCAATTCCCAACAGAGGAAGACAGCAAAACTCCCAACAGAGAAGAAAATCTGCTCTGCAACGAATCTCCGTGTTGCAATGCTGCCCTTCAATGTATGAGGCAGAATCTCTAACAAAATAGCTGAAAATAGGAAAGCAAGACCAGAAAGCTTTAAAGCTCGTGAAGCAGCTGAAGCAACCACAGGTCCACAACGAGTCTGGCTGTCTGGGTTATACGGCAGTGTTGCGCGTGGATGGCAGCAGAGGGAGTGACTGTCGCATGGTTAGTGTGTAAGGAGTGGAGTGAAATTAGGTTAAGGCAGTTTAGTAGATATATATATATATATATATATAGGGTATTATAGTAATTAGGTAACGGATACCCGCGGATACGGATAGTGTGATATCCGTACCCGTCCCGTTTACAAACGGATATTTAAATTACCCGTTTATTTTACCCGTGGGTACCCGTTTAGCTACCCGCCCCGTACCGGTTACGGATTTTATCCATGGGTATCCGCGGGTACGGGTAAATTTGTCATCCCTACATACAAACATACAATATAAGGAAAATAATAAAATCACTCTATTCCTCTCATGCATGTAATTAAAATGATGATCAAAGCATGCATTTCCTTAAAAATGAAACTAGGCTTCCTTAACTCCTATAGCTAGGGTTTCGATCTTATTAACAAAAATAGGAAAGAAAATATATTTTTGATGTAGCTTATGAGCTTGAAACATATATAAAAGAGAGTCTTTAACTCAAGTATAAGAAAAAAAAATTGAATAAAATACCAATTCTACTACATAGAGCATTTTGGCCACCCAATAGAAAATGGGGTTGGAGGAGTTTTTCATTACATGTAAGCCAACAAGTTGAAAGTAGAGATGAATGTGAGGTCATAAAATTTGGTCTCTTGTTAAAAAGATGTCTTTAAAGATTTTTCTCAAAATTTTTAACTAGACACATGAAAATGCAATATAAAAGAAATGACATGCATGTTGATGAAAAAGATTTCTAAGAAAATAAAGAGCATGAGAGGAGAGTTATACCCCATTGATGATGATAAGAACAATATGAACAAAGCTTCCAGGCATCCAAGAGAATAAGGTTGAAGAAAGAATGAGTAAGTAACTGTGTGTGGGTGAGTTTTAGAGAAATGGAAAAGTGAGAGTTGGAATGGAGAGGGGGTATTTATAGAAATTGAGAGGGGAAGGGAGCTGCATATTGGAGAGGAAAGAAAAGAGATTTTTGAATTTTTATAAATTAAAAACTTGATTTTTTTTTATTAAAATAATGAGTTACTTGTAAAAATAGATAAAATGATGGATTACAATAAAAAAAAATACTATTCATATCAAATCTATCATGTCATTTTCACATCAAGCCTTTAAAATCTGTTCGTAATATATTTTTAATAAATTTTGTTTCATTCTGGTTCCATTTGTTTCCTGACTATGAAAATCGATCGTATTTTCTTTCGTTAATTTTTCCACCCAAAAATTTTTATATTGAAATAAAAAGTTTTAAAATCATGTAAATGATTATAATTGGGTTAGGAAAATAAAAATTTTATTTTACTATCGAAATCTATTTTCTAGGTCAAGATGACTTTATTGTGAGAGAAAACTCGGCAGGATCGTCTCAAATTTCTCTGGAAATTTAATAATAGTTTCCTACTATAAAATAAATCATGAAAATAATTTAGATTCATTAAAATAATTTCTCAAATAATTTAGAATATTAAACATTCACACATATAGGTAAACACAGATTATAGAAAACAGAAAAATCGGGATGTTACAAATTACCATTTAAAATCGTTCCCAGAGAATTTTCTACTAAAAAACTTGTTATATTTGACTTGTCATATAGCATAGTGGAAAAACATTTACATGGAGTGCAGGTAAAAATATGTGTCTCCTTGTCATCATATTTTTTTTTTCCTTAATTTAAGGCATCTAAAATCAACAACTTTACACTACAAAAAAAAGGGTGATTACCGACGGCCAAAAACCGTCGGAAAAACCCAAAAGACGTCAGAAAACAGTGTTTCCGATGGACCCATTTCTATCGGTATTAGGCGCTTAGGAAAGGGTTTCCGACGGATCTGGGTAGTCCGTCGGAAATTTCCAACGAAAAGGCCGTCGGAAAAGTGTCACACGGGGCCTCGCCTTACCGACAGATATATCCGTCGGAAACTCTGATGTATACTTACCAACGGAAATGTCCAACAAGGATTTATTATTTATTTTTTATTAAATTTTTTTATATTAAAAAAGTCAAAATTAACCTTTCAACCAAAATCAAAGGGAGATGGGGGTTCGGAGAAGAATAGAAGAGAAAAATCCAACGAAAATAAACCCAAAAAAGAAAAAATCAAACTTGAATAACAGATACAAAACCCGTATGAATGTGATTGAACAAAAAATTTCACTATGAAGAACAAAAAATCCAGAACCATATTTCAACGAAAAGATTCAAACTTTTTACAAGTATCAAACTTTTTACAAAATGCACCAATATTTCAACGAAGAGCTTCAACCTTTTTTAGTATCTTGGGCAGTTCGGTGCTTTTCGTTGAAGCTCTGCATCTTCATTGAAGTTCTTCCTCTTCTTCATCGTTGAAGTTCTGAGCTTTTCGTTTGCAGATCTGAACATGCAGCAGTGTGACTGGGTCGGAGATCTTCGATGGCGGGGTTGAGGCCTTCTCTGTCACAAAGGCAAGTCCATGAACGTACTCTGCCGCGACGACTGGTGGCGGAGTGATGGGAACGAGAGAGAGGCGGAGATGACAGCGAACAACGACGGTGGAGTGAGATATGAAGAGCGGCTGGACGAACACGAATATAACGAGAGAAAGGGAGAGAGACAACAACGAGCAAGGGGAAGGTGGGGGCGCTGGTGGTGGGTGGCGGCGGTGGTGATCGAGTTGGAGACAACGACAAGAGAGATAGAGAGAGAAGAGAAAAGGGAAAGTGAGGGGGAAAGGGTTTGCTGTTTTGATTTAATGAACTTTTCCGATGGACGTTCGCATTTCCAACGGACTTTTCCGTCGGTAATTCAATTTTTGCATTTCTGACGGACTTTTCAGTCGGAAATTCAGGAAAATTGAATTTCCGATGGAAATGTCCGTCGGAAATGCAAAAATTTAATTACTGATGGAAAATTCCGTCGGAAATGTCTGGCGCCAAAAATTTACCCTTCCCGCCACCATTTCCGACGGACTTATCGACGGAAAAGCCGTCAGAAACTTTACCGACGGGCTTTCCGTCGGTAAATTTGAGAACTTTCCATATCCTTTATTACCGACGACAAATTCCGTCGATAATGTCTTAATTACCGATGGTCATGAAGTCCGTCGGAAAAATTCCGTCGACAAATACGTTTTTTCTTGTAGTGTTAGCTTATGTGTGATTCTTCATTTGTTTTATTTGTTATAGAATCTAGTGAATTCAAAAAAATTAGAATCCATGCTTGTTAATCCTTGAAGGAGCTGCCAGACTTTTCAAAAGCCACAAAACTTGAAGAAGTGGATATTAGTGATTGTGCTTGGTTGACCAATTTGCATTCATCTATTTTCTCTCTCGACAAGCTTGAGAAATTGGATGTAAGCGAGTGCACTTCCCTTACCCGAATTACAAACCATATCTATTTAAGCTCCCTTCAACAGTTTTTGAACAGCTTAAGGAAAACAAGATATTAGTAGAGTTCTGGATTTACTTGAAATTAGATAATCTCAAGGCTATTTATTGAGTTGAATGAAAAATCAACATGATGAAAATGGCATATCAACGTTTATCTGCAGAAGAACATGGTTTGATATTTGATTGTTTACAACATTCAATTATGAACACCATTAGGACATTTGTTTCAATGTTTTAAATTACATTTCTTGAAACCACATTTCCAAAATACTACAAACAGGATTATTACCATTGGATATTACCATTATATAATTTTATTAGACAAAAATCATACTTTCATACTCCAACATATTTTCTAGCCATGCTACCCGAAGCATTGTTTTTCTTTCTGTATGTTGATACATGCATGCCTAGTAATATTGTTTAAAAGATATGAAATTTGCAAACATATGTATTTTGTTGCTGGATCTCATCCTGTGAAAGCATTGGCATTTGGTATAAGCTTTGCTACGGGTATCAGACTTTGGATATGCTTTTTACTCTGGTAATTATCTAGTCCAATGACTAAAAGATGTTTAAACATTTTATATGCTTTCTCTTTCTCTTTCTTTTTCTCTTACCCCATTTTTGTGCTTTTGTCATGCTTTGATGCTAGCTTGACTGATTTCACCAGTTTTCTTGCTGCTAACAGCTCCAGTACTTGGACTTCTTGGAGTCTCAAGAGGGTAATTTTTCTTCATGTTTTTGTGTCTCCTAATTTGGATTCTGGAGGTATTTAATTCCTTTTTAATTTTATGATGATAGTTATTTATTTTGCGTTGTTGCTCAAACTTTATCTGATAATAAAGGACATTTTGTTGGAGAATGGAGGCCGGCATAATGGCATACTTGACATAATTAGTTGGGAAAATGTGTGTTCTATGAATGTTAGGATAAATTACATTCTTTAAGAAATCAAGAAAAATATTTTTTTATTGGAAAACTAACTATTTCACTTTTTCAGACAATAAATACATCAATTCCCTATGAAAACTTTTTTTTCTTGATTCCTTAAAGAGTGCCCTTAGGAGACTCGTTAGTATTCTCCTAAATGTTATAGTTCAATGTCAAGTTGTTAATCAATAGAGTGCTACTAACTTGACACAGCTTTTTTTTACAACAATACGACATCTGCTACAGTAGCACTACTGTAGCAGCACTTTTTTTAAAATTTTTTTTTGACTTTTATAAAAAAAAATATTTCTAAAAAACTCATTCACCAGATAATGAACTGAATTCACCAGATATTTGTACATGATTCACCAGTTATTTGCACATATTTAACCAAAAAACCTATTCACCAGATAATGAACTGAATTCACCACATATTTATACCTGATTCACCAGATATTTGCACATACATAACCAAAAAATTTATTTCTCAAAAAAACCCATTCACCAGATATTTACACATACTTAACCAAAAAATTTATTTATAAAAAAAAACACATTCACCAGATAATGAACTGAGTTCACCAGATATTTACACCTGATTCACCATATATTTCCACATACTTAACCATAAAATTTATTTCTCAAAAAAACCTATTCACCAGATAATGAACCGAATTCACCAGATATTTATACCGGATTCACCATATATTTGCACATACTTAATCAAAAAAATTATTTCTCAAAAAACTCATTCACCAGATAATGAACTGAATTCACCAGATATTTATACCTGATTCACCAGATATTTGCACATACTTAACCAAAAAATTTATTTCTCAAAAAAACATATCCACCAGATAATAAACTGAATTCACCAGATATTTATATCTGATTCACCAGATATTTGCACATACTTAAACCAAAAAAATTATTTCTCAAAAAAACCCATTCACCAGATAATGAACTGAATTCACCAGATATTTGTACCCGATTCACCAGATATTTACACATTCTTAATCAAAAAAATTATTTATAAAAAAAAATTAAATTTTTTTTTAAAAAAAAAAGGACCTTCTGATCTTTGCATAATACTGACTCTGATCTGCCCAGACAAGACATTGTTCATACGGTGTCGCCGTATGTGTGTCCCAAAACTGTGTCAATTTGACATTTCCCTAATCAATATTAGTATCATTTGTTGTTTTATACAATGTTTTAAAAATCGGTCCAATAATTGATCGAACTGTCGACAACATACCTCACCAGACTTGATTCAACCACATAGAATTGGGAAAGTGGTCTAACTCTGGAAAATCATCAAAATTGGCTTAAAATCAGTTTTCATATAGGTGATAATTTTTGAAATTGGTTTACATATGTAAAATTATTTTTAATTTGGTCATTGTCGTTTATTGGTGGTGTTATACCATTCTTTTAATGGAGTTAAAATATAGGGACCAAATTGAAAATGTATGTCACATGTAGAGACCCAATTCAAAAAAAAATTGGTCCCTCTACGTGATAATCATTTTAACTTTTACTTTGGTACTTACATGTCTTTTCAATTTGATTTTTATACTTTAGTTGTAACAAACCACATTATTAACACATTTGTTATGGATTGAAATTTTTTTTTTAGAGATTGTAAAGAAATGCAAAACTGAAATGGTGGATGCTGGAATGCTCGCTCAAGAACAGCTCGCCCAAGCCGTCGTGAAGATGGTCGCCGCCCAAGCTTTGCCCAAGCAGCCGTCGTGAAAATGGCTCCCTTAAAAATAGTTAGTGTTTTTTTTCCCTAAAAGCTAATGAAAAAAGCTTTTCATTTTAACATGATTTTTTTGAAAATCAGTTTTATGGAAAGATTAAACAAACACAATCAAACTTATTTAAAATGATTTTTTTACTTAAAAAATATGGTTAAATATGTTTTTTAGTTCCTCATTTTTTACAAAAGTTCGGTTTTAGTCCCCCGTTTTTTAAAATGTGTCAGAAGTGCTCCCTAGACCACATATTTTTAGTCCCTCGTTTTTGAAAACCACACATTTTTAGTCTTTCATTTTTTACAAAAACTCGATTTTAGCCCCCCAATTTTCAAATGGAAGTGTGATGTATGAACCATTTATGATACATTTTAAGAAAGGGGGCTAAAAAAGTACAGTTTCCAAACGGGGATCTAAAACCGGACTTTTGTAAAAAATGAGAAACTAAAAACATATTTAACCCTAAAAAATAACATATAACAAACACCCTCTGTAACACCGATAAGCACCAAGATGAAATTTAAAATGATTTCAAAAATTTTCGCACTCAGAAAAAGTTGCAGGGACTTTCGACGGGCTTTAGGTGGCGTTTGGAAGAGCTTATTTAAGCCCCTTTTGACTTATCTGATGACATAAGCTCTTATGCAGTGTGTTTGGCAGAGCTTATAAAAAAAACTTATGTCATCCCATAAGGAGTTTTTGACTTATTTTCATAAGTCACTGGGAAAAGCTTATGGAATTATCATAAGAGCTTATGCACTAAACACTCTTTCCGTATTTTTCACTATTCAAATCCTCTCATGCCCCTTTCTTTCTTTTTATTTCTTTAAGCGCTTATGGCATAAGCTCTCATGCAATAAGGTCTTATGTGATAAGCTCTTAATTAAGTTGTTTACCCAAACACACCCTTAGTCCATAACCCAAACAACATGACCCATCTAACCCACTCTCACACTCCTTCTCAATTCTCACTATCCCAGACTCAGAGTGAACCAACGGCGACGAAGGGAGCCATTTTCACAATGGCTGCCTAGGCAAGCTTGGGCGGCGACCATCTTCACGATGGCTTGGGCGAGAATTCCAGCCTCCACCATTCCAATTCTTCTTTTGTCAAGTTAGGGATTTCTCAGCCTAACATTGTAAGTTAACTCTTCTTCGAACCTACTCATATTTGTATGCACAGTTTAACTTTTGTTTTTTTTGGTTGCTAGGATTTCCTTCGTACGTAACTGCAGAGACTAATCACTCTAAGTATTGGGATTGACCTCTCCCAACCAGGTTTTCTTCATACCCCAAGAGCCGGGGATCGAACCCCTAACATTGTAAGTGATGCAGCGTACTGATGAAACGACAAGGATTCAACCACTCATTGATTCGGCGAATACCCGAAAGATTGACAACACGAAAATTGAGAAAACTTCTCAGATTTTATTAAATACCAAGCTGCCTCTAATGAAGGCTAAAACAAATATATATAGTGTCAACAAAACCCTAAAAAGCAAAAACAAAAGAAATACCAAAAAAGGTTCTTACATAACAAAATTGCAAAAATACCCCTAAAATTATGATAAAAGTAAAAATTGTCGTTTTGACCCTTTAAATGATGGAATTTGGCCAAAACCACGTGACGCGCGAGACAAAGGCTTGCGTTTTGCTTAAAAGGTCGTTTCCATATGAAAAAGAGTGTTCATTTGTCAAAATCGGACATTATTGACTTTTCGATAACTCTACACTACATCAGTAAGTTGACTCTTCTTCGAACCTACTCATATATTTGTATGCATAGTTTAACTACCTTTGCCTGGATGCATTTTTTTGAAATAAAAATTTGGATATCATCACGTAAACCCTTCATCTAGTTTCATTCCACCTAAGGCTAGCTTTTATTGCTATGGGTCTGTTATATATGCTATGCACAACGAATTTGTAGTATGTATGGATTTTTTTGTGTGTGGGTAGAATACTATATATATGCAATTTAAACTTGAAAATATGACTGCAACCTAGCTTTGTGTGTTTTTATTTATTATATATTTAGGGCTTAGGGTTTAATTAATTGTCACATAACACAGAGAGATCGGTAATAGAATCTGGCTCCATTTTGCAGAAAGTTATGTTCCTGCACTTTTGGAATCATGAACCAGGGGAAACTTCAACTCTTTTTTTAACTTTCCATTATATAAATGTAATGCACTCAAAAAAAATTGACACTATCTCGATATCCTTCCTTTAGTAGTAGTTGTTTCTTTTGTCCTTTCTTTTCTGATGTCCCAAAAAACACTATCTCTTGAACATTGTAAAAATGTATTCAACCATATTCTTGCTTGGAAAAGAGGTGTTAATAAGGAACTGGAAGTGCTATGACTTCATCCTTTGTCATTTTCAGGTCTTTGCTTTATCTCAATGTCTTCGGTAAATTTAGATACTGGTTAGTGGTTATTGAATGTTGAAATTGGAGATATTGAAGTTTTGGTATTTTGGTAGAGTTAGATATTGAACTTTGGTATTTTCATCACATGTTCATATTGATTGTCTTTGGTATTTTGGTTCTTACAGGTTACAGTTATTCAATTAATATAGATAATATGAAATTGAATTGTTATATTGTATTTGTATATAATATGTCTTCATCTTCAAGTCAATCTGCGTCTACTCCTGTTTCAAAGTTACAAGGTGTTAGAAAAAGTTAGATCCTGCATGGGAGCATTGTGATGAACAAGTACTGATAGATGTAAATGGAAGAAAACAAACAATTATTGTATGTTTGTAATGTGAGCATGTATTGGGAGGTAGAGCGATACACATGATGAAACAACACCTTGCAGGACAAAAAGGTTATTCAAAAAGTTGTCCCAATGTGCCTCCTGATGTTCGTTTCCAATTGCAAGAGAACTTAAAGACAATTTATGAAATGAAACAAGTACAAGATCAATGGGAAGATCCTAATATATATGGAGATGGACCTTCATTGCAAGAAGTAGCTACTCCAAAAAGAAAATCAAGGAAATCGACAAACAAGAAAAAGAAAGGCTAGTGCAAGTGGGGCCCCTAGTTTCTTTGCTCCTAGAACTTCTCCAAGTGCTCAACCATCAATTAAAATGGCATTGACAGTTAAAGAAGCCAGCTGCATATAAAGCTGATTTGGCTATTGCTAGGTTCTTATTTGATACTTGCATTCCGGTAAATGTCTTGAATTCCACCTATTATCAACCTATGTTAGATGCTATTGCAGTGGTTGGTCCTAGTTATAAGGGGCCAAATTATCATTCCATGAGAACCAAGCTTTTGCATGATATGAAAAAAGAAGTTCAATTGTTAGTTGATGCTTTTAGAAATACTTGGGGAGAAACCGGGTGTACTATTATGGCTGATGGTTGGCAAGACCAAAAGAATAGGTAACTGATCAATTTTCTTGTCTATTCTCCAAGAGGAATAACTTTTGTTAGGTCAGTCGATGCTTCTGATGTTGTTAAAAATGCAGAAACACTTTGCAATTTATTCCAAGAGTTAGTTGAATTTGTTGGACCGGCTAATGTTGTTCATTTGGTAACCGATAATGCAGGCAATTATAAAGCTGTGGGAAGGGAGCTTAATGAAAGGTATCCCTCTATCTTTTGGTCTCCTTCTGCTGCACATTGTTTGAACTTGATATTAGCAGACATTGGGAAGATGGAACATGTTAGTAGCCCGACAAAGAGGGCATCTTTGGTTACTAAGTTCATCTACAATCATGCAATTTTATTAGCTTGGTTAAGGAGAAGAAAAGGATGGACTGAAATCATACGTCCGCCAACACGTTTTGCAACAATGTTCATTGTATTGAAAAGCTTACTTCATCATAAGCATGACTTGACTGCATTGATGACTAGTAAAACATTTACTGACTCTAGATACTCTAAGCATCCAAAAGCAAAGGATGTTATGGATGTTGTTATCAACAAGTTTTGGAACGATGTTAGTATTATTGTTCAAATTGTATCACCACTTGTTCGCTTGCGTAGAATTGTTGATGCTAATGAGAGGCCTTCGATTGGCTATGTATATGATGGCATGTACAGGGCAAAGAAAGATATTAAGAATGTCTTGTTTAATAGAAAATCCTTGTACAAGCCTTATACTAGGATTATCAAGGCAAGGTGGGATAGACAACTCCGTCAAAAGATTCATGCTGCTGCTTATTATTTGAATCCAGCTTTCTATTATGGAAGTGAATTCTCAATTAAACCAGAGGTTTTAAAGGGCTTTCTTGATATTGTGGAGGCAAAAGTAACTTCTAGAAGAACTAGATTTGTGGAAGAAACTAATTTGTATTTGAAGAAGCAAGATTCATTTGGTCGTCCAATTGCTATTGAATGCCGTAAAACTATGAAGCCTAGTAAGTAGTTAAGCTTTTAGTTTTAACAAATTTTTTTATGCTTCTTTGTTATATCTATTGCTAACATTTGTAAATGTATTGTGGAGTGAAATAGATGACTGGTGGCAGATGTTTGGATACAGTGCTCCAAATGTTAAAAAGTCGGCAACACAAATCCTTGGTCAAACTGCATCTTCATCTGGTTTTGAAAGAAATTGGAATGTTTTTTAAAGAATTCACACAAAAAAAAAAAAGGAATAGGTTGGAGCATCATAGAATGAACAACCTTATATTTGTGCATTACAATTTGTGTTTGCAAAATAAGTAAGTGATCTTAATTTTTAATTTAACATGTTCTCTTTGAATCCTTGTTAAAAGAATACTTATATATTTGAATTGGTATCATGTCCCATAGAGTGATGAATATGAAGAGATGTTTTGATCCTATTGACTATGAGAGCATAGAGGGAGGACAATGAATTTTGGGTTATGGAAGAAGATGATTCTACATTGCTTGATTATGATGAGTTGGAAAATTTGCTTTATGATGATCAAGCAATTCCAAATAATGCCGAGAATCTAGAGAAAGGTTAGTAATTACTAATTTGTGTAAACCAACTTTGATTTTCACTTTTGTTACATCATATAAATTGTAAGTTTTATTTTCTTTCTATTCATTGTTTGTTATTTTGATAATATTAAGGTGATGATGCAGAACAAGTTGATGGAAGTGGTCCAAGTGGAGAAGTTGATTTTCAATCATTTGCTATAGAAAATGATAGTCTTAATGATACACATGCTTGGTTGAATCAAGATCCTTCCCAATTTGACAAACCCTGATCATGAATTGTTAGTTTACTATTATTATGATCCTATTTGTTGCACTTTATTTTAAAAATTAACTTTGTAACTTGGATTCATTGTTGAATGCTGGTTTCGTTATTGGACATATGGACAATTGAAACTTGGATTGAAATTTGACTTATTGATTGATCTCTTTATTAATATGTATGTGTATATGTGTGTGTATATACACACACACCTTGAATCGCTCTCCTTTCCAGTCTTCCAATAGGACCGAATTTTAAAACATTGGTTTTACATCACAATCCTGGAAAATGCCATAAGTAAGAAATTTTATCATAACAATAGGATAGGGTGGATTGCTTGCTCTAGATCCAAAAAAGCAGCTTTTAAGAGGGCCAAATATACAAAGAGATTAATGTTACATATATAATTTCCTACACATACAAAATCTTACAAGCTCTTTCTGCACTATTAGATTTATATATGTGGATTTGTAAGGATGATATTAAAACTTATATTCACAAAAGCTACATGAAACATGATACAAACTTAAGAAGAACCACATCGCTCGTTTATAGCTAAAGACATGGTAGAAAACTCTTATACCAAGTGATTTGTTTGGGAAAACCACACCACAAAAGTTAGCCGTTGTGGTTGGAGAGCCTAAGGTTATACGAATCCTACATTGGAATCTCATACTTTTGATGTTGGACTCAAGTCTCATATCTTGCCATTGGATCCTAACACAACCTTTCAGCTTTGCATTGGTTGTCTCTCTTTTGTTTTCCAGGATTTGTCCTTGTGTCAACTTTGACATACACAGACACGTGTATATCACTGACATGATTTGGCATGATTATTGTGGTCACTTTTTATATTCTCTCTATTTCTCCTCTCTTGCTGGCCGAGGAAAGAATAGGTTGGTACTTTTTGGTTAATAAAAGTAAAATTCTCTTGTAAAGATTTTGATTGATTTGTTAACCTTATTATTAACTTATTTTCAAGGTTGGGAAGCAAAAGTGGATCATGGGATACGGTCTGGTATAAAGATGGAGCAGGAGACTGACTGAGGCATTTAAACTCATCTATTTAAAAGTTCCCACTTTTACTTGTCAGGTCAAAATGTCCTTCTAATGGTACGTGGTCAGAGGACATGATGCATACAAGCTCTAACATTTGGAGGCTGTGCCCCCTTAATGGTTATCAAAACCCATCCCTTCAAGAGGATCAATCCGGACAACAGTAAATTTAGAATATAGCAGTAGCCAAATTCTTGCTGATACAAGTTCAGAGGAAGAGAATGGGAAGCAGTACTACAGAGGGGGAGGAAATAATTCCATTGGATGACCTGCCTGAAGCTACAATTTAGGGTTCGTTTGCTTTATTTTTAGTTTCTTGTTTTGATTAATAATTATAGAAATGCTATCTTATTTTTCATTTTATTTCATGTTTTCAAGATTTATATAGGGAAGGGTCAAAACAATATTTTGTGCGTTGGAATTTTTGGAAATGTGTATGTATTGGGAGAGTGGTTATATGTCTTTTTATATTTATATTGTCCTAGCAACAGCTGCACGTCGAGTTAGGTCCTTTGACTTGTCTTTCATAGCAAAATTATGATGTTAAATGCATAGGATGTATTCTCTTCTTTTAAGATGGAGAATGATCTCATTGTCAATGTGTAAATAATGCCATATTCGTGGAATACTAGGAAATGTTAATTTTGAATTAGCCATAATAGACATAGAAAAGCCCTTGCATGAATGAGGAATATATATATACCTCACCAAAATGAAAAATAAATTTATAAGCATTTGGAAACTATATATATATAGAGAGAGAGAGAGAGCCCCTTATTGAAAAGCTGAGGTGAGGCAAAATAATCCTGATGAACCCCACCAAAATGAAAAATAAATTTGTAAGCATTTGGAAACTCTAAACATCCTGTATGTGAAAAGCATAAATCAAGTACCTTCTGCTCTTCCAATAAGCCAAAATCATAGTCAGGTCTCAAGAAACTAAAATCATGACTCACTTCTTGGTCAGGAACCTGCATATTGTTCAAATGTTCAGGCAGGTGACCACCTAGTTTCTGCAACTGTTGAGAAAGATCTGACAGCTTCCTAGTCTGCCCAGAACTAAATTCAGATAGCATATTTCCATCATTTCTTTTTTCTTGCAATTTTAAGTCTCTATTAGTATTCAACTTCAGAGATTCTTTCAATTGGTCCTACATTGCCACCACAAACTAGATGAACTTGCTGCATTGATGCCCTCACCACAGGTGACTCAGTATTGCAAACATTAGAAGATGCACACTGGACTCTTAGCCTGCAGTCTAAACCTTTAAACTCATTTTTCATCTTATCAAAACTGTGACCCAACAATTGCAGTCACAAGGTTGCACTGTTTCTGGCTTTCTGCTTCTACTTGCATTACTGGCTTCTCAACTTTAACATGATCATAATGTTTACATTTATATTGTTCATTTTGCCATTGATTGTAACTACCTTTTGAGCACATATTTCTACAAAGTTTCAGAATTTCAGAAATTACTTCCTCCATCTGTTTCTTAGCAAAACATGCTTCTGTTTTAATTTCCTTATAATTATCACAGTGGTTGGTATAGCTCAACTCACATGATGTGTAAGTTCCAGCTGATTCATCCGTTGTTACTTCAATCTTTACTGAAATCTCATGCTCAGGAGCATCAGAAGCTGTATAACCTGCTCCATTTTTCATGGCCACATCCACAAGTTCTACACTGGTGCCAGAAAATTTCAATACCTCTTCTGATTTTCTCTCTGTTCCTTCACTTTCTCCAGGTATTTCAGCTTTGACATCCTTTAAATGCCCCTGTGAATTCTTGCCTCCCATTTCTCATTTGTGTGATCTTTGAAATTGCCAATTGTCACCTCTTTTGGCTCCTCTATAGTGTTGTCAGCCACACAAACCTCAGAATGATCATGTTCTATCTTTGTTTCCTCCAAAACTCCAACCTCAGAAAGCTCACCACAATTTAATGTATCTGCAGACTTTCTTGGTGATTCGTTAGAGACTATTGAGTCCACATCATGCTCAGGAAAGTTCAAACGGGCATAAGGACCATACATGGCCTTGGCTGCTTCATCATAAGCAAGAGCAGCTTCAAGTGCAGTAGAGAAAGTACCAAGCCAAAGCCTATTTGCTTTCTTGCTCACATGGTTAGGTTCACGAATTTCAGCAACCCATTTACCCCAAATTCTGTCTCACACCTCTGTACTTGAAATCGAGTTTTGAGGCCCTCCTTTACCTTTCATGCAACCTTTCTTAGACCCGCCCCATTTCATTTGGTCTACTTGCTACAACTTTTCTAAAATAAGTTATTTTTTACATTAAGGATATCTAAGTGGATAGTCGGATTTCGAGATGTATAGATCATTGAAGTAAGTTGTCTATCTCAATAAAACATTTTTCATACACATACATGAATCAAACCCATAAAAATATGTTTAAGGAACTCAACTATCTATTAACTGTGCTGGTCTTGCTGGTCTAACACAATTAGACAAGTTTCATTTGTTTTTTTTTTTTTTTTTTTGATAAAAGGCGGCATAAGACTTTCATTGATGAAATCATTGGTTACATTAAACCCCAATTACAAATAGAATGAATAATAGCATGAACAACTTGTTTCAATATCACTAGATACAGGATTAACAGAAAAAGGTATACCTGAATTATGTAGTAAAACAGCCTTAGGGGCACCTGAGGGAGTTATTAAATGCTAAAAGCCATTTCCAAGAGCAAACCTTGATCCTTGCTAACAAATAGGTGAAGTCGAAAGACACATTCTCAAAGATGATAGCATTCGGCAATTCCCATAGTAATTACTTTAGTATAACTTTTCATGAGGTGATGTTGTGATGAAATTAATTAATATATGATAATTATATTTGTAAACATGTATAATTAAATTTAATCATTATGTTAATGTGACTAGAAATTGGAGAAAACTCCTCTAAAATAGCGGTGAGTGTGAGTAAATTGAGCAAGTAAAATTATATTAAATTTTTATTTAATTAAAAATATAACACAATTTTATTCTATTAAATAATTTAATTAAACTATATTACTACTTGCTAATATTACAAAAAAAAAAGCCACTTAAAAAATACTACTTTAGAAAATTAAGGTTTATGATAATCTTATTTGCATATTAGATATTTTATTGAGGTCAAATAAATTTTTTTAGTTGATGATATTGAATAATGTTAATTTAACATTTTTTCTAATCAAACTATCTAAAATATTTTAGAATTGAAAAATATTAAATAAAAAGGGTAAAACTATTCAATATTTTAAAAATATAATTAAAATTTATTTTTTCAACAAAATTTAAAAAATTATTTTCCCATCATTCTTTTTTTATGGAACATATTATTTCCTAATTCCTATGATTCGTGTGGGTCGGAAAAACACTATCTTTGCGGGTTGCGACATTGAATGAAGCCCATTGCAATAGCCCCATGTTTGTTGGAGCACTTGTAGGAAAAGGGTCTCACACCCTTCTCCTTGACCATTCAACAAAATTCATTGACTAGGTCCCTTCCTGCAACCCTATGCTCTTATCATCTATCAACCTGTGGAGAACATTATTTTTTTTACAATCTCTTCAAGTTTTGCGATCTAGCTGATATCATACCCATAAGGTAAAGCTCTTTAATTTGCTTATATGCTTATGAAATCACTCTTGCCATCAATATGGTGGGTGAGGCTGGATTGGTACACTCTTTGGTATTGGTTGAGGCCAAAAACCAAAAAAAAAAGATAAACTATATATCATTTTATTTAGACTAGTTCTCTTCTGATTGAAATTTTGGGTGCTGTGCTTTGTCAATTTTGTGGAGTTGGATATACCATTTCTGCATCAAATTGTGTCGTAAAGGCTAACTGTTAATGGTTTATTAATCCATTCCCATCTTATGCCCACACACACTGGATATGAAAAGTTTTGGTTTTCTGTAAAGAGTAATGTTAGCATCACACGTCTTAACACACCCTCAATTATTGGGTGGATTTCACGTGGGCCCATGATTTTTTGTGGGTCTCACATGAAATCCATCCGATAATAAAGGACATGTTAAAGAGGAGTATGATAAATAGTATGTTTTTAGTATTTTTCTTTTTGTAAATATAACATCTGACAATTGGTAGCATCACCAGCCATTAAAGAAAACAACAAAAAAAAAATATTTTCCATTAGTTGGGTTAAGCTACATGAATCAAACAACGCCATTATATTTTCACTATTTTGTGTGTTAGGGATGACGTCCTAGCATTAACACAATCATATCATCTATCTATGTCATAAAGCTAATAGTTTCATGTTGGCTGTCAATTACTTAACACAATCCTCCACATTCATCCGGGCTTGGGATTGGCATTTGATGAATTTCAATAAGCATGCCGTAGGCAAAGTTCATATGAAACAAGTGAAAAGAAAATATGAAATATCAACATACACACACTTGTGTTGTGTACTAAAAGCATATTTAATTACAGGTGACAAATGTTTATGTAGACTTCTGTTAGTGGGGTTTCATTGGTTCTGGTGGTGAATCACAGAAAAGTCTGTTTTAATTTTTTTATCAGCATTTTCTATTTTATCTTTCAATTTTGGGAAAAGTTATAAAAAGCTCTCAGTATGAATTACCTGTTAGCTATGTACAACTATACTATGTGGTGTTGAGTTGGTAGCAATTAGCAAATCTTGTCATTAAGCAACTGAAGCAGACTATTTATTTATTAGGAAAGGAAAGCAAATAGAAGAAGATAAGTAATCTTTTATACATAAACATGTTTATGCTCCCCCTGAATGTGACTTATAACATTGACACTACTTTGACTGTTATTATGAAATGGTAATGACAAGGAATATGATAGTTTCATGGTCACACACATTCATTTACTCATTAGTTTGAAAGAATTTTTTTTTTATTGTCTTAAATTTTGTCTAAGCCTCAAAGACAACTTTAAGCTTGAATTATATGTTGCTTTACTTTCTGGTTGTATGATATGTTTTATGCCTTCACATGTGGAATATTACTAATATATTGATCCATCTAACCTATATTTTATCTTGACAGTTAGAGCTGCTTAAGCAGTAGTGTTAATAACAAATGGCTTCTTCTTTCCGAGCATTTTTTAACAGTCCAGTTGGTCCAAAAACAACACATTTTTGGGGACCTATTGCCAATTGGGGGTTTGTGGCTGCAGTAAGTTACACTACTTTGATTCTCTTTATATACATTGAAGTTTTTTAAGCATTTACATGTAATACCTGTTATTTTGACTACATTGAGTTCTTGTCTCATGATCTCATGACTAAACTTTTTGCATGTATGTGATTGAAAGGGGTTGATGGACATGAATAAGCCACCGGAAATGATCTCCGGCAACATGACAGCAGGTTAAAATCTTTGTTTTCCAGAGAATTTGGAATATTGTTATCATATGATAGCTGGCTAAATTTTCTGTTGCCTTTGTATTGGTGATGCACTGCAGTTATGTGTGTCTATTCAGCATTGTTCATGAGATTTGCATGGATGGTACAACCCCGGAACTATTTGCTTCTTGCCTGCCATGCCTCCAATGAGGTTGTACAACTAAATCAACTCTCCCGTTGGGCTAGGGGGCAAGGGTATGCAGCTGAGCTTCTGATTAATACTAAACTACTCTGCTTTATCCACTATCTAGTTCCATGTTTCCTTGAATATCTTCAGTAATGGTTCTGTTTTTCATTTCTAAGGTTAAATTGATGGATATTTTGTTCTGAATAGGTACCTTTCTGAGAAGAAGGATGAAGCTGCTTCCAAGTAACTTGATACTGAAGTTTTTTGTCATTGTCCATGTATCAATATAGTCAATTGAAGCAATTTACAGTTGATTATTCAAATGCATGAATAAATTTGATAATAAGTCTATAAACAAAACTGATTAATATTATTTTTCTATTTGTTTATTGTCTATTATGTGTAGTTCAATTTTTGTATTTCTATTGTGTAGTTCTGATTGTTCAAATTTATATTACCGTTCTCTCTCACCATACCAATTTAATTTTTTTAGTATATCTTTTAACTTGAGCATACATAAAGTAATTTGCATAACCATTTCTCACAATCTTTTTCAAGGAAAAACGCAATTTAATCCCTTGAATTATAAGTTGTGTATAGTTCTTAAATGTTTAAAAATGTCTTCGTTAAATTAACATAGTACAAGGATCCCTTAAGCATGAGATCCTAAATTCAAGAGATCTCCACTTAGGCACATGATCATATTCCGAAAGATTAATCTCTCACCCAACGGATGAAGGATACTCTGGATAACTAACAGATAATCCAATGGATGCAATGTAATGAATAATTTCTCTTTCATATAATAGTATGATGAAACAAATTGCTGAGAAGCTTGGTTGGCACTGGTCTAGAGTACAGAACAATTTTTTTGGTAGGGTACAGAACATTTTAACTAGTATCAGATTGGGCTTGAGTATTGTAATATTGTTACAGCGTCAGCAAAATTTGATTTTAGTAAAACCCACAAAAATACAGCTTTGAGAATTACAAAAAATGCTTAGAACAGCTTTCAGAAGAACGTCGTAACAGCTTTTCTTGCTACAACCTCAAGTCAAGTTTGTAACGAGACAAAAAAAGATTTTTATGATACATCAAAGGTGCAGGAACCTGAACAGGTGAAGAGGCTAAGTGATCTAATAGAAGATTAAACCACAAAGATCATCACAGGCGTTTATTGCGTTAAATCAAAAGAGCTGTACTTTTATTTTAAGCAAGGTGATTAAGTCCTCATAAATTTATTAAAAAGAAGAAAAATAATGAAAATAAATTATGGGGGGGACATAAATCAAAATCCACGTAAAAAACAAAACTCAAGCAAATCTAGGATTAAGCTTTCTATTCCTTTATACTTGAGATTTAGACATAACCAAATTATCATCCTCAACAACATTATCATTATTCTGCTCTGCTGAAAGAGAGACATTCTCTAAATCATCATTGTCCCCATCTCCAAAGCATTTTGCAAGAACTCTCATATCATGAATAACATTAGAATGCATTAGAGCTGAACTAATCATTGGAGTCTTACCACTAACATTCAAACCTTGTGGTCGTGGGTTCGAGCCCCACGGTGGACGCCAAATGTTCTTGCAAATTTCCGGCAATATAGAATCCGAATAAGTGAAGAACAATCTCTCTACTTTTCGCTATCACTCTTAAGCCAGAAAGCAATCTCGTTTATTAGAATCTCTCTGAACCAGCAGAGTTTAGTTACAAAATAGCTTGATTCCCTATACATTCGGCATCTATATATATAGGCTAAAGAATATAACTATTGCTCCCATTATCCTTCCTCTCAAGTAATTGCTCTCAACCATCGGTAACTGCTTGGCGCCACTCTCCACTTTGTTTGGCTTGGTCTCCTTAGTCCAAACTAGTCCCAATTTATCCAGACAGTACAGTTTCCATATTGACAAATCCCAACAAAGAGGTAGAGTCTACCTTGTAATCTAATCGATAGTCTACTCGATTAGTTGGACTATCATCTGACTGACCTGACCCAATCAAATTATGTTGAACATTATTAGTCCCTTGGATAGAATGTTCCTGAATAGAATCAGGCACATGCTCCAATGAGTCTTGAACCGAATTCTCAATCCGAATTGATCGAATAGAACTACTACCAGGTGGATTCTGTTATAAAACATTAACCTGACACTGATTCTCATTAACACCTTGATTTACCTGATCATTATTCTGACCTTCTCAATCAAATGTTGTTGACTGACTGAACCATTATTTGGCCCTTAGTTCTATGAATTTTTAGGAACATACTCCTGGACAGGTTTCCAGGGAAGATGATTAATCTTCTTATTTTTGGGCACTTCTTGATCTCTAGCATCAAAAGAAGGCTGACTTCTACATTTATCAAAAGAGTGGCCAATAGTTTGGCAAATGGAACAAAAGAAAGACATATTCTCATATTATGTTCCCACAAATAAGGAAAACCTTCTCTTTCCATAAAAATTTGCTCACGAAGGCTGCCACTTAAATCAACATCAACAAGCACTCTTGTAAAATGTCCAAACATCTTCTTGTTAGTTGCCTCATCTAGCGCAATAGGTGCACCAATACTAGCTGCAATCATAAATATTATCTTAACACGCCAGTGGTCTTATGATGTGCACCCAACAATTGGCATAAGTCTGCTTTTGGGTATAGGGGTTGAAATCTGGGGTCCAGGAAGAAAGACGCAAAGGTCTGATGGGGAAGAAAATGTGAATTCGTAAAACCCTTTTCCCAAAGAAATCATGCTCCAAGAACCAATAGACTTCCATAAGGATAAAAGCTTAGATCGCAAGTCCGCCACTTTGATAGGAACATCACCCTTCGATAAGATTAGACGACCATGAACGTGGTTTTTACAGCCTTCGAGGTCGGCGCTATACTCCTCTTCGAGAATCTTTACAGCAATTTCATTACCCTTCAGACAAGGTTTTGGAAGCTGACTGAGAGGGATATCACAAGAATTCTCCAAGACTTGCACAAAGGTTTTATGCTGAATAGGAGTGGTGGCTGATGAAGAAGAAGATGAAGCCAAGTATTTACATGGGCAAAGTAGAACAGCCATGGGGATGAACAAACAAAAAAATTTGCAAGAAAACACCGAACAGAGTGAAACAATCAGAGGAACCAGAGCGTGATTCTTCAGAACGAAGATGCCTTGCTGACGAGGGACATGCTGGGGAGCCCTTGATGAGAGATGCATAGGGCAGCCCTGGCGGTGCTAGGATTCCCTTCGTTCATGACTTGTTGTGACCTAAGTTGCGAGAAAGGTCATCGCTCAGTGACGATGTGAGTTAATCCTAAATTAAAAGAGCCCGTAATTGACTTGTCAATCATGATGAGTCCAACAAACCAATCAACCGCCCTGCACAATTACTAACTTCTTCAGCTTGAAGAGTCACCAAAAAGGAAAATACAACATCAAATACAGCAGCTGAACTGCTTATAGCACAGGCACTCCAAAAAGTCCAAACAGGCATACTCATGTTTCAAGTGATTCCAGAAGAAATTGTTGATGATCCAGGTCTGGTCAGGCACAGAAGGATGAAAATTGTCCATTGCTTATTTTCTCTGCTTTGTTTCACACAAAACACAAGCTTGTCAACATCTATGATTAGCCATGCCTCCTGACTCCCTCAGTCATAATGCTTGCATACAAGTTGAACACACTTGATATTGACCATGACATCAATGTTTCAGGAAGCTACTTGACAGTAGAATTTGTCCCATATACCATCATAAGAGAAGAGATTTATTTGAAAGATACGAGTCATGATTTTATATAGTTTAACATATGCTTAAACTTTTGTTTTATACGAGCATCATTGCCATGCTTTGAATATTAAATCATTACTTTAGCTAGCTCAAAGTGTGATTGCATTAGTAGTTTACCATTCATTTTTAATATCATAATTCTCACAAAGAAGTCTAGTGAGCTATGCATCAAAAGCAGCCTCCTGTTTCATGTTTCATGCCAGAGGGAGAGACTGAATTATTCTAAAAAAAATATTAACTTTGTGCTTCCAATAAAAATTAAAACCTCATGTTTACTAACATCATGATATTATTAACGAGTGTTCCCCTGTCAATTGATAGCAAAAATAGAAAATAGAGTGAGAGAGATTAAGCAAGAAAAGTGCAGGTTCTCTAGCAAAGTAGAATCTGCAAGTCAAATAGGAACATGCAGTTTCACCATGTCCTCTCACAAAACAGCAAGTAAATAAAATGAGTCGTTTTAGAAGAAAGTGATCCTGAATTTGCAGTTATCGGGCAAAGAATAATGGAGAGAACCTCGATATTATTCATATAAATTGAATAAGATGGTCGTAAAATACATATTCTTTATTTACTGTAATGTGGACCATCCTAAAACCAAAAAGTACCATTTATATAAATATAAATATAAATATAAACTTGCATGGAAATGTATGAGTTTGCTTGACTTGAGTTCATTGAGCTTGCCATGTTTTGAGTCGTTTTGAGTTTTGATTTGCTTGAGGACAAGCAAAGTTTAAGTTTGTGGTGTTTTGATAACATTCTGGCTTATCTAGTTTTATAGCTAGTATGACTATGGTTTTGGAGCCAGTTTGTTGAGTTTAATCTCATTTTAGCCCAAATTTAGCTTGAATTGTCCTTTAAGTAGTGTCTTGATTCTTTTTGTTGATTTTTAGGAAATTGAGTCGAATAAAGCATTACATGTCCTTGCTTAGTTACATGTACTGTTCTGTAATTAGTTGAAAAGTGGAGCCAGAAGAATGTTAGGAAGAAATAAAGAAAAATGATGTTGGATGCTGGTCGGAAGCCATTCGCCCCGTGCAACAAAGCTCACCCCACGAGCCAGAGGATCAAAATTGGGGGTCTCTGTCTCGCCCTGCGAGAGATGGTTCGCCCCCTGAATCAGAGGAGCAAAAAGTGAAGATTCTGTCTCGCCCTGCGAGACTGCAAGTTTGGGCTAGGCTTATCTGTAAAATTCACCTCGCGAGCTGCAATTCACCCCACGAATTTCTATCTATTATGATTAGTATTTAAGCAATGTTTAGTGCGAAATTTGTAACCTAATCCTAGTATTTTAATAGCTGCGTCTCTCTCAGTTTTTCCAGAGCTTTTTGGAAGCTTTTCTTGGATTTCTTTGTGATTATGTTCAACATTATAAGTAGCTAATTCTTTCGTATAAGGAAATGACGTAGCTGCACATGACAACTTGGTGATTTTTGTGAAGTTTTATATTCCCTTATTCTCTTTTATTGTTTCTTATTTCTGCATTACGTTCAATCAAAAGAGCTCATGATTGACTAGCCAATCGTGATGAATCCGACTAGAGATTCATGATTTAGGGTTTGGAAAAAGAACATAGGTTGAATATTGATAGAGATATAATAGGAGATCTATGCAATCGATATATAGGGAACCAAGGGCTTAATGAATCTTTCAGTTTTAATCATCATAGAGATATAGTTGATTAAGATTCAACGGTGTTTTCTTGTGTGCTTGACAAAGAAATAGGAATAAATTAGGGTTACTGGTTGACAATAATTTGAATTATGAATAGGGAACAATTTCATGATTTGATCAAAGTTAGATTGTGTTGGTGAAAGCGGGACCTTAGATCTTTCCCACATATTTCTCTCTCTCATTAACTGTTTGCGATTTGTTTAGAATATGTTACGATTTGGTAGTTATTAGCATATCTAAATTAAATTGATCACAAATTCTCTCTCCTTTGACTTGGCCAAGATAACTATTGATATTTGATAATTGATAAATTGGTTACACAATCCCTGTGTTTGACCTTGGTATACTTACCGTGTTTTTTTTTATTACTTGCTTCGACCCGGTACACTAGCCGGAGCCCATCAAGGAACACCAAGGTTAGTAAATGGAAGTTTACCCTTTGTAAATCCCAAGATGGATGATATGTAGTCCAACCTCCAAGAAGGAATGGAACCTGAATAGAATTTATTTTTAGAAAGGCTGATTAGTTGACTAGAGGCCTCTCCATAAGAGTTGAATAATTTCATAGTAGCCAACATATTTATTCTAGTGCCTCTGTCAAAGATCATGATATATTCTTTATCATATAGAGACCAAAACCTTGACATTGGAGAAGATTGAAAATTTTAGTAAATCCCAAGTATATGCCTTGAATTATTGTATATAGTGTGTGTTGCCATCATTAAATTAAGCCTGATCTTACTCTTTTTGTTTACATCATGAATGATGAAATTTCATTTAGGTTGCTTTGACTCTAACCTCTCACGCGTTCAGTGAGGGAACCTTAGCGAGAGAGGGGAACCGTCGCCGCCACCAGGGAACGGCCTCCGCACTCCGGCGCGGCGCTGCCCAAGGCTGGTATCTTCCCTGTCCTCGCCGCTCTCGTTGGCGCGCAACGTACCCTTCTTCTCCGATCTGTGGACGGCGACCTCGGAACGCAGCGCTGTCCGCCGTCTGCCTCGGTCTGCAGTCGTTCTCAGATCCGTGGATCTTCACAAGCCTGCACACCAATCCCTTCCTCATTGATCGACAGAATCGCACCTGGTCTACACCGCCCAGCCTCGACAGGCATCGTCTTCTCTCTGCCATCCTCTGATTTGCCTCCTTCCATCTTCTTTCAGACATTCTCGCCATCATCATCTTACCTGATTCTCTAGTCGCCTTCGATTCTTGGTGTGCGTTGGTTTTTGATTTGATTTTTCTGTTTTGTGCATCCTTGATGGCTTGTACTTTTGACGTTTCTCAATCCGAAATTGTCTTCTCCGTTGAATCCTCAGCGAAAATCTTTTCCTCAGGCTTTGAATGGTTCGTTTGACACCCCGGTTAGTCAGCTTCCTCGGTCGTGCTTGAATGGAGATTCTATCTCTATCAAAATTTATGAGGATGAATATCAAAAATGGTTGGAATGTTGCAAAAACAACCTTCATAGATTTCCGACTTATGCGACAAACTCTCAAAGCTATGGAAGCCTTTGGGTCAATGGAGAATGATTCCGTTAGGAAAGGGATTCTATGAATTCAGTTTTGCTTCTCAAAAGGATTTGCGTAGTGTCTTGGCTGTTGGGGCTTAGAACCTTCAACTAGGGTTACTACGTCTTTTTCAGTGGTCTCCAGATTTTATTCCTAATAAGCAGAAACAATCTCATGCTCAATGTTGGATTATAATTTATGACCTGCCGCAGGAATATTGGCGCTCGAAATTATTATTTGAAATTGCAGGAGGTTCAGGTATTCCAATAAGTTTGGATGAAGCTATCCATATTAGGGCATATGGTCACTATGCTCGAGTTTTAGTAGATGTTGATCTAGCAGGGAAATTGCTTAAAGAGATTATGGTTGAACATGAAGGTTTTGCATTTTCTGTTGGTGTCGAATATGAGAAACCTCCTCCTTTCTGTTCTCACTGTAATTCAATTGGGCATTTGGTTACGACTTGTAAACAAATTGCCAAGGAGAACGTGGTGCAAAATGATCCGCCTTTGGTGGAGAATACTAAGCTAGATTATGTCCCTAAGGTTCCAGATAGGCATGGCAGCGGGGCGGGCGGGGTGTTTTTGCCTTCCCAATCGATAAGCCTCGGCTTATCTAGTTTTATAGCTAGTGAAGCCATGCTTTTGAGCTAATTGTGCGAGTTTAATCTCATTTTCGCCCAAATTTGGATTTATTTGTCCTCGAGCAACATTTTGAGTCTTTTAAGTAGTTTTTAGTAATTTATGCTATTTTTGAGTCAAATAAAGCATTTAATGTTATTCTTTATTTTGGGTTAAAAGTGAAGCTCAAGGGAACTTAGAAAATAAGTTAGAAGAAGAATTTCAAGGTCTCGCTCTGCGAGACAGTGCTCGCCCCGCGAGCCAGAGCTAATGCTGAGCAATGAATTGGGATCTTTCAGGCTTGCCCCGCGAGCCAGACACGGGAAATCTGAGAGCCTTCTATCTCGCCTCGCGAATATTCAAATCTGCTTTGCGGCCAAAGTCACGTGAACTAAAATTATGCAGGAGCCCACATGATGGTTTTGAAGTCCAAATCAAATTGGATTTGGATTATTATGATTAAAATATAATTCAATGGGCATTGATAAAATATTGGATCCAAATCTAATTGGATTTGGATAATAATTACCTATCACAATAATAAAGGAGATATTGATTTGGCAACTAATTTAGAAGATTTGAAGCCATTAAATAATATCAATCACCATATGCAAGGAGATATATCTTGAACTCAGTCCAAGGTGACGTGGGGCCCACATGAGAATGAATTGAAGATGATAGAAAGAAATTTGGCTTTGGGAATTTACTGTTATCATGAAGATTGGTTTCAAATTGAACCAGGACTTAAAACCATGTGAAGGAATTGGATGATTCCAATTTAATTTGGAATAAAAGTACGACAAAACAAAAGGTCCAGCAACGTGAAGGTTGGATTCAATCAAGGTATTGCAGGGCCCGCTAGTAATTTGAAGGAGTTATGATATTCTAACACCTGGGTTTGACACCCAGGTGGACACCTTGGTTATAAATTATTGGTTAATTCAGTTCATTATATGGTTAATGGGTCATCTAAAGCTTATCACATGCAAATATCTGGTTAATTTAGTTCTTTATATGATTAATGATTAATGGGTCATCTGAAGCTTATCACATGCAAATATCTGGTTAATTTAGTTACTTATATGATTAATGGGTCATCATGAATTAAGCAAATATTTGCACGTAATTAACCATATAATGAACTGAATTAACCAAATATTTGTATCGATTAATCAAGGTATCAAAAGTTGGTGTCAACTTTTGGTGTTAGAATATCATTATTGTTAAGCAATAGATTTAAGTGATTATCTTCTATTCCCTATGTTCAATTTTATTGTCAATCAGGATCCCAAATTCTCCTAAAGACACTATCAATGCTCTTATCTAAACTGTAATGTAACCTACAGTTAGATTAGATTAAATTCTTGTTCCCTATGTGGTTGCACCAATCTCCTACCCACTATCAATATAATATTCAACCGTGTTCCTAATTCAAGTCCTAAGCACGAATTACCTATCAAGTCTCATCGCACTGACTGGTTAACCACATGCACTTTTGATTAACACAACCAAATCAGAATTAGAAAACAAGAATTGAGATTAGGAATAATAAAAATATCACATTGAATTATGCCGTCATGAGCGGCTTCATCGATCCCTCGGAAAAGAGGATTAGCTTCTCATTACATTCATAACAAAATAAATGAAAAGAGTCCAGAAAATAAAATAATCCTAAATATTAAGGAAGACGTAATTCCAAGAAAAATAAAGAGAAGAAAAAGAGAGAACTAAACTACTGTGTTGCTACCCCGGGCGTTGTGTTGCTGCGCTAGGACCCTGCTTGGTTTTGACTAGAGCTGTCAATTCAGCCCCCAGCCCCATGGACCAGCCCATTTGCCCCACATTTTGGCCCCATTTTTTTAGGCCCATTTTACAGGGGGCTTTTTACAGCCCTAACCCACACAACCTACTGATTATATTGGTTAGAGGTGGGTTTGGAGTGGGTCAGCCCCCTCATCCAGACATTCACTAATTGCCTTGTGATATCCACTCTCATCGTTGACAACTGAAGGGTGGCGCCCCCACCTTGAATGGTTTTTTTTTTTCCTTCTGAAATGAAGGATTGGCATTTTAGCATATTAACTCTGTACTGATATGTGAACTTTAAGTTGTTAATAGAAAAGCTAGTATAAAATCTTCAGTATCACGTGAAAGTATGATCTGGGTTCTTAAACTTTTAATTGAATTTACCATGGCTATGGAAAAACAATGAAAGATATAATACTTGATTGTACTTTCACGTAGTTGTCCTCTCCACTGTGACATTTGGACGGGGTTGATGATGTGCGATTGTGCTTTGAAGGGCCAAGGACAGGGAATTAATATATGCTTTGGAGATGTCTAAATATAAATATTAGGATGGACTAAAAAATAAATACTTAATTTTATAACAATCTACTTTCATAAGATATAACAAAACTCTAATTTTATGTATTATTATTTATTAACCTGTATTACTTACGTTATTCTAGATGATAGAGGTGTGAAAAAAAAATTAATGAACTATAATTAGTATTGGTTGATGTTTTATAAGAAAATTGAAAAATAAAATTATGAGTTAAAACTTAATTACAAATATATCACAAGAAGTATTCGTTATTTTTTTTATCCATTGTAGACTTTCTTTATCATTTGAAATAACTTTCCCATATTAATGTCAATATATTTTTTTTATCTGAATTACTAGACTTGCATTCTATTTATTTTTTTACAAATACTTACATTTTTTTTTTGTGGGAATTAGCCAGGTCATTCATCAGGGACCTATGCCTATTTAAGGACAAGTCTGGCCTAGTCTATTTAACAAAAAAAGTCAGGTTAACACTTTTTAAAAAGCCTATATACATAGTTAAAGAGGTCCGGTTAAAGCTTTAAGAAAAGTCTAGTAGGCCTATCAGGCCGACCAATTTATTATGTGCTGAGGCGTAGTTATTTCATTACAAAAATATAATATAAAATTGTGTAGGAAGTATTACATTTTATTTTGGAGTCTACAAATAACACCGCGAATGGAGATTATGATATTGTTTGTGAAACTCCTCGTGTGTGAAAGTGCTAAAATGATTGAGAAAGAAATCTCAAATGTTTGGAAATGCAACCACTAATTAACATATTTTTAAATTTTTTAAAAATGTAAGGTCCATGGGCTGGCCCTAACCCACAGGGCTTTTTGGGGCCTTTTGGTCATGTGGGCTTTTTTAGGTGTGAGCTTTTTGGCCCTGACCCACGTGGGTGAATTAAAACTTTATTTGGAAGAAAAAACTCTTGATTATGATGACAATGAGGATTTGGATGTGCTTAATTATTGGAAGACTAATGAAAAAAGATTTCCCACACTTGCTTCCATGGCACGAGATGTGTTAAGTATTCCAATTACTACAGTAGCATCGGAATCCGCTTTTAGTATCGGTGGACGTGTTCTTACCAAATATAGAAGTTCCACCCTTCCTGAAAAGGTTTAGATGCTTATTTGCTTTGAACAGCTGTTCAGAAAACTGATTATATTAGTAACCTATCGTTGTATTGGGTGTTTTTGTTAATTGTTAGAACTCATCGTTCTATTGGGTGTTCATTTATAGTACACCAGTGTAATGCAATGTGTTCTTTGTATAAATATGTGCTTTTTATTGAGTTTGAGTTTGAAATCCTTTTTTTAGTATATAAAAAATTTGGCCCAAGGGCTGACCCTAGCCCCACTTGACCCTAAGGGCTTTTTGGCCCTATGGGCTTTATGTATTTTGGGCCCTGTGGGCCTATGGGCCTTTTGGCCTGATGAGTGTGATTTCACCTCATTTTTCATGTACATTTCTGCATGCATTTGCATATAGTTAGGCCAATTTAGTGTTGATTTTGTATAGTTTTTCCTTTGGAACGGATGAGGTGGTTTGTGTGTTGTTTTGCAGGATTTAATGGAAAAATGCCCAGAAATCAGCCTTGGTAGAGCTTGGCTGAAAAAGAGCTTGAAAAGTGAAGATTATGAGCTAAACAGAGAGTATCACGGCCTAGCCGTGATGGACCTCACGGCCGTGAGGGAGCGATGAGTGAAGAAAGATTGAGCCAAAAGTCGGAAGTCATCACGGCCGGCCGTGATGGCTATCACGGCCGTGACCGCTAGTTGGAAAAGTCGAAACGATCACGGCCTATCCGTGATGGATATCACGGTCGTGATGAATAAGTGAATGAAGAGGCGCCCAAGTCGGGAGGCCATCACGGCCACGGCCGTGATGATGGCCATCACTGGCCGTGACGGCGACGGACCTATAAATAAACCCGCACTTGAACAGAATTAGGGATCCGCACTTGGAGGCAGGCTGAGGTCTGGCGGGTGGAGAGGTTTCTACCCAAATAGGGGCGTTTTCTCTGCTCTTGGATGGGGAGAAGATGGAGGAAGCTTGTCTATGAGTGTTCTCCATCCCTTTTCTCATTCTGTTTTGTATTTCCTTTTATCATGAGTAGTTAAATCCCCATTGTTGGGGTTAGATGTAACTTTTCTGAACTTGTTGTATTTGATTTGGTGTTTAATGCAAGTCTCTATTTCCTTATGAGTATGTGATTCTGTTCTTAATGCCTTCCTTGGATTAGCTACCCATAGGAATGATATGTTGCCTTGATAGATGACTGGGAGGTTGGTGTTAAGGCATGCTCATGAATCATATGCCAAGTTGTTCAAGAATCTAGGAATAGGTGTTGAATTCTTGCAATCTTATAAGTCTTGACTTAATGCAAAATCACGAGTTAATCCACCTAAGGAATTAGGGTTTAATTTGGGGTTTTAGGCTCAATGCACCTAAGGAATTAGGCTTGAGTATTTTAGAAAAGGCTTGATTGTCATAATTGAATTAGGACTTGTGTTGATAACCATTTCATTATAAGCGAGGAAGGATTAGTGTAGTCTAACCACGACAATTCTAGCCACATCCCTGTTTGCATACCAAGTGTTTGACAAAATTCCAAAAAGACAAAAATAATTTGTTTCTTTATTTTAATCCCTCACACTTTAGTTTAGTCTAAATAGTTGTTGAATTTGCGAATTGGTAATTGACATCCAATCCCTGTGGATACGATAGTAGGTCTCACCACCGTATTACTTGATTGCGACGAGGTGCACTTGCCTTTATTTAATATCTCAAAAAATACACGCAACAAGTTTTTGGCGCGTTCGTTTCGGGATTGGCTTTGTCAATATCATTAGTAACAAATGAGACAACTAGTTTAGACAATTTTTTTATTTTATTTTTCTGTTTATAATCGATATTTTTCTTTTGTCGATTTTGTATATATTTGAATTTTTGTTTCTTTGATCTTGGGCTTAATTGTCTGTGAGGTGAAAATTGGTTTGGCGGGATCATGGACTTTAATTATTATCAGCCATCCGATGCGAAGTGGAGATATCCGAGTTGCGGCTGCGGGTAGATATCTTGCAATTAGCCGTAAACATCCAACAAGTGAGTAATGAGTCATCAGGGCAACTGTCTCTCCTCCACCAAAGTGGTAGGTTATGCTTTGAATGGGGAAATCAATTTCCCAACACTTCCACTCCATGGTGGGGGAACTCTCCAAACAATACTTTGATGGATGAAGGGGAACATTGGGAATCTTCCACACCTTGGTATGATGAGCCATCCCCATTGGAAGTTGCTTGGGATAACTTCAAATCCGCATTCCCAGTCGAGGTTGAGCAACCTATCCCGGATAGTCAACCTCACTTAGAGGCTGTTTTGGAGAACTTCATGGCAACAACAATGGAAGAATTAAAGAATCAAGAAGATGCCATTCGAAGTCTCAGGGTACGTATTGAGGAACTCTCTAACCTTCTGTCCAAAATGCCAAATGAGGACTTGATGGATGATGATGAAGATGATGCAATGATGGATGAGGAGGAAGAAGAAGAAGTGGGAGCAACCGAGTCAAGAAGTGAAGACCCTGTTTTGGAGAACATAGTTGCACCACTCCCCATTGAACCCTTGACTAAAGAGCCTGAAAGGAAGAGGCAATTGGAGGACATCTATTTCACCATGCTTGGAGATGATGAAAAACTTTTGGAATTAGATGGTGCTATTGGTTCCTATGCATGTGTGGAATGTGATAGGAGAAACACTTGTGTGGTTTGTGCGGAGATTTCTGCATATTTGGAAGGTGATGGATTTGGCAATCTTGAGAGTGAAGATTGTACGAAGCGAGGAAACAGCACCAATGATCCTCTCGAATTGTTTACCACCTCACATTTTAAAGCGAGTCAACAATGGAGTTCATGCCTCTGCCTGAGGTTGAACCCCATTTTTATTGGGAAGATTTTATGGATAAAGGGGTCATCTTTGACCCGAGAGGAATTGAAAAGCGCTTCCCAGTTGAAGAAGTCAGCATGAATTTCGAGCGCTCACTTCCACATTTTTGCTGCAAACCGTGGGATCCAGGTGAAGGATCTCACATGGTTAGCATCCCTTGGTCCTTATACCACAGGTTATGGGATCCAGGTGGATGCTTCTTGATAAGTCAAGCTAGTGACGTTAAAGAAGCGCTTATTGGGAGGCAACCCAACTTTTCTTAACCCTTCTCTTTAGTTAATTTTGTTTTTGCTTTAACCTCTTGAATAATTTGAGAAGCTCAAGAGGTTTGTTAATAATTTTGTTAAGTGTCTTCAGATTTTGAATAAAGGAAGGAGAAAAAGAGCATGGAGAAACAAAGCCGAAAAGCATGTGAGCCAACACCCGCTACCACCTCGGTAAGCCGTTCCAATTTTTGCTTTATTTTATTTTATTTTTCTTCTCCCCTCTCCAACTTGATTGTTTACATTGGGGACAATGTAAATCTTTAAGCTTGGGGTAGGGGTAATCTTTTTACTTGCATTGTAAATATTGCATTCATATAGGCTTAAGTTTGCATGATCGCATGATTCGGTTGCCCCTACTTAGATTGAGCATCTGATTGTGAGAACTGAGTGCCAATTTTTGTGATAGTGAATTCTTGAACCCAATTCTGTTTATTCTTGTGATATGGCTGCAAATGAATATGCTTGAGATGATCTTGGATAGTTGATGATTAGCATATGTTTCTTTAGACTTGTGTTTCTCACTGGTTTTTGAACTGATAAATGTGAGCTTTTGAGCCATTAGGGGGTACTCACTAAATCTGCCCCCATTCTTTGTGTAGAGTGTTATTCCTCTTGGTTGTTTTCTCTAGAACTTGACTTAAAACCATTTTAAAGCTTAAAAATTTTTGGAAGCATTTTTGAAAATGATTGAGGCAATAGGTATTTTTCTGGCCTTCTGAGCTTTGAATGTGTAAATGCTACCCTTAGTTGCCCAATTTTGAGCCTGAATGAATAAAATGTTTTTCTTGGTACCCTGAAAAATTTTGATACATATACTTGATAAGGGACCTTCTAAAGTATCACAAAAAGGGTGAAAAAGGTAGTTGAGAGTTTGGGATAAGAATCAGAAAAAAAAAAAAAATTCTCCCCTTCTCCAAATAAAAAAAAAAATAAAAAAAAAATAAAAAAAAAATAAAAATAAATAGAGAAGGGGATGAAAAAAAAAAGAAAGTGAGAAATAAAAGAAAAAGAAAGAAAAGAAAGGTGGAAAAATATATTGAAAACCCAAGAAGGTATTTTAGAAGGTGTCTTGTGTTGAAATGTTTGATACTTGGTTTAGCCTTTTGAAATATTCCTTTCTTGTTATCCCCACCTAAAGATTAATCCCATGGCCACGTTACAACCAAATAAAGACCTCTTGATTCTTAGGTGTTTTCATAAATAAAGTGGAGATTTGGTTGATAGTCAAGCATATGGTAGGAATCATTCCTTGAGGAAAATGGAGCGAATTGTTATATATACTTGAACACTTGAGTGAGTGAGGCAAGAAAGAGAGCCAAGCAAATAAACAAGCTTGGGGTGAGCTTCAAGTGAGCAAGAGTGCCCGAATCAGTGAGAATGTGAGTCTAGGAAACTTAAGCCTCTAATTGGATTTGAATTGATTGTCTCTTGCTGAATTGTTTGAATTGCCTATTGCTTGGATCATTTACTCGGGTTCTTGGTTCACTATCCATGCTTTGACTGTTTATCTCTTTTGGCCTTAGTTTTTGCTTGAGGACAAGCAAAGTCTTAAGCTTGGGGTGATTTGATGAGTGTGATTTCACCTCATTTTTCATGTACATTTCTGCATGCATTTGCATATAGTTAGGCCAATTTAGTGTTGATTTTGTATAGTTTTTCCTTTGGAACGGATGAGGTGGTTTGTGTGTTGTTTTGCAGGATTTAATGGAAAAATGCCCAGAAATCAGCCTTGGTAGAGCTTGGCTGAAAAAGAGCTTGAAAAGTGAAGATTATGAGCCAAACAGAGAGTATCACGGCCTAGCCGTGATGGACCTCACGGCCGTGAGGGAGCAGTAGCTGAAGAAAGATTGAGCCAAAAGTCAGAAGCTGTCATGGCCTGGCCGTGATGGCTATCACGGCCGTGACCTGCTAGTTGGAAAAGTCAGAAACGATCACGGCCTAGCCATGATGAATAAGTGAATGAAGAGGCGCCCAAGTCAGAGGCCATCACGGCCTGGCCGTGATGGCTGTCACGGCCGTGACGGGCGACGGACCTATAAATAAACCTGCACTGAACAGAATTAGGGATCTGCACTTGGAGGCAGGCTGAGGCTGGCGGCTGGAGAGGGTTTCTACCCAAATAGGGGGGCGTTTTCTCTGCTCTTGGATGGGGAGAAGATGGAGGAAGCTTGTCTATGAGTGTTCTCCATCCCTTTTCTCATTCTGTTTTGTATTTCCTTTTATCATGAGTAGTTAAATCCCCATTGTTGGGGTTAGATGTAACTTTTCTGAACTTGTTGTATTTGATTTGGTGTTTAATGCAAGTCTCTATTTCCTTATGAGTATGTGATTCTGTTCTTAATGCCTTCCTTGGATTAGCTACCCATAGGAATGATATGTTGCCTTGATAGATGACTGGGAGGTTGGTGTTAAGGCATGCTCATGAATCATATGCCAAGTTGTTCAAGAATCTAGGAATAGGTGTTGAATTCTTGCAATCTTATAAGTCTTGACTTAATGCAAAATCACAGGTTAATCCACCTAAGGAATTAGGGTTTAATTTGGGGTTTTAGGCTCAATGCACCTAAGGAATTAGGCTTGAGTATTTTAGAAAAGGCTTGATTGTCATAATTGAATTAGGACTTGTGTTGATAACCATTTCATTGTAACTGAGGAAGGATTAGTGTAGTCTAACCCTGACAATTCTAGCCACATCCCTGTTTGCATACCAAGTGTTTGACAAAATTCCAAAAAGACAAAAATAATTTGTTTCTTTATTTTAATCCCTCACACTTTAGTTTAGTCTAAATAGTTGTTGAATTTGTGAATTGGTAATTGACATCCAATCCCTGTGGATACGATAACCGGTCTCACCACCGTATTACTTGATTGCGACGAGGTGCACTTGCCTTTATTTAATATCTCAAAAAATGCACGCAACATGGCCCTAACCCATGCGGGGCTAGGACTAAATGGGTTAGGGCCGGCCCGTTTGACAGCTCTAGTTTTGACTTCGCCCACGATGGGGCTATATATAAATGCAAGAAAATCCCTTCTTTATTTTCTATTTCAATTCAATTAGGATTAAATTCTCATAATGTGTGGGCCCCTGGCAAAATCTTGTTTTACGCTGTGCCTCCAACAATCAAAGTTCAATTGAAATTAAATTCAATTGTAATATAGGATTCAATTATCTTTGTTGGGCCACTTGTCATTCTTTTCAAATCTCAATGGATATAAAGAATTAAATTAATCAAATATTTGTATGTGATTAATCAAATATTTATATGGTTATGGAAAATAAGCTTCAGATGATCCATTAACCATATAATGAACTGAATTAACCAAAAATTTATATGTGATTAACCAAGGTGTCCACCTGGGTGTCAAACCTAGGTGTTAGAATATCATAACTCATTGCTTAATTGGGTAGGTGAATTCGTGAACTTAGATCTCACTATCATAATCTAGATAATTGATTAGATAACATCTTTTATTTTGATCTAATTTAGATAATTGATATTTGCTTTAGATAATAGATTTTATCCCAAAAAACTCTCTCTCTCTTTCTCTCTCATCTTTGACTTGGCCAAATATTGGTTATCTTCTTCAAATTTAGATAAATTGGTCACCCAATCCTTGTGTTCGATACTCTGTAAATACTTATCGTTTTAATTATTACTTGCTTCGATCTGGTACGCTTGTTGGAGCCCAACACCAACCCCGCCTCTACACCCGAAACCCGCCCCGCTGGGGGATCGGGTTTCCCCGCCCTGCAGCCTCGTTTCAGTAAATTCAGTAGTCATTTTTTGTAGTTTTTTTTTATCCTTTTGAAATGTTATGAAATTTTTATTTCCAATATTTTTAAAAGAAAAAGCTATAACAATCCTAAAAACCTGCCTTGATGCATAATAAGCAAACCAATTTTGATATTAATCAACAAAAGAGAACCTGCCTATGTATTTATCAAAAACAGAAACCAGAATAGCAGCAGAAATGATAAACAGCACTGGTGGAGATGAGAGGGGGACGCAAAATCGAGGTGGCAGTGGTGGACTGTTGGAGCTCGCGCGAGCCGCACGGCAGCGGCGGTGGAGCTATGCGGAGACGATGTTGTGTGGGCATGCGGCAGCAGCATGGGGAAGAAAGAAAATTAGGTTAGGGCGTGAGGGAAGAGCAAGAGACCAAGAGTCAAAACTGAGTCTGATAGAGTGCTTACTATTTTAAAGGGTCAGCCTCAGTCAAAATTCAAAAACCCTAACTCCTTATGTGTATAAAATTAAGGGCAGATTAGTAATATCAAGTGAGCGGGGTGGGTTCGGGGCGGGTATCATCATCCCCAACCCCGCCCCACCCCCGTCTATAGAACTCGGGTTTTCCCCGAACCTGAACCCAGTCAAAGAAGGGTTTCCCTGTCAAAGTCGGGGCGGGTTCGGGTGGGTACCCACGGGTCTGGGTTGCTTTGCCATGCCTAGTTCCAGAGCAAAAACTAGATGAAGATAATGGGCAGATTAATACATCACCGGGCGAAAACCAGAGTGATAGTGAATCGGTTGAGACAGTCTATGAGGAACACTTATCCCCTGATCATGTCTCAAATTCCATTCCACAGAACTCATCTTCGGTTGCAACAAATGTTGTCAGTGGCTCTACAGAGAAGATCTCAACTTCTACTACAACTAATGTTGACTCTACAGTCAAGAATACTCCGGTGCCCGAGCATTCCATAGCTAAAACTAATTTAATAATTAGTTCGAAGGGTACTCCAACTCCAGTGTCCGTGCATTCCACGACTACCTGTGATTTAACGGTTAGTGGTAAGAATCTTGAGACTCCAGTTTATGTTCAAGATTTTAGCGCTTTTCCAACTGTTGTTCAGAATGATTTTAATATTTTATCTGCTTGTTTGTAAAAGCAAAAAGACGCAAGTACTTCTAAGGAAAGAGAGCAGAACAATGATAATGTTACTGAAGATGGTTTCACGGTGGTTACGTTCAAATCTCAAAAGAAGTATAACATGAGACTGAATAAAAAACCTAATTCTAGGTATGCTTGATTCTCGTTTATTTTGCATGAGTTTTGGTTTTGGTCCCCTATGTTCTTGTTTTCTTTTTTATTTTATTAATAAATTCATGGTGACTTGTCACCTTGCTTAAAAAAAAAGATCATGATGTCATCGGCATAGAGAACATGGCTAGAGGTTTGGATTCTAATTAGAGCTGTCAAACGGGCCGGCTCTAGCCCATTTAGTCCTAGCCCCGCATGGGTTAGGGCCAAAAGGCCCATAGGCCCACAGGGCCCAAAATACATAAAGCCCATAGGGCCAAAAAGCCCTTAGGGTCAAGTGGGGCTAGGGTCAGCCCTTGGGCCAAATTTTTTATATACTAAAAAAAGGATTTCAAACTCAAACTCAATAAAAAGCACATATTTATACAAAGAACACATTGCATTACACTGGTGTACTATAAATGAACACCCAATAGAACGATGAGTTCTAACAATTAACAAAAACACCCAATACAACGATAGGTTACTAATATAATCAGTTTTCTGAACAGCTGTTCAAAGCAAATAAGCATCTAAACCTTTTCAGGAAGGGTGGAACTTCTATATTTGGTAAGAACACGTCCACCGATACTAAAAGCGGATTCCGATGCTACTGTAGTAATTGGAATACTTAACACATCTCGTGCCATGGAAGCAAGTGTGGGAAATCTTTTTTCATTAGTCTTCCAATAATTAAGCACATCCAAATCCTCATTGTCATCATAATCAAGAGTTTTTTCTTCCAAATAAAGTTTTAATTCACCCACGTGGGTCAGGGCCAAAAAGCTCACACCTAAAAAAGCCCACATGACCAAAAGGCCCCAAAAAGCCCTGTGGGTTAGGGCCAGCCCATGGACCTTACATTTTTAAAAAATTTAAAAATATGTTAATTAGTGGTTGCATTTCCAAACATTTGAGATTTCTTTCTCAATCATTTTAGCACTTTCACACACGAGGAGTTTCACAAACAATATCATAATCTCCATTCGCGGTGTTATTTGTAGACTCCAAAATAAAATGTAATACTTACTACACAATTTTATATTATATTTTTGTAATGAAATAACTACGCCTCAGCACATAATAAATTGGTCGGCCTGATAGGCCTACTAGACTTTTCTTAAAGCTTTAACCGGACCTCTTTAGCTATGTATATAGGCTTTTTAAAAAGTGTTAACCTGACTTTTTTTTTTAAATAGACTAGGCCAGACTTGTCCTTAAATAGGCATAGGTCCCTGATGAATGACCTGGCTAATTCCCACAAAAAAAAAATGTAAGTATTTGTAAAAAAATAAATAGAATGCAAGTCTAGTAATTCAGATAAAAAAAATATATTGACATTAATATGGGAAAGTTATTTCAAATGATAAAGAAAGTCTACAATGGATAAAAAAAATAACGAATAGTTCTTGTGATATATTTGTAATTAAGTTTTAACTCATAATTTTATTTTTCAATTTTCTTATAAAACATCAACCAATACTAATTATAGTTCATTAATTTTTTTTTCACACCTCTATCATCTAGAATAACGTAAGTAATACAGTTAATAAATAATAATACATAAAATTAGAGTTTTGTTATATCTTATGAAAGTAGATTGTTATAAAATTAAGTATTTATTTTTAGTCCATCCTAATATTTATATTTAGACATCTCCAAAGCATATATTAATTCCCTGTCCTTGGCCCTTCAAAGCACAATCGCACATCATCAACCCCGTCCGAATGTCACAGTGGAGAGGACAACTACGTGAAAGTACAATCAAGTATTATATCTTTCATTGTTTTTCCATAGCCATGGTAAATTCAATTAAAAGTTTAAGAACCCGGATCATACTTTCACGTGATAATCAAGATTTTATACTAGCTTTTCTATTAACAACTTAAAGTTCACATATCGGTCTGAGTTAATATGCTAAAATGCCAATCCTTCATTTCAGAAGGAAAAAAAAAACCATTCAAGGTGGGGGCGCCACCCTTCAGTTGTCAGCGATGAGAGTTGATATCACAAGGCAATTAGTGGATGTCTGGATGAGGGGGCTGACCCACTCCAAACCCACCTCTAACCAATATAATCAGTAGGTTGTGTGGGTTAGGGCTGTAAAAAGCCCCCTGTAAAATGGGCCTAAAAAAATGGGGCCAAAATGTGGGGCAAATGGGCTGGTCCATGGGGCTGGGGTGAAATTTGAATTGTGACTCTAATTCTAATAGGACCTGCCATTGGAAGAAGACTACCTGATTGCACTAATTTAGCAATAGCTCTACTCAAAACATCCTCTGCAATACAAAAAAAAAGGGGGGGAAATCACCCTGCCTATCTCCTCTTTTACAATGAAAGTATCCCATTGAATGACCATTGATTGAAATAGATAACCTAGCTTATTCTAAAATCACCTTCACCCAATTGCAAAATATGTTGTCAAAGCCAAAAGTTGTAAGAACTTGAAGAAGGAGGCTCCAATCTATAGTGTCAAAAGCTTTTTTTTATGTCAATTTTGAGAGCTAAGTTGTCACCAAAGACTTTTTTTTATCTAACATATTAATTGCCTCATAAGCTATGCAAACATAATCTGTAACGTGTCGATCTTTAATGAAACATCTTTAATTTTCAGAGATGATTTTAGGAGCTACAAAAAGCAACATGTCAGCTAGCACCTTAGTGACGATCTTGCACTGAAAGTTAGCCAAAGCTATTGGCCTATAATATTCTACAGTGTCTGCTCCCAGAAATTTTGGAATAAGCACCACCAGGTATGGGTTTAAGATAGGCAACATGATACCTTGAGTAAAGAATTGAACAACTGAATTGAACACATCTTCAGCAATTATATCCTAGTGTTTCTCATAAAAGCTACCTCCAAAACCATGTGTACTAGGAGCATCAATACTATTCATTGAAAATATTGCATTTTTTACTTCATCTTTGATTGGAATATTAGTAGGCATAATATTATCATCGGGCTGGGATCAGGAAAGAAATAATAGATCAATCAATTCATTAGGAGAGCAGGAATCATGATGTCCTTACAACTTGGTTAAATATCTTAATTTTTAATCAAGGTGAGATTCTATTTGAATTTTTAAATTTGAGTTTCTAGTTTTTATTATTTATTTATTAATTTTGATTGGCTTTATTTTGTCCATAAAATAATATGGCCTCACCTATCTTGTTATCTAATGTAAGGACACTCCATCCAGCAAGTGGAGTGAGTATGTTAAACCCCGCCCCGTTTCATTTGGTCTACTTCTGCTACTTTTCTAAAACAAGTTTTTTTTTTTTTTACATCAAGGATATTCTCGGTCGATATTCAGATTTCGAAATAAAGAAATCACCGAAATAAATTTTGTCTCTTTTCACAAAATATTTTTCATATACATGACAAGAATTGAACATAAAAATATGTTCAGTAAACTCAATTATCTATCAACTATGGGTGTGTTTGGGTAAACAACTTAATTAAGAGCTTATCACATAAGACCTTATCGCATGAGAGCTTATGCCATAAGCGCTTAAAGAAAGAAAAAGAAGGAAAGTGGCATGAGAGGATTCGAATAGTGAAAAACACGAAGAGGGTGTTTAGTGCATAAGCTTTTATGATAATTCCATAAGTTTCTCCATTGACTTATGAAAATAAGTCAAAAACTCCTTATGGGATGACATAAGTTATTTTTATAAGCTCTACCAAACACACTGCATAAGAGCTTATGTCATCAGATAAATCAAAAGGAGCTTAAATAAGCTCTTCCAAACGCCACATATGTTGGTCTTGTTGGTCTAAAACAAGTTTCATTTGTGTTAGTAATTGCTTTAGTATAACTTTTCATGAGGTGATATTATGATGAAATTAACTAATATATGATAATTATATTTGCAAACGTGTATAATCAAATTCAATCGTTACGTTAATGAGGCAAGAAATTGGAGAAAAACTCATCTAAAATAGCGGTGTGAGTGTGGGTAAATTAAGCAAGTAAAATTATATTAAAATATTATTTAATTTAAATATAACATAAATTTATTCTATTGAATAATTTAAATAAACTATAGCATTACTTGCTAAAATTACAAACAAGCCCAATTAAAAAATATTATTTTAGAAAATTAAGAATTATGATAATATTATTTGTATATTATATATTTTATTGAGGTCGAGTAATGATTTTTAGCTGATGATATTTAATAATGTTGGTTTAATATAATTTTTAAACCAATCTATCTAAAATATTTTAGAATTGAAAAATATTAAATAAAAAGGGTAAAACTATTCAATATTTTAAATTGTAAAAATACATATATTTAAATTTGATTTTTCAAGAAAATTTAAAAATCTATTTTTCCATCATTCTTTTTTGGTTTAATTACTGAGTAGGTCCCTCGACTATTTGAGAATTTTCAAACAAGTCCATGTACTAAAAAAAATTGTAATTGGGTCCTCGAATTTTTATAAAGTTTTCAATTGTATCCCTATACTAAAAAAATTTCTAATTGGATCCCTAAATTTATATAAAATTTTCAATGAAGTCCCTGTGGTAAGGTTCCGTGAAGAGGTCTTTAAGTTTACTGAAACATGACATGGAATTCCTGCCAAATTTGTATTTAGTGTAGCAAAAGACCAAAATGTTGAGCCAGAAAACCAAAATGTGACCTGCGACTGCTTCTCCTCCACTTGCAACTTACTACATCTCACTTCATCTTGTTACATCTTGATGTATTTTGTTGTGACAATGTCTCAAGGTTCATCTTCCACCCAAACTACTCATGAATGACTGATATGGTTATCCAGCTTGGATGAAATCAGTTATATTCCGTCCAATTCAACATATCGCTAACGAATTTATAATTTATGGACCCCATTGAAAATTTTATATAAATTTAGGGACTCAATTAAAAACTTTTTTAATTCAAGGACCCAATTAAAAATTTTATAAAAGATTGAAGACTCAATTACAAATTTTTTTTTAATATAAAAATCTATTTAAAAATTCTTAAATAGTTTACCGGTTTACCCACTCAGTTAAAAATTCTTTTTCTATGGGACATATTCTTTCCTAATTCCTAAGATTCATGCGGGTAAGAAAAACACTATCTTTGCGGGTTGCGACATTGAATGAAGCCCATTACAATAGCCTCGTGTTTGTTGGAGCACTTGCAGGAAAATGGTCGCACACCCTTCTCCTTGACCATTCAACAAAATTCATTGACTAGGTCCCTTCCTGCAACCCTATGCTCCTATTATCTATCAACCTGTGGAGAACATTATTTTTTTTTACAATCTCTTCAAGTTTTGCAATCTAGCTGATATCATACCCATAAGGTAAAGCTCTTTAATTTGCTTATATGCTTATGAAATCACTCTTGCCATCAACATGATTGGTGAGGTTGGATTGTTACACTCTGATTGCTATTGGTTTTGAGGCAAAAACAGAATGATATATATCATTTTATTTAGACTATTTCTCTTCTGATTGAAAATTTGGATTTTGTGCTTTGTCAATTTTGTGGAGTTGGATATACAATCTCTGCAGAAAATTGTGTCGTGAGGGCAAACTTTTAATGGCTTATTAACCCGCTACCATCAATCCATCATATGCCAACCGCATTTGAAAAGTTTTGGTTTTTTTAAATATAACATCTCACAATTTGGTAGAATCACCGGCCATTCAAGAAAAACAACAACAAAAGGTTATGTTCCATTAGTTGCGGTTAGCTACATGAATCAAACCACGCCATTGAATTTTGCGTGTGTTGCGGGTGACGACCTAACGTTAACATAATCATATCCTTCATCCATGTCATAAAGATAATGGATTTTATGTTGGCTGTCAATTGGCTTGGGACAGGCTATTTGATGAATTTCAATAAGCACGCCATAGGCAGAGTTCATATAAAACAAGTGAAAAGAAAATATGAATATCATCATACACACACTTGTGTTATGCACTAAAAGTATATCAAAAAAGTATATTTAATTACATGTGACAATTGGTTATGTGGACTTCTGTTAGCTGGGTTTCCTCGGCTCCAGTGGTGAATCAAAGAAAAGTCTGTTATAATTTTTTGATGAGCATTTTCTGTTTTACCTTTCAATTTTGAGAAAATTAATAAATTAAATGCTCTCAGTATGAATTACCTGTAAGCTATGTCCAACTATACTATGTGGTGTTGAGTTGGTAGCAAATCTTGTCATTGAGTAACTGAAGCAGTCTATTTATCTATTTGGAAAGGAAAGCAAGTAGAAGACAAGTCATCTTTTATACATAAACATGTCTATGCTCTGCTCTCCCTGGATGTAACTTATAACATTGACATTTGGACTGTTATTATGAAATGGAAATGACAAGGAATCTGATAGTTTCATGTGTCGTACACATTGATGCGACGTGTTGGTTTTGACAGTCGTCGAAATCGCACCGCAATCGTAATTGCAGCCACAGCGGCCGCATTTTCCCGCAATATCTGTGACGCAACGTAACTGCAACCGCGACTGCAATTTAAAACCTTGGTTGAAAGTCAACTTTAAGCTTGAATCATCTGTTGCTTTACTTTATGGTTTTATGATATATTTTCTGTCTTCACATCTGGCATATTACTAATATATTGATCCATCTAATTTATATTTTATCTTGACAGTTAGAGCTGCCTAGGCAGTAATATTAATAACAAATGGCTTCTTCTTTCCGAGCATTTTTGAACAGTCCAGTTGGTCCAAAAACAACACAATTTTGGGGGCCAGTTGCCAATAGTGGGTTTGTAGCTGCAGTAAGTTACCCTACTTTGATTCTCTTTATATATATTGGAGTTTTTTTAAGCATTTACATATTGTACCTGTTATTTTGAGTTTGACCACATTGTGACATTGAGTTCTTGTCTCATGATCTCATGACTAAACTTTGCGCATGTCTGTGATCAAAAGGCATTGATGGACATGAAAAAGCCACCGGAAATGATCTCCGGCAACATGACAGCAGGTTAAAATCTATGTTTTCAAGAGAACTTTGGAATATTCTTACAGGGCTGACCCAAGGGTAAAGCCACTAAAGCCCTAGCTTTAGACCCACCAGCAAAAAATTATATACTTTCAGTTTTTATTATAAAGCAAAAATGTCACATATGTTAATAAAAAACCCAATCTAAAGCACAACTGATTCAGGTAGTCTCTCTCACTTAAAATAAAAAGGTCAATGTTTGTTTTAGGCCTCACTCGCTCTTGGGTCAGCCCTGCTTTCTTATCATGTGATAGGTGGCTAATTTTTTTATGTTACTTTTGTATTGGTGCTGCATTGCAGCTATGTGTGTCTATGCAGCATTGTTCATGAGATTTGCATGGATGGTACGGCCCCGCAACTATTTTATTCTTGCCACCCATGCCTCCAATGAGGTTGTACAACTAATTCAACTCTCCCGTTGGGCTAAGGGGCAAGGGTATGCAGCTGAGCTTCTGATTAAAACTAAACTAGTCCTGATGTGATTAAAGCGTTTTTGCAATAAGTTCTTTTTAAATAAGCTAAAAATAATTTATTTTCAGAAGCTTCTTGGACAAGCTTATGGAAATAAGCTAAAAAGAGCTTATGAAAAGATCATAAACTATTTTAATAGACTATTAGCTTAGGTTTATCTTCATAAGCTATTCTCATAAGCTCTCTATAAGCTCTTCCAAACATATTATACACTATCCAGTATCATGTTTCCTTGAATATCTTAAGAGTAATGATATTATGACATCAATTTTTGACACCAAATTGACACCTTGGTTAATCATGTGCAAATTTTTGGTTAATGGGTCATCTGAAGCTTATTTTCCATAACCATGTAAATATTTGTTTAATCACATGCAAATATCTGGTTAATTCTGTTTATTACATGGTTAATGGGTCATCTGAAGCTTATTTTCCATAACCATGTAAATATTTGGTTAATCACATGCAAATATCTGATTAATTCGGTTATTTATATGATTAATGGGTCATCATGAATTAATCAAATATTTACACGTGATTAACCATATAATGAATTGAATTAATCAAATATTTGTATCGATTAATCAAGGTGTCAAAAGTTGATGTCAACTTTTGGTGTCATAATATCATTACTCATGTCTTAAAAGTAATGGTTCTGCATGCTTTCCATGTCTAAGACTGAATCGAAGGATATTCTGTTCTGAATAGGTACCTCTCTGAGAAGAAGGATGAAGTTGCTTCCAAGTAACTTGATGCTGAATTTTCTGTCATCGTCCATGTATCAATATAACACAATTGAAGCAATTTACATTTGATTACTCAAATGCATGAATAAATTTGATTATTATATAAGTGTATAATCAAAAGTGATGATTGAATTTTTTTTCTTTTTGTTTATTGTGTATTATGTGTCGTTTACTTTTTTGTATTCTTTTAACTTGAGCATACATAAATTTTATATCAACTTTATAATTTTTAGTAGTCTTAACTTGCATAACCATTTGTCACAAAAAATTTCAAGGAAAAATGCAATTTAGCCCCATCAGTTATAGGCCGTGTATGGTTCTTGATGTTTAAAAATTTGTATTTGGATCCCCTAACATTTGTAAAATATAAAAATTGACCACTTTTCAAATTAAATTTCACTCCAAATCAAAAAAAAAAAAAAAAACTTGTGATGTGACCATGGAGCATGGAGGGACGGTAAGGTTCAAAGTTGGTTTGTGTTTGGCGGGAACGAGCACGTGTGTTAGTAATGATGGTTTAGATTTGGGGCTATAGGTGGTGGTGTTAGGAGTGAATTTTCAGAATTCTAAGTTTTGCGTCAGAGAGATTAAAGAAAGCTCATGAAGTTGTAAGAAAATGACTAAGTCCAAAAGTTGACAAAAAAAGTAAGTCAACGAAGGGATTGATGTCAGAAGAAAGATGTCGAATTGGAAAATATAGAAGAATGGATGAGCGAGGATTCGACATAAAGTTATCGAGTTGACACGGTATACAACAAGACCGTTGAAGACAATAAGTTGACACAGAACGGTTCAAGCAAATGGGTCGTTTGAAGAAGTTGTTTGTCAAGTAGTTTAAGTTTCAAATGTAAGAAATTGCTGCACACGTTACAGATAGTAAAGTAGGAAGTTAACAATAGGAAGTTATTTCTTTTGTTTATAAATACTAGTTTGCACAATGTAATAAATGTTGGAACTTGAAATATCCTACACATCTCAATCACACAGCAGTTTGACGGATTAACTCAAATACTCCTTCCACCTCTTTAAATTTCAATTATTCAGTTTAAGTCTTTTTCAATGTCTTTTCCAGATTCAGAGTATTCTTACGTTTATCCTTTCCATGATCTTTATTTTCACTGCCATCGAGTAAAGATGACTGATTTAGTTAACATTCCTTACTAAGTTCTATTTTCCTCGACTTTAAACATTTCTTTCGTCATTTACCTTGCCTTGTAAACTTCTCCTTTTACAATGTTTTTCTTTAATCTTTAACAATTGACATTTCTAGTAGTATAAATTTATTTACTGTCTAATTAACGCTTTGGCTTTCAAATGATTTTCAGTACCCTTTTTACTTAAGATTTCATGTTTCTTTATGCCTTTTGTTGTCATTTGACAAGAAAACTTTTTTATGCCAATTTTCCTTTATTTGTCAAGTTTGTATGAATTTAACAATTTCATTTATCTTTTATTGCGATTTCAGTATAAGTTATTTTCATTAATTTTACTATTAAGTAGACGGATGTCCATGCCATTATACTTACAATTTGATTTTGTCAAATTTGTATTGTGGTAGACATACCTTACAGAAATCACTTGGGTGAGATTCTCACATAACTCGTAGAAGTCCCAGAGTTTCTTGATTCTCATTATTTGATTCTATCGGAATTTGGACATTATCAAAAATCCGCCTAAACATGTGGCAATTTGGCTTTGGATTCATGCTTGGTGTCTTTGTTAGGTGGTGGCTTAAGGTGGGTTTGGGTGACTGAGACAACGACTTTGGGTTGTTGAGGCGAAGTCGTGTAGCGAGTCTATCATTCCAAGTTGTGGTTATGGGTTTTAGATTTCATCGTTTTTCAATTCTCAATCTTTAGATTTTGCCCTTTTCGAACTTAGCAATAGTAGAATAGATTTGTGGGTTAGGGGAAGGGATTTGATGATTAGGGTTTAGGGTTAAAAAGTCTCATTCACTTAAGGGTATATTATTTTTGTTCGCTTTTTCGTCACATGCCACTCAATTGTCAATTTCTGTTAAGATTTTAAGAAAATTTTGACACGAGGGTCAATTTAACATTTTAGATTTTACAAACATTAGGAATCCGATGACATGTCATTATAAGAGACTAAGTCATAATGACCTATAATTTAGGGACCCGGATTCCCTGCAATTGGGAAATCAACGCATTTAGTTTCATTAATAGTCAAGATCTCATACACCTATTTTTATTGTTAATATATTTATGATACATAAATTTAATCAATGGCCAAAATTTCCTTACAATCAAAGTCAAAAAACAACTGCAGGGAATCCATTTCCATAATTTAGAGGACAAAACTGTATCCCCAACCCCCCGCCTTTTATTTAAAAAAAAAAATCCTACTTTGAGAGCATCACAGACTTACACTAGTCATGAGCCTAACAATAAAAAAATGTAAAGTTTCATATTCAAAAGATGGATCACTTGATCAATTATACGACGACATAAAAATTGAAGTTAGAAATTCAATCAATTTTGGATAAAAAAAAAGTCCAATAAAAGAAGGTGAAAGGGGCATTAAAAGTTAAGTAATGAATTTTTCTTTATTAGAATAATATAGTACAAGGTTCCTTAAGCATGAGATCATAAGCTCAATCCTCGGATTCATGTATATGAAAAAAATACTATTGGGAGTGATGTCCACTTAGACACATGACCATATCCAAGAGACTAGTCTCTCACGAATGGAAGCATTATTATTAAACTTCGATCGGACCGGCAGGTAGATTAGTCTCTCATTTATCGAATGAAAGCACTATTATTAAACTCGAACCAGATCCATGACCGGTCCGATCAGCATATTAGATCGAATTTGATGTTGAACCGATGCTAGTGTCTTTAGCTTGCGGTTAAACTAGCTATTGCTCGTGAGTCACGGTTGAACCGCATGTGGATCGAGCTCGCTCACGGACGGCCCAATGCACACTCACTCACCTACGCGGATCCAAGTCGCTGATGGATGGCCCAATGCACAATTGCACACTCACCCACACGAAAATATGGTAATGCTACCCCAAAAATGACAAAGTGTGGATCGATCCCATGACCTAAATGTCCCGGCTACGCGCCTCTACCACTAAGCCAATCTTTGGTATATTATTGACAAATATAATATATACATATGTTTATTATAAATTTTATATCGGTTCATGAGGTTCAACCAATGACTAACTGGTTCGACCAGTAACCCATTAGCCCAATGCCTCGACCGAGCCGATGACCAATCCGGGTTTAATAACACTGAATGGAAAGGATACACTAGAAAACATAAACAATTAACAAAGTCCAAAGGATGTAATGTAGTGTATAATTTCTCTACATATATTTCATATAATAATATATGTTGAAACTAATGCTGAGAGACTAGGTTGGCACCGGTCTAGAGTACAGAACATTTAACTAGTATCAGATTGGGCCTGTGTATTGTATATATTGTTACAGCAATATTTGTTCCTTGTAAAACCCACAAAATTGGCTAGAGCAGCTCTAACAGCGTTTTTTGCTACAGCCCCACGTCAAGTTTATAACGAAACAAAAAGATTTTTATGGTACATCAAAGGTGCAGTCACCTGAACAGGTGAAAAGGCTAAGTGGTCTAATAGAAGATTAAACCACAAAGATCATCACATCTGTTTTACAAACTCAGAGAGTTGCCAGTTGAACACTGCAAGGGTGGCAATTCGCAAGCCCCAAGCCGAATTTCTGATCGTGATAAATTATGGTTTCTGAAGCTAGGCATACCAGATACACCCTATATTAATAGAAGAATAATAAATTTGCAACCATTTAACAATAACACAATGCATGTTGATTTCATTTCTCTCTTGGAAAGTGACCTTGTCAAAAACAACATAGCAACTCTAACAACTAAAGCTTAAAATATATTATTCTATCAAGGGACAAAAGAAGGCAAATACAATACGAAATACATTTGGCATATCATTACATTGAGTGAATATATGTGACCGGGTAAGGAGAAAGCATCAAAGCTTTCTTGTATTGAGAAGGACCAAACCAATCAACCGCCCTGCACAATTACTAACTTCTTCAGCTTGAAGAGTTGTCACCAAAAATTAAAATACAACATCATGTACCACAGCTGAACTGCTTATAGCACAGGCACCCCAAAAAGTCCAAACAGGCATACTCATGTTTCAAACGATTCCAGAAGAAATTGTTGATGATCCAGGTCAGGTCAGGCACAGAAGGCTCGAAATTGTCCATTGCTTATCTTCTCTGCTTTGTTCCAACACAAAAACATAAGCTTGTCAACATCTATGATTGGCAATGCCCCCTGACAGCATCAGTCATAATGCATGCATACAAGTTGAACACACTTTATATTGGCCGTGACATTAGTGTTTCGTGCAGCTACTTGACATTAGAATTTGTCCAATATACCAAGGATACAAGTCATGATTTTATGTGGTTCAATATATGCTTAAACTTTGTTTCATACGAGTATCATTACAATGCTTTGTATATTAAATCATTACTTTAGCTCAAAATGTAATTGCATTAGTAGTTTACTATTCATTTTTCACATCACAATTCTCACAAAGAAGCCTAGTGAGCTATGCAACAAAACCACCCCCTTGTTTCATGTTTCTACAGACTACAACAATAATAAGACCTCAAACCCCACTCACATGCCAGAGGGAGAGACTGAATTATTCTCAACAGTTTTAATTTGTGATTCCAATAAAAATAAAGCCTCATGTTTACTAACATCATGAGATTATCAACAAGTGTTCCCGTGTCAATTGATAGCAAAAACAGAAAAGAGAGTGAGAAGGATTAAGCAAGAGAACTGCAGGTTCTCAAGTAAAATAGGATCTGCAAGTCAAATACAATAGGAACATGCAGTTTCACCATGTCCTCTCACAAAATAGCAAGTAAATAAAATGTCATTTTGGATGGAAGTGATCCTGAATTTGGACAGTTATTGGGCATTGAATAATGAAGAGAGGAGTGCTAACAACACACTCTCTAACACACTCCCTTCTATTAGTTGAAATTCATGTGGGTCCTACAAAATTCGAGTAGGACACACGTGAATTAATGGGACCCATTTCCAAAATAGTAGGACCCATATGAATTTCAACCAATAGAAGGGAGTGTGTTGGAAATAGTGTGTTAGAGAGTGTGTTGCCAGTATTTCTCAGAGTCGGATGGAGATAACCTCGATATTATTCAAACAACTTGAATAAAATAGTTGTAAAATACATATTCTTTCTGTACTGCAATGTGGACCACCCCAAAACCAAAAAGTACCATTCATATAAATATAATTATAAATATGCACTAGTGCACATCTACTACCAAAGAATAAAATTTCTTTCACACATGATAACAAGAATATGTAAAACTAATATCATTGGGAAAAAGGCTCAAGAAAAACACATTAAAAAGGAAGCATCCATTTCTATGTGAAATTGATTTAATTACGAGAGAAATGGAATCGTCTAAAAAAGGAAGAAGGTAAAAACCTTTCTATTCAGGCAAAAGTAACTGGGGTTGACAAGGAAAGATTGTACAACACAGTGATTCAAAAAGTAAGGGAGTGACTAGTGTCATGACTAATATAAATCCGTACAAGTCATCACCTAACACAACGATGATGATTAAAAGTCTCTGTCTCCATCACTCGGAAGTCTGGTCTCTTGAAACCCAATACATATAAAGAACTATGTAAACGTTTAAAGATACGTTTCAGCACGAACATAGACATTGCAACTATTTCTACTTTTCTTTTTGTGAAAAAGAATTTAGTAAGCCTAAGAAAAATAATAGGAAAAATAATACTTATTTTTCACATTCCTGGTACTTGTATGACTGGGAGCACATAGAGTTCAATTTTTATATATGAAAGAGGATGGAAGTCCAATAATAGGTTTCAAGGCTTTTAGCATTTACATCTGAAATTCTGAATGCAGTACAACCTTAATGGCAAGTCAAAGTTTTGCAACAGGCTGCATTTGGATCTCTAGAGGGCAAATTAGTAAACTACAGTTATTAGCAGAATGCTTAATGTCATTAATTGCTTAGCCATAATTAGCAGCAGTGTCACAAACTCATAATGCAGACGCAGGTGCAAATGCACAAAAGCGACAATTATATGAATCTATCTATAAATATGGGCAAGCCTTCAACCCATCCATTTAAAGTTATTTAAATTAATAAAAGTTTTATAAGTAATGTACAAATAAAGATGATAACTATGAATGAATTGGAATTTATAACAAATTCAAATGGAATGAGCAAATGTCAAAAATTTCACCACCAGATATCCAAAACTTGGCTTGAATACAGATTACAGAAGATTTCAATTGACTTTTAAAATTAAGGAAAAAGTGAGGTAACATTATTAGATAAAACAGAGAGAGAGAAAGAAAATGGTTAAAATCAGCAGATTCTCACTAGTGACTTTAATGAGAAGTAATAATGTATTAGCTTGTTTTGCCAAGTCTATCATGTCTATTTAATTTCTACGCTACAAATTTTAGTTAGCAAACTACAAGCAAATTCATTCCTAATGCACAATTTTGTGCATTCCCATGACCCATCATGAGAAATAAAGATGTCCAACCAAGAAGGAAGGTAGCAAGAAAAGAGTATGGATCCAGACCGGAGACCGTAGGGATGGAACACAGTTTTAGCATTAGATTGGTCTCTTAATTTTCCCTCCCAGAACCGACCACATAGTTACCTGAAGCGGGTCACTAAAAAACATAGGGTACGCTAGGGGTATACACTTCTTTGGAACATAGTAACTAAATTATGGCATATATATTCACAATTTTTTAAAATTTTAAATGTCCATTATTTTCTGGTAGTTCAAATGGGCCAACTAACTAAAAATCTAAAATCATGAATATGTCCACTGCCGTTAGCCCATATTTAGAGACTTGTATTAATTTGTTTTTCTTATTTCCCAAAACTAAAAATCACTTTAGGTTCCAGGCATCTTAAAACTAAACGAAGTTATGCATTTGGGTAGAAATACTTTAGGTTTCAGGCATCTCTAAACCTGAGAGCAGCTTTTCATCTTGCAGCACAAGCAGCCATGGCAACTTCAACCTTTCATCTCCTTCCAAGCAGCAGAGTCAACCAACAGTTCTTCCCGTCATTCTCTACCATATAATTCTGTAAGAAAGAGGTGTGCCAACTTTGACAATTTGGATCCCGTTCCATAGCTTCAAGATCGCAAAAGAACCGTGATTCGGTACTTGCGAACTAGTACACATGATGGAGTGGGTAAGAGTGAATTTGGTAACAATGAACCAACTGCACAGGTGTGCATAATTCACACTCTTCTGCAATTGTTTCTTTGAGGTAAAGTATATGATAAGTGTCATAAAAGAGATGGAGGAAGCTACCAAGACTGGAGAAGCTGTTTAGGGCAAAGGCCATAAATGAACTGAGTTACTCGCATGATACTTGGACATGGTCCTTAAACCTCAGCTTAGCTCAACTTGCATAATGTAGGAATGAGCTTGAATATTATATCAAATAGAGTTGGATTGCTAGTGATTTGAAACTGGAGATTTGGCGAGTGAATGCAAATGAAAAGGCAAAATGCATAACATTTAAGAAGCATATACATGGACACTGGGCACAAGACACAACACACAAGATAACACAAAGTAGCAGCAAAAAGTTAAAAACATTATTAGGACACAATGCCTAAACAAATGCGCAAGTATTGATATCCATAAGTATGAAAGCATATACAAGTATAAGGAAATAAACACACACACACATATATATACATACATATACACACATACAAATATATATGTATGTGTGTGTGTTATTTATATGGCATGGATTAAAACATTTTTAAAATAATCTAATAATTTTATATTCCAAAGAGTACTGTTTGGAGATGTCATAGTACTGTGTTGAGTAATGAGATTCGATCGAGTATGAGTACGAAACATGTCCAACGTGGCAAGGGCTCTTATCTTGTGTGTCAGTCCTTTATAGTATAATAGATACTACTTATCTGCTACGGAACTCAATTATTTGAAAAAATGAAGTCCATGAACTAATAAATTTCAGGAATTGCACACTATAGAAGAAGTTTAAATCTAATCTATATGTTGCCTTAAAGTTTAAGAGGTTTAGCAGAAAGGTCTTGTAAAATGTAATATAAACAGCAGAACTACAGCTCAATTTAATTAATGCAGCATTGCTCATTTTAAGTGGAAAGCTTATGAACTACTACTACAGACTGTTTAAGATCTACTACAACAAAACTGGTATGAACAGAGATAATCCACTTGTGACATAACTGGTCTGCTTTATTATTCTTCAGGGAATGAATCATTCATTTATTCAAGAAGATTGGTTAAAATTGAACGATGAAAAACTAATATATATAAGATTAAAGAAATTACCTGAAACAAAAAGAAAGGATCACCACCATTGATAAAGATAAGATAGTTATTCTGAGGGAGCAGATCTTGAAATTTTTTGTTTCAACTTCCTATTATGATTTTCCTGCTCCAAGTTAGTAAAAGAAAAATCAAACACAAGTTAGTTACTGCATGATATTTTATAATTTTCTATCAGGCCCATCAACAAACATTAAAGAAGTGGCTTGCAAGAATCACTTCTCTTCCTCAATGAAGTGTAAGACAAAGGGTCGCGACAAGAAAAAGGTGTAAAAAATGATTTCCCTTATAAAAGTTATAAAACAAGAGAAACATACTTTCCAATATACACTCTTTTTTCACACCAAAAAGAGTAAGGGCAAACAAAACAAAAAAATAACGGTATGTTCAGTTGAACGTTTGCAGTGGCACAGATGTAATAAATTTTAAATCAAACGTGAAAGAAGGTTTTTCATTCCGTTGGGGAACTTGCATTTGTAACGTAAAAGCAAACACACTTATGTGTTTGGAACAACGTTCCATCAATGCATAATTGCATTTGGGACGTGGGGTAGCTTCCAGCCAAACACACGTCCAGCCCAATCTGATGTGTTTCCAAACACGCAACAAAAGAAGTGGCTTCAAAGAATCACTTCTCTTCCTCAACAAAGCCAATACTTATTTAATTCAATCTACTTGTAGCCAAAATCTATCTCCACGAAACCAACATACAATTCACAATTTAAACCACTACATTCTGATCATGATCATCATACTATATAACTAAAGAGTTCAATTTTGATACGTCAATCTAAAGTTTTTCACATTGTCAACTAATCACAAATCATTCTGTGTGAATTTCAAGGTAGTGATTATATAACGTGGCTATTCATGATTGATTGACTTTATATTGACAATGCATAGCAATCTTCAAGGTAGTGATTATATAACGTGGCAATTCATGATTGATTGACTTTATACCAACAATGCATAGCAATTAAATCCTATATATAATTGTTCAACAATGTTAATAAAAAATAAATAAAAAAATTAGTCACCTGCTCAAGAACCTTAGCAGAACTCTTCTCCACCAACCTAGTTAAATTATCAATCTTGAGAAGCATCTTCTCATACAAATCCTCCAAACCCGCAGTGTAACTCCTTGCCTCCGAACCCATCAAGCTACTCAACTTCCCAATCTCAAACCCCTCCGCATAATCATCAAGCTCCTTCTGATCCTTCGCAACCTGCTTCATCCGGCTCAACCTCTCCTCATCCTCCTCCTTCATCGGCGACCCCCCAAGCTCGCAATCCATCACTGGAAACATCGAATCAGGGCTAAACGACCCGTAATGCCCGCGAAACACAGGCCCAATGTTAATAATATCGACCGATTTCGGCTCGAACGAATTGCCGGCGGCCTTCCGGAATTGGTAGGCGCGGTACTCGTGGGTGTGGACGTGGGCGGTGTGGTCCGCTGCAGGAGAAGCGAAGAGGAGGAAGACGCAAGGATTGAAATCTGAGGGTTGAGGCGCGTTTTTTATCGGACAAGAGAACTGTGAGAGAGAAGAGAGTGAAGTGGTTACGGAGAACTCACGCATTGAGGGGCGGAGTGGGGTTTTGCGTCGCGCGGAGAACCAGCCGATGAGGGAGGAGTTGTTGTGGTGGTGGTGGTGGTGGAGGACGCGGCGGAGGGAGGACGGGTTGACGGTGCCGGAGGAGTCGAAGAAGGAGGAGGTGGATGAAGGGGAGGAGAGGAAGCCGGTGACAGTGGCGAGGAGGGTGGCGGAGTCGGTGGTAGTTGTGGCCGAGGAGGAGTCGTCGGAGAGGTTGAGAGGGGTGATGTGGGTGACGTGGCCGAAGAGGAGGCCGTCGATGGAGGAAGGAGAGGTGGAGAAGCGTTGGAGGAGGGAGGCTAACGTTGGGCCGGAAATTGCGATCTTCTGTAACGGTGGGTCGTCCATGGCGGCGGCGGCGGAGGACGGAGGGGACAGAGTGAGAGACAGAGGTATGAAATTGGATCCTCTGCCAGCAACTCAAGTCCGTATTAGACTGTTAGTTTAAAAAGTGTTTTGCTTTACGACTACAACCTTCACAAACCAATGACACCGGCTTTAAAGAGTCCTTAGATTAGATTTGAGGGCACAGCCGTTGGTGGATTTCAGTCATTTCACTGGATTCACTAATTTGATGGATTTGAACAAAACCTATTAACAAAACCGATTTTGATGATTAGGATATTTTTTTGGTTTTCAGGTTATCCTTCACATGTAATTATGAAGATTAATTCTTAGTTAGTAGGATCACGACAAAACTCTCATTCAAAAGTTTTAATACAGATTTTTGAATTTGAGACCTCGGATTTTAAATATAACAAAACCCAAGACAAACAATTTGGGTATTAGATTCAAAATGTTTTAATCCATCTAAGCTGAACAAAATCGATAACTATATAAATTTAATATATTATTTTTATTTTACTTTTTTTTTTTTGACGAATGAGATTGAGACAAAAGAAAATTTTGTTAGTTCCTTGCAATAATCTTTAAATATGTTGTCTCATTTCCTGTCTCATTGACATCTCTAGTTCCCTCCTCCAATCACCTTAAGTTTGCAGCCATATCATCGTTATCACCTTTCTCCTCGGGTTCGTCTTCCACGGTTCGTTTATCTTTAATCCTTCCTTTGTCTCTCTACTTGTTTCTTCTCCAAACCTTCATACAAAATCGTAAACCTAGCAAAGAGTAGCGACAAATTAAGCTACCACCCATTATTCCAACAAATTCGCTCATAATTTTTGTATTGAATCGCTGCCACCCATTACTGATTTGGGAAAGTTGGATTTTTTTTTAGTGCTCATGAATCTACTAGTGTTGTGTTCTTATGAATTTTTTTATTGAATATGTTATAGATTTTATTTTTCCTTCAGTATATTAATTTTTCTACATTTTCCTTGTTTCTTTAGAATGTTTACTATTCTTTGAAAATTAAAATTAAAATTAAACAAATGTAAAAAAAAAAAAAAAAAAGTGAACCGAAAACCATAGATTATACATTTTCATATTTTTTGCAAAATTCAATCAACATTAATTGGATCAGATGCTAAATTACCCCAAATCAAGCCAACTACAACCCTAGATTTAACGTGGGATAAATCCTCCTACTAAATGTTGTTACTTACAAAACAAGAACCATATATTATACATTTTTCATATTTTTAAGATATTTAGTGCATTATATTTTCATTTAACATGTTTCATTTGATAGTGAGAGAATTTTGTTGAAGGATATAATAAAATTCAAGCTGAATTGGTCTAAAAAATTTCACTAATAAAAGAGAAAACTTCTATTTTAGTATATGAAAAATGATGATGATATCAATTTTAGCATATCATTATTCGTCCAAGCGACAAAAAACTTGATTCCGCATACATAGGATTCTGAATTTGAGTTTTGTGAGTGGGAAAAATAAGTGTTGAAAGTGTTTTGTCCTAGGTCTTTCCGACTCGACTCAAATTAATCAAGGTCTAACATGACATTTTTTTATCAATCAGAAAACAAAAGAGACAAGAACTAAGGCCTAAGCCTAATAACACCCATTGCACCTGCTAACAAGATATGGGCTATTTGTGAGGGGCATAAGTCCCAAGTAACAAAGGACATACCCGATGATGCTCCTTGCTTTTTCAGTCAATCTGCACATGCATTCCCTTCACGCAAAGTATGCTGACGACTCAAGTTCCATGCTTGAGACATGTATCTCCTAATGTGATTGACTAAGGGAGCATATGGATGAAGATGATGGACACATTGTATCATCAAAGATAGAGTTGTCTTGGAATCAAAATCACACACAACTGATTTGAAACCTACAGTCCAGGCAGTTTTAATACCTTGATAGATTGCTAAAAGTTTAGCATACAAATTAGTTGTAATACCGTAGAAACCCAAGAAACCACTCTCTATACATATTCCCGATTAAATTCCAAATCCGGACCTACCAAGATTCCCAAAGGAGCTCTCATCTACATTAAATTTGAAATAGTTTTCTTGCTACTCCCAAGTGTAACACCCTACTTTTTATTTTCCGATTTTTTTGAGTAAAAATATTTTCGCTATATTAACCGGTATAAATGTATTTATTTATATTTTTATCCGAGTTCATGGAGATTTATTTTTATGAGATAAAAATCATATTCATACTCTATCTTAGGATAGAAGCTTACGATAAAAATTTGGGTTGAAAATTCAGACGGAATCCGGTCTGCGTTTTCACTGACAGTATAATTTTTTTATGGGCGTAAAACCAAATTTTGACTCGTGAACGAAATGGTTTATATTTAAATCATATTTACAACGAGTTTGGTTAGTTTGAAAATTTTCAGTCGAAAATGAAATATTACGTTTTACGGGTGTAAAACCCTAATCGGAGAACCGACGAAGCCGAGAAGGGAGGTGCAGAGACAAAACCGGACACCGGAGGAGCTAAGTCATGGGATGAGTCACCACCATGACTCACCAAGCATTCATGAGCATTAAATGCTAGTAATCATGACTTTTATGTGAAAAAGACCAAAATACCCCAAGCTTTCGTGGGTATTAACTGCACACATCTACGCACTCTCAACCACTCATTTTACGTGGTTGAAAACCTCCCACATCTCTACAATTTCGTGCATCCACCTCCAATAAATCTTACCTATTTCATTTTGCTTTGTTTCATTATTTTCCTCTCAAAACCGAAATCGGTAAACGATTGAGTGCTACGGAATTTCAGGAACCGCTAACGGATAAAATCGGTGACTCATTAGTGAGTCACTTTGTGTGGACCAAAATCAGCCTCATCCTCATAAAATGTGAGCCACATATTTAATAACCATAGTTAAGCAAAGTAACCCTAGTTAAGTTAATTAATAACTATGGTTAAGCTTATATTAATTAAATAATCACAAAACCCATTAATCTAAATGTTAAAAACCAAACAAGGCCTAAGATTACTCCTATATATACCCCCCAAACCGTGGCCTCCCTCCCATTTCACTCATCTTCTTCATTTCCTTCATTTCTTCACTTTTCTCCAAAAACACCATTGTTGATCTTCAAGAACTTCAAGTGATTTCCATTAACAAGATTGCCAAGATCCTCATCAATTCTTCTTCTACGTTCTTAACTTAGGTAACATGATCTTCTCCTCTCTTTTTAAGCTCTTGTTTTTCATATTTCTTGAGTTTTCATTTCTTAGATCTAGAACTTCAATTAATTCTAGAAAATTGTAGAAAAATCATAAAAATGTGAAACCAATTTCTATGATCTAGTTATGATCCCTCCTTTATTTATCCAAGAGCATGTGATCAAAATCATTTTTCCTTCCCTATTAACCATTAATGGCCGAACCTAGGTAGGAAAATGGGTTTGGTGTTTTGTTGTTTGTTTTGAAAGTTAGTACTTGACTTAAGTTCTATAATACATGTATAGCTTAAATCCAAGAGCTTAGGTCCAACAAAAATCCCTAGCTTAAATTCCTAATATGGGCCGAAACCCTAACCCTAAAGGTTAGAGGATTTTGTTTCAAATTTTAGTCTTGTAATAAGTAATCTATGTTAGTTAAGACTCTAGTAACTAGGATCCAAAAGATGGCATTAAGAAGATAATCCTAAACCTATTTTCTAAGTCTTGGCCGAACCTAGCCCTAAAGTGTCATAGATGGGTGTTAGTTGATTAAATTATAATTATGTTGTTTGGTTGAAGGTGGGTGTGTTAACTCGTGGCGGAATAACGAGAATCGTCGTGGTACGTGTTTCCGGTGCTAACTTAGGTGGGGGAAAGAATCAACCTATCGTCGGAATCGATAAGTAGTAGATTATATGATAATTGTGTAGGGCAACCTAAACCCTACTAGTAGTTGAGTAATCTACAAGACCAAAATCATATTGGAAACCTTTTTCAGTAAAACCAATGGTGATTTGGGGATTGTAGGTTTATCGACATTAGGATGATTTTATCTTATCTGAGGTTGATTGAATTTATTATTATTATTTCATTGCTTATGTGATATTTTGTGGTATTTGAATTATTTTCTGATATTGTGTTATGCATGATCTGCCTGGTTTTTAATATTGTGCTTAGTTGATTTTTAAGTAAGGATATGTGTTGTTCGGGAGATAATTGTTTGGGTGAGAGAATAAAGGTGATTTAGAGGTGCCTAGCCTAATTAAGTGGTTTTATCTAAGAGGAAAAAGGTGTTGAGACTTTGATGTAAGGTTGAGGCACTAGGTTGTTATTGATGTAATTTAGGGAGATTCATTTATCGAGGCATTGTTAGTCACACGTGTGTGTGAGTGGAACACACGAGGTCAGGATATCCTATTTTGGGGATATCGGATATTGCGGGTGAGTGCCCTACGGATGTGGATGCCGAGGTAGACTACCGTAATACTCTTTAGTTCTTAACGAGTTCGCATGTTCTTGGCACTGGACCGTTATGGAAGGATATTCCTTGACGAGTTTGTATGTTCTTGGCACTGGACCGTTATGGAATGATATTCCTTGACGAGTTCGTATGATCTTGGCACTGGACCATTTTAGACTAATAAGTGTTTAGTCTTTGATGCCTTCGAAAGTTATTGGTACTGGACCGTTCTGGACTACTGACTAATGTGACAGGAGTGAAGATGGCCACATCAGTATAAAGTTTTAGTTGCATGGGCTGAGGGTAAAGGATGATATAGTGGATTGAGGATGATTGTTGATTTTGAGTGATGCGTGTTCCGTGACAATTATCGTATAATTTACTATTACTCTTTTCCGCTTTTTGATGATAGAATTGTTTCTTATTCCTTATATCTTTGTGTGTTGTATTTTATTTTCGATGTGATCGCATGCGAGAAGACCCGATGGAGGAACCAATTGCTTTGAGGAGTTAGATGGAACTCCGTATGAACCAGATGCTTTGGAGGTCGAGTTGTGATCCATGGCGATTAGAGTATAGACATTATGGCCAGTGTGTCTAAGGAGTATTTATATTTCCACTAAGTATGTCTCAGTAGTGCAGTTTATGCCTGTGAGGGATCCTACCGAGAGGTACCCTCAAGTTGTTTTGGTAATATAATAAATAAACAGGTGTGTATTTATGTAATATAGTTTTGGTATGTTTTATATCTGCATAAGTTATATGATTATTAATTAAGTTTTAATTTTTACGTATTTTCAACGATAAGCGGCGATTAAGTAAATAAATATTAAGGTTTTAATGTAATAATACGATGGGGCACATCGGGGTATCTCATTTGGTGGTATCGGAGCGAGTTCGATTCTAATCTGATTTGTGAGGTCTAGGAAGTTGTTATCGTGGCCGTGTCTAGTTAAATCCACATCGGATTTTAACTATGCTTAGAAGATGCGTAGTGAGTCACGACCCGATAGATAACATCTATCTGGTATAAATATAAATATATATATATATATATATATATATATATATATATATATATATATATTTTATGTAGCAGTATATGTTGTACACTAGTGCTCAGAGACGTGGAGCTGGAAAAGGAGTTCCAGTAGTAGGACAGCAAATGGCCAGACCTCAGGCACATAAAGAGTGTTTATCATGAGGCAAGCCGAATTCTCGATCCGGGATCTTATACAAGGTATGTATTTGATATCTGGTAGACTTTGTTTGTTTGTCTAAGTAGCATGATAGACAAGAAAGTGATTAGAGTTTTGTTGAGGTATAGTTGTGACTGGTAGGATGTGAACCCTTAAGATCAATATCAGTGAGTAAGACTATTACTATAAGTCAAATGTTGATCGAGGCATAGTATCATTATGGAACCTAGGGCAATGATTAAGGATCGTAGTTAAGATGGATTGTATGAGTTTGGAAAGAGTAAACGAAAGTGTATATAGTAATTTCACCTAAGTTGAATATGAGTAGAAAAGATGATTTTCGATGTAAATTGAGGTTACTAGAGAAACTCAAATTTGTTAAGTTGGATAATCCCAACAGGTGTTGTTCTTTTGATTTTGTCTTACGGAATGTTGAGATGTTTATTTGGAGACTTGAAAGGTGTGATTTTGATATAATCTAGAATAGTGAAATACATTTTAAGGAACTAAGACTGTGATTGGATACTTGAAGTAGGAAGTTAGGGTAGTATTGATTGTGGTGTTAATTACGGCTGTTAGATGTTGAAATAAGATTCTTTAGTGGATCAGTAGTAAGAAGAGGAAGGGATTAAGTTTTGATTATGTCCTTTAAGGATGTTAGATCAAGTTGGAAAGGTTAAGAACAATGAATAGAATACAGTGATGGATAAGTTCGAGGATAAATAGAATGATATAAGAATGAATTATGTTATGAAGTTACTTTATTACGTAGGGGGGGAAAAAGCGATGAGAAATATAATGTGGGATCTTTAGATTAAGATACGATTGCAAGATGATGTCTAGTTTTGAGTTAAGAAATTCCGAGGACGGAATTTTTTTCTGAGAGGGGTAGTAATGTAACACCCTACTTTTTATTTTCCGATTTTTTTGAGTAAAAATATTTTCGCTGTATTAACCGGTATAAATGTATTTATTTATATTTTTATCCGAGTTCATGGAGATTTATTTTTATGAAATAAAAATCATATTCATACTCTATCTTAGGGTAGAAGCTTACGATAAAAATTTGGGTTGAAAATTCAGACGGAACCCGGTCTGCGTTTTCACTGACAGTATAATTTTACTGGGCAGAAAACCAAATTTTGACTCGTGAACGAAATGGTTTATATTTAAATCATATTTACAACGAGTTTGGTTAGTTTGAAAATTTTCAGTCGAAAATGAAATATTACGTTTACGGTGTAAAACCCTAATCGAGGGAACCGACGAAGCCGAGAAGGGAGGTGCAGAGACAAAACCGGACACCGGAGGAGCTAAGTCATGGGATGAGTCACCACCATGACTCACCAAGCATTCATGAGCATTAAATGCTAGTAATCATGACTTTTATGTGAAAAAGACCAAAATACCCCCAAGCTTTCGTGGGTATTAACCAGACACATCTACGCACTCTCAACCACTCATTTTACGTGGTTGAAAACCTCCCACATCTCTACAATTTCGTGCATCCACCTCCAATAAATCGTACCTATTTCATTTTGCTTTCGTTTCATTATTTTCCTCTCAAAACCGAAATCGGGTAAACGATTTGAGTGCGACGAATTTCAGGAACCGCTAACGGATAAGATCGGTGACTCATTAGTGAGTCACTTTGTGTGGACCAAAGTCAGCCTCATCCTCATAAAATGTGAGCCACATATTTAATAACCATAGTTAAGCAAAGTAACCCTAGTTAAGTTAATTAATAACTATGGTTAAGCTTATATTAATTAAATAATCACAAAACCCATTAATCTAAATGTTAAAAACCAAACAAGGCCTAAGATTACTCCTATATATACCCCCCCAAACCGTGGCCTCCCTCCCATTTCACTCATCTTCTTCATTTCCTTCATTTCTTCACTTTTCTCCAAAAACACCATTGTTGATCTTCAAGAACTTCAAGTGATTTCCATTAACAAGATTGCCAAGATCCTCATCAATTCTTCTTCTACTTTCTTAACTTAGGTAACATGATCATCTCCTCTCTTTTTAAGCTCTTGTTTTTCATATTTCTTGAGTTTTCATTTCTTAGATCTAGAACTTCAATTAATTCTAGAAAATTGTAGAAAAATCATAAAAATGTGAAACCAATTTCTATGATCTAGTTATGATCCCTCCTTTATTTATCCAAGAGCATGTGATCAAAATCATTTTTCCTTCCCTATTAACCATTAATGGCCGAACCTAGGTAGGAAAATGGGTTTGGTGTTTTGTTGTTTGTTTTGAAAGTTAGTACTTGACTTAAGTTCTATAATACATGTATAGCTTAAATCCAAGAGCTTAGGTCCAACAAAAATCCCTAGCTTAAATTCCTAATATGGGCCGAAACCCTAACCCTAAAGGTTAGAGTATTTTGTTTCAAATTTTAGTCTTGTAATAAGTAATCTATGTTAGTTAAGACTCTAGTAACTAGGATCCAAAAGATGGCATTAAGAAGATAATCCTAAACCTATTTTCTAAGTCTTGGCCGAACCTAGCCCTAAAGTGTCATAGATGGGTGTTAGTTGATTAAATTATAATTATGTTGTTTGGTTGAAGGTGGGTGTGTTAACTCGTGGCGGAATAACGAGAATCGTCGTGTACGTGTTTCCGGTGCTAACTTAGGTGGGGGAAAGAATCAACCTATCGTCGGAATCGATAAGTAGTAGATTATATGATAATTGTGTAGGGCGACCTAAACCCTACTAGTAGTTGAGTAATCTACAAGACCAAAATCATATTGGAAACCTTTTCTGTAAAACCAATGGTGATTTGGGGATTGTAGGTTTATCGACATTAGGATGATTTTATCTTATCTGAGGTTGATTGAATTTATTATTATTATTTCATTGCTTATGTGATATTTTGTGGTATTTGAATTATTTTCTGATATTGTGTTATGCATGATCTGCCTGGTTTTTAATATTGTGCTTAGCTGATTTTTAAGTAAGGATATGTGTTGTTCGGGAGATAATTGTTTGGGTGAGAGAATAAAGGTGATTTAGAGGTGCCTAGCCTAATTAAGTGGTTTTATCTAAGAGGAAAAATGTGTTGAGACTTTGATGTAAGGTTGAGGCACTAGGTTGTTATTGATGTAATTTATGGAGAGTCATTTATCGAGGCATTGTTAGTCACAGCCGTGTGAGTGGAACACACGAGGTCAGGATATCCTATTTTGGGGATATCGGATATTGCGGGTGAGTGCCCTACGGATGTGGATGCCGAGGTAGACTACCGTAATACTCTTTAGTTCTTAACGAGTTCGCATGTTCTTGGCACTGGACCGTTGTGGAAGGATATTCCTTGACGAGTTCGTATGTTCTTGGCACTGGACCGTTATGGAAGGATGTTCCTTGATGAGTTCGTATGTTCTTGGCACTGGACCGTTATGGAATGATATTCCTTGACGAGTTCGTATGATCTTGGCACTGGACCATTTTAGACTAATAAGTGTTTAGTCTGCCGGCGTCACATGACCATCAAGCCGTGGCTCAGTAGACAGACCGTCATCACGCGACTGCGGTGGTTGATCAGTAGTAGTAGTGGAGGGCTGGGGCTGAGGCCGGGTGGCATGGAGGACACCCTGCCGAGCGCTGCGCCTGTCTGGTGGGAGGAAATCGAGCATAGTGGTCATGACCGTAGTGAATGTCTCCACCTGCTGCATGATGCGCTCGTTCGTCTCCCTTTGCTGCTGCACCTCCTGCCTCAGTCGATGCACCTCCTCCGTGTCCTGTGAGCCGTAGGATGTAGGCTCCCTAATGGTCATGCTAGGCGTCGACCCCCGACGAATCGACCTGGCTAGGGTCGCAGTACTGTAAATTCGTCCCTTGTTCTTCCCGCCCGCCACATCCATCCAGGCTTGGATCTGTAGTCGCTCAACCTCGGCGGGGTCTAGCTGAGAAGGATCTGAGGTACCAGAGCAGGAGGCAGCCTCAGATGCTACCTGACTAAACCTCGTGTTGTACTCCGCCTGCGATCAATACATTGCAATCAATATGTATTAAACTATTTATATATATATAATAATTACCAATAGTTTAAATATAAAAAAAAACATTTTAGGTCACCACTGTCTGCCTCGACCTCTCATCAACAAACTCGTCAGTGTCCGAGTGAATATGGGTCTGCTCAAAGACCGTAGGGACATCAACAGACCGAGCTAACTCTCCTACCTGCAACCGACACACCAATAAAATCAATTAGTTATAAAACAAATTTTTAATAAAAATATACAATTTATAAATAATGTTATTTATATATGCATACCATGTAAATGGCATGCTGCATGTGGCTATTAGAACCACCAGTGTGCATGCTCCCACCCTTCTCGGAAGCCCGATTTCTCTTCGCCTGTTCACACTTCCACTTGTAAGATGGAGTGTCCCAGTACACACACAGTTGGGCCCAGATGTTGGGCCCGATGTAATCCGGACGTACCCGGCTCTCCCTACACTCCCGGAGCATATCCCTCAGTCGAGCAGCTACTCGGTTGTCAAAGATAGCACGTATCTCTGAGGTATGCTCTGGTAACCAGCGCACAACCTCCTGTTCACAAATAAAAAATTAATAATAACATTATACAAAAGAATATATAAAATAAATGGCGAAGGTATCAAGCTTCGATCCCACTTTCGATGGGATTAAGCTGAAAAATTCATAATTTTATTAAATCAACAATATGACAACAAACAAATATATGCTTATTAAATAGTAATTATTTTTAAACAATATTAAATTAAATTAAACTTACGATCCCGAAACAGGACCGATCCATGGTCGATCCTCAAAGTGGGGAACCCCCGCCCACTCGAGCAAGTCCTCACCGCTGGCCGACTCACCCACGATGATGATGATGGTATGGCCATGTCGTGACCGTATGCGGCCCCGGATGATGAGGATGGAATGGTCGTGTCCGACTGTGGCATCATCCCATTAGTCGACATAAATGATAATCCTGCTGGGTGTGTGGACGGCGGGGTCGATGATGATGGTGGTGCTGGGAGTGGGTGTGGTGTGGGTCCAGTATGGGGTGGCGAGTAGCCAGCTAGTGCGCATCGTGGCGCAAAGGGAGTGGAGGTTTGGACATGGGTGGAGGGTGGGGTAGTGTGGGTCGGGGATAGTGTTGTATGGGTAGGGGATGATGTAGTATGTATCGGTGAGGGTATAGAATGGGTGGGGGATGGTGTAGAATGGGTGGGGGAAGCTCCTGTAGGTGGCGATAGGGTAGGTGTGATAGGGATGGGGGTAGGTGCGGTGGATATGGAGGGACCTCTAGGAATGCGAGCAAGCACCTGGGACTTCACGGTGTATTGTCCCCGCTTAGCCTTCCCCTTCCCCTTATCACCGTTAGGCATTGGAGGGCGGGGCGACTGTCCTCCTGATGCTGACATATATATTTTTATAGCACAATTACAAATCAGTGTAAAAACAATAAGTAATCGACATTTAACAGTCTAATCTAAGCAAGTATTTTTATAGAACAATAGTTGTCAAGTCTTACATTATATTTCATAAGCAACTATTTAAAATACAATAAAAATAACATAATAGTAAACTTCCTATTCAGACTCGGTATCGTCATCTGACTGTAAGTCCGACTCTTCTTCTTCTTGCATTGAGTCATCACTCTGGATTTCTTCCTCTGATGATGCATGCATGGATGCCTGATTACCAATGACCACTTCTTCCCCTTCATGTGCAGATCCCAACATGCCAGTAATGCGCTCGACCTCAATTACTTCATTGACATGTGACGATTCATCCGCTTGGAATGGCGTCTCATCCTTTGCATCATCAATTTCTATGTGACCCCTAGGCTTGGTAGTAGGATCGCAACACACCAACCTCGTTTGTCTGTTCTCATTACTGGATAAGGGACATAATAAACTTGTTTTGCATTCTGGGCAATTATAAACGGATCAAACTGTTGATATCTTCTATCCATGCGAATGTCCACAGTTCCATACTTGGGATCCACTTTTGTGCCCGTCCTCGATGGATCAAACCAGTTACAATAAAATAAGACTACTTTTTTAGGATAAGTAGTAGTATTGTATTGTAACTCGTATATGTGTTTTATGACCCCATAAAAATCACCGGTACCTTCACCCTGTACGACAACCTTGCTATTAATTGTCTTTTTGCCCATGTTCCATTCATCTGTGTGGAATTTGTACCCATTAACAAAGTATGTATGACGTGATGTAACACAGCTATAGGGCTCATACGCTAAATCTCTCAAGTGTTGATTAGTCACGCTTAATGGTTGTTGATACACCTACGAAAAGGTAAGTCATATTAAATAATTACTTTTTTCAAGAGGAAAAATTAAGCTTAATATAGTGTATGCATCTTCACATTACACTTACTTGTTGCTTGAACCATTCAGGAAAATCTGCATGTGTATGAGCAGAACCATCTTGTTCACTAAATTGATTAATTTGAAGGAACACACTGAAAAATAAAATGTGTACAATGTGTTAAAGGAGAAATTATAATAACATGTGATACATTATTTCAAAAATAGGCCGTTAAGACTTACTTATGGTATGGTTTCTGATGAGTGTGATTTCACCTCATTTTCCATGTACATTTCTGCATGCATTTGCATATAGTTAGGCCATTTTAGTGTTTATTTTGTTTAGTTTTTCCTTTGGAACGGATAAGGTGGTATTGTGTGTTGTTTTGCAGATATTCATGATTAAATGCCCAAGAATTAGCAAGTATGAAGCTTGGATGACTTAGAGCTTTAAAAGATAAGAAATTGAGCCAAGCAGAGAGTATCACGGCCTAGCCGTGATGCCTATCACGGCCGTGACGTGTCAGCTGTGCAAGATCTCCAAAAGTCAGAAACGATCACGGCCTAGCCGTGATGGCTTTCACGGCCGTGATGAATCAGTTGGAAAAGTCAGAAACGATCACGGCCTAGCCGTGATGGCTATCACGGCCGTGATGAATCAGTAAATGAAGAGGCGCCCAAGTCAGAAACCATCACGGCCTGGCCGTGATGGCTGTCACGGCCGTGACGGGCCGCGAGTTATAAAAGGGTCTCTGAGCATAACAGAAAGACATCCAGAAAAACCTAAAAACAAACCTTTGCTGCTGTGGCTGCTGTGCAACCTTCTATGGAGCCCCTTCCCTTGTTCATCTCTGTAACTCTTTCCTTGATTCTATCTTTAGTTATGTGTAGCTAAACTCCCCTTTGTTGGAGTTAGATGATTGCTCTTCTGAACTTGATTGTAAAATGACTTGATTGTAATGCAGTTTCCTTGTTCTTTATGAGTGTTTGATTCCATGCTTAATGCTTTCTTAGGCTTGATCACCCTAGGAATGATTAGTTGCTTTAATAGATAACTGGAAGGTTGGTGTTAGAGCTTGCTCATGAATCAAATGCCAAGTAGTTCATGAGCCTAGACATAGGTCTTGAGGTGCTTGCAATCTTATAAGTCTTGACTAAATGCAAAATCTCAGGTTAATCCACCTAAGGCATTAGGGTTTAATTTGGGATTTTAGGCTCAATGCACCTAAGACATTAGGCTTGAGTATTTCAGAAAAGACTTGATTGTCATAATTGAATTAGGAACTGTGTTACTTGTCATTTCATAACAATCAAGGGAGGATTAGCTTAGTCTAACCCTAACAATTCTATCTAATTGTTATTCACATTTCTGTCTGCATTCTAACTGTTTGATAAAATTCCAAAAAGAACAAAAACATTTTATTCTTGTTTGCTTGTTAGATGATAGAGCTACCTTCACTCCAAAATTTGATCGCCTAGATAGTAGTCTAATTTGCGAAGTGGTAATTGTCCACGATCCCTGAGAACGATATTCGGTCTTACCGTTTTATTACTTGCAACGAACCGGTACACTTGCCGAGTCCGTGTCAGTTTCACCTCTGTGCAATTTATCAAGACATGTACATGGGTCGATGCATACTCCTCATCAGTTAGTTGTTGTTTTGGCTTCAACGACTCGGGGAGGGGGGGGGGGGGGGGGGGAATTGAGTTTTCAAAAAATATTTCCCTCTTAAAACTTTTTCACAAAGCTTTATAAATCAGAGTTGCGGATTAGTGTTCTTAGGATCTTTTACAAAATCGATGAAGGGTTTTTACAAAATCTTGAATAGAAGGTGATGAGGATAAGAAAGATTGGTTCAGAAAGATTCAGAATAGGTTCGGGTTTAATAACTCAGTACTAACAAAATACAGTTTATATAGATCAAGAACAAAAATTATATTGAACTTTAAACATCAAAGTTGCAGGTTCTTGAACATAAACAGAAAGTAAAGGAGTTTGAGTTTAGGGATACCACACAACCAGATTTATCCTGGTTCAGTCACCTCCATTATGACCTACATCTAGTCCCCACTCCACCTGTGAGATTTCACACACTAACACACAAGCTTTACCTGGTAGCTTGAAAAACCTTCATACCACAGAGCACTCCTTCACCTCGGGATACCACACTCTTGTGAAGAGCCTCAATGTTCAACCTTAGGGATACCTCACCCTAATCACTCAAAGAGACTCCCTCTCTCTTTACAATCAAAGGTAAAAACAAAAGTTGATTCTTAAATCTCAATAGTCAGATAAACAAATTGAAGCACTTATGTGTATTGAAACACTCTTTTCACAGTAAGCTCAAGAAAGATGATGAATGATTTTCACAATTAATTTCTAAAAACAATTTCGTAAAACTGTGATATGCTATGTTATTCCTATATGTTCCTTTGATCCCTCTTTATATAGAAAACAAGTTATAGTTGTTGGGATCAATCAAAACAGATATGGATCTGATTAACAGAATCTGTTTTCTTGATTCTCGTTCTTGAAATAAGATTCTGATTGTTCTTGTAGAATTCGCGTCCATAAAATAACCGAGTCTATTTTGAAAAATAGCCACGTCCATATGAATAAAATAGCCACGTCCATTTGGAAAAAAAATAGCCGAGTCCATCTTGAAAAAAAATAGTCACGTCCATTTGCCACGTCAGTAGACGGGAGTACTAACACAAAGTAATTAGACGTGCTCCAACTAGTAGACGAGCTCCATATGCCATGTCAGTGGACGGAGCTTCTCATTAAGATCTTAGCAAGTCCAAAGACTTGTGTAGACGAGCACTTTTATCACTTCAGTGGACGTGCGCTTGTGTCACTTTAGTGGACGTGCGCTTGTATCACTTTAGTGGACGTGCGCTTGTATCACTTTCTAGGACGTCAGTTTTTACTATTCCCAGTGTTGGACGAGCGCTTATATTATTCCAGTGTTGGACGAGCTCTTTGAAATCTTATTTCAAAAATCATTTTCATTTACGAAAACTTATTCCTTTTAATGCAGGTTATGAAAAATGATTTTCTTTCATGCATCTTTTCAAATTGAACTTATTTGTGAATAAGAGATTTCATCTCTTACAAATCATCTAAGACTTAACACTAATTTCTTCGTTAAGCTCTTGTCTTTATGATTTCTTGATCTTCGTCCTTGCTCTTTGATTCCTCCAAGTTCTTCCTTGAATATTCTCCTTTGATTGCTCACTGAACTTGTTGAATATTGCTTGATACTTGTCTTTACAATTTGACACTAAAAACACTTGCATACACATTAAGTTGTATTTGTCATATATCAAAATCTCTAAGTCATTGAGTTTAACATTAACCAGTAAGTAAGCTCCTTGCCAGTATGATGGCCAGGAAGGTTAAATACATATAGCATATAAGGATACCCTGCATTATCAGCATCTACCTCATTCCTAACATCTCTTGGTGCCAACATAAAGTTGTTGAAATAGTGGGAACAGAAATAGGTTGTCTCACGGTGTAAGTAAGACGCACAGATTGATCATTCCACCTAGCCTTGTTTTTAACTGATCGTTTAGAGTCGCCCATGAATCTAAGTAATAAAAACCATCGTTGACAAGGCATTATTCAATGGTCGCTAATTATTTAAATGTCAAAATATAATAAAATTACCTTTCAAACGGATACATCCACCTATATTGTACTGGTCCACCAAGCCTTACTTCATATGCAAGATGGACAGGGAGATGTTCCATTGAGTCAAAAAATCCTGGGGGAAAAACCCTCTCCATCTTGCACAGAATTATTGGAATGTTTTCTTCCATCTTCGTCAGACCATCCACTCTTAAAGTTGAAGAGCATATATCTTCAAAGAAATGACTGATTTATGTAAGCGGGTTCGAAACATGCTGGGGCAGCGAGCCGAAAGCAATAGGAAGCAAACACTCCATGAATACATGACAATCATGACTTTTCATCCCATGAAGCCTCCCTGTTCTTACATCAGTACATCGTGCCAAATTAGAGGAATAACCATCAGGGGTCCTAAGGTCATTTAACCACCGACAAATTGACTTCGCTTCATCGGCGGTTAGAGTGTAACAAGCTTTTGGTTTGACCATTTTTCCATTAGGCTGCGGCTTCAGCTCCATATCCTTTCGTCTGACAAGATGAGCTATGTCCATCCTTGCCTTCTCATTGTCCTTCGTCTTGCAGACACATTCATAACCGTGTTAAAAATGTTGTCAAAGAAATTCTTCTCAATATACATCACATCAAGGCTATGTCTTAATAGATTATCCTTCCAATACGGTAGTTCCCAAAAAATACTTTGTTTTGTCCAGTTATGCCATTCTCCATACCCCGGTAATTTTGACACACCGGCTTCAGTGACATTAGGAAGAACCCTGACCCGACCCCATATTTGTTCAGGAGTCAACAAAGGCGGTGGACCTTCCTCTTCTGTCTGATTCTTTTTGAATGCTCGGATGTTTCCTCGGAAGGGATGGTCGGGATCTAAGAACCGATGATGAGAATCAAACCAGGAACTTTTGCCACTATATCTAAGGGTAAAAGCCTTTCCATGTTCCATGCAATATGGGCACGCCAATTTACCATGGGTCCCCCAACCAGAGAGCATGCCATATGTAGGAAAATCATTGACAGTCCACATCAGTGATCCCCTCATCATAAAGTTTCACTTCTTTGAAACGTCATAAGTCAACACACCATCCCACAACTTCGTCAGATCGTCGATCAGAGGCTGCAAATATACATCTATCCCAGCCTTCGGATTAGATGGTCCCGGTATGAGACAAGTCAGAAACATATATAGTTTTGACAAGCACATCTCGAAAGGAAGATTGTACGATGTAACAATCACTAGCCAACATGAATATGGCGAGGCTTACGCCTGAATGTACGGGGTAAACCCATCTGAACACAGCCCATGTCTCACAATCCGAGGATCTGCTGCAAAATCAGGATGAACCCGATCGAAGTGCTTCCAAGCTTCACCATCAGAAGGGTGGCGTATGACGCCCGGAATACTTCTATTTTCATTATGCCACCTCATTTGTCCGGCAGTTTGCGTTGATGCAAACAGTCTCTGCAACCTTGCAATTATTGGCAGATAGAACATTGTTTTCGCAGGAACTGGTTTCCTCTTACTATGGTCACTACTTTGAACGCGGTACCTGGGTGTCTGACAAAATTTACATTCTTCCAACGCACTGTCATTTGTGCCAGACTGACTACCATAATATAGCATGCACCCATTTGGACAACATTCAATCCTCTTAGCCCCCAAGCCTAGTTTCGACACCAACCGCTTTGCATCATAATAACTTTTTGGCAACAACTCTTTGAAGGGTGTCACATCTTGAAGCATTTTACAAAAGAACTCCAAACACTGCTCTGGGACATTCCAATTTGACTTGCAATCTAGAATCCTAACACAAATTGATAATTTTGAATCTGATGCCCCTTCAAACAATGGCTTATTTGTCTCTAACAATAGATTGTAGAATCTCTACGCCGATTCATTAGGAGGCTTTTCCATGTCATCAGACTCATCCGCCTCAAAATTCCCATGTTGCCCAAGACAATCATCGAACATCATATGCATTGACTGGAGTTGTTCAACATATTCATCGTGGTAGCCACTGCCTGATGCACCCATTTCAAGATTGTCACCACCGACTTCATTCAAATCATTATCAGGCAACTCCTCACCATGATCAGTCCATATCCAATAATTAGGCTTGAACCCACGTCGGTATAGGTGTAACTTCACGTCATCATCACTCAAAACTGCCATACAGTTGCACTTTTGTGCACGAACATATAATCCCCCCTCTTCGGCATAATCACAATGATGTTTTGCTTTCGATATAAACTACTAAACTCCAGCTACAAATGATTGTTTCAGAAGTCGTCTCCCAGACTCGTTCCTATCATACACCCAACTACGGTTCGAGGGATAATATGCCATCCTTATGCATTTTCAAATAAATTGACGTATTTTTAAACATGATACTATAACCCCGAATCGCTCCCTTTCCACAAAAGGTTTGGCCCTATCCCATTCGAGGAAAAACTTTTTCACCACTGTATTATACTAGTTAGTCATCACCTCTCATGTCTTATAGCTGACGAAATTTCGGCAGCATCTCCCATCGGTCTCCAAGTACACGACTAGACCGCGGTGAAATACCACAATCAAGCATGGACCCGGAGAACAAAAGGAAATGCTTTGACCCGAAGTTTAATCAATTATTTAACAAATGAGAATCATCGAATAACTAGTATATTAGTGGAGAAAACGTTTATTCCCAAACTGTCTCAATTGGACAATTCAAGATTCAATAAAATGAGCGATACCATGACCACGAGTACATATGCTCAATAATGTTGAACCTTGAACGGGAAACTACGGTTTTTCTCAATTACGTGTAATAATTGTACTCTAAAAAAATAAAACTTTAAGTAACATGACAATTTTTCCCTTTGTACTTGAAATTCAAGTTCATAGGATACATGCAATTTTGATAAATTAATTATTCCCCGCAATTTGAAATGTAAAGTGCGTAAGGACATCAAAATTGACAAACATAAAGAATCAACTACAAATTACACTAATTGGTATTATAAATTCTCTAATTATTTAAAAAAATGCTTAATCTTTTTTACAATTTTATTTTTATTACTACTTACTAATCTAAATATCATACTATAATTATCTATTAATAATATTTAGTTTTTTGTTAACCGTTAAATATTTGTCAATCTTATGAAGTCTAACACAAATTCCTAGTTCAAATCTAATTGGCATTATTTCTTATGACATAATTAATTAATTTTTAAATTTTCTTTTTAAATTAATGATTTAATTAACTTCTTAATTAATTATTATTTATTCTTTAAAAAAACTAATTACTAATTATTATGTTATTAATTTATTGATTAATTCAAGCTTATGTACTACAAACAATATTGCTTACGCTTAATCGATCACCATCGCTACTGTCAGCTCCATCACGTATGCAAGCATATATATATACATATATATATATATGTGTATATATGCGGGAGGAAAACTATTTTACCGGTTAACTAATCATAGCTACACTAAATTTTGTCCTTATGAATTTATATTATTCAATAAATTCATTAATTAATTTACAGAATTAGCACAAACAATACATTAATAACTTTACAAATTGTTTCAAACAAAACAATTTTACAACTAAGATACAAAATTTAATTACAAGCTAGACAGATATATCAAAAAATACACCCATATATACAATTAGACATACATATAAAAATTACAACTAATTACACAAATTAATTTACACAATTTCTTAGCATGCACTGAACAATTTAAATATCTCAAAATAAAAAATCCCCAGTACCTCTAGCAACCCAAGAAAGTGTACACCACTGGCGATGGTGGCGGTGTCAACCTCGGCAACACTCAACAAACAGAAAACTAAAACCAAAAATCAAACCATTTTCATATTAGACAATATACAAAAACCTACGATCCTATTTACTTTGAACATTTCCTACCATTTCTTATTTTCATATACAAAAACCTAAGAGTCTTTTTTTTTTATAAGCAAAGATTGTATTAATTGAGTAAAAAGGGTACTCCAACCTATTTACATAAGTGACAATTACAACCAAGAACTGGAAAAAGACCAAGAGATATATTTTCAACCTAAAGCCATATCAAGCTACAAAGTTGAACACTAACTCTATCCCCAATTCGACTATTGCGCCTTACAAATGAAAATTACCAAACCTGGTCCAAACAACTACCCACCTTACAACATTACCAAACCTAACAGTCTGTTTGAAAATAGAAATATCAAAACTTTTAGATATATTAACCAAACATATTTTCATTAAAAATAGGAATAAGAAAAAAAATGAGTTGCCAGAAATGAAAATTGAAAATGAAAATTGAAAATGAAAATATGAAATGTTTTCACAAATCAAACAGACCCTACAGCATAAACCAATTTTTTTTTAAAACAAAGCATAAAAAATAAAAAACAATGAGGAGGAGGTAGAGAGGAAGAGGGTTGGAGGTGGCTCACATGGGTAGTGCAGGTGGCAGAACCGACGGGGGAGTGGAGCTGAAGAGGGCGGCGCGCGGTGGTCCGAGTCGGTCTGGTGGAGGCAGAACCGCGAAGATGAGGGTCTTCCGCACACTATAGGAGGAACAGAGACAGGGAGGGAAGAGAACATGTGGTGGTTGGGGGCGTTGGTGGTGGGTGGCCGGCAGCGGCAGAGACCCGGAGAGGGTGGAGGGTTTTTGTGGTGGTGGGGAGAAGAGAGTTAGAGGAGAAGGTGACTGCTTACCTCACCGTGGTGGCGTGCGGCGGAGAAGGTGGCTGCAAAGGTGGCGCACGGTTGTGGTCTCAGGTGGAGAAGAAAGACGGAAAAGAGAAAGGGAAGAGAGGGAGAAAAGGAGAAAAGAAGAAGAAGAGAAAGGGGAAAGGTCTAGGTGGTGGGTGTGGGTGTGGGTGTGGGTTTTGGTGGCCGGAAAGGAGTGGGAGGTGGCGCCGCGACTCGGGTAGCCGGTGAGGAGAGGGAGGAGAGCGGGGAGAGATGAGAGAAAAAGGGTTTGCAGAAGTGAGGGGGGAGGGAACCGTTTTCAGTACATATTAGAAAGTTACCGACAGAATAGGCCGTCGGTAACTATTGACGGATTCAAATTTCCAACGGGAATTCCGTCGGTAAATACAAAATATTTTACCGATGAAAATTTCCGTCAGTAAGTGTTCCCGCCTTTTTTTTGCGCCAAGGTCTCCAACGGACATACCGACCGAATGCCCGTCGGTAAAGGTTTTGACGACCTTTCCGTCAGAAATACCTCTAACTTTTCAAAATCCCACTTTCCGACGGCTTTTTCTGTCGGTAAATGATAGAATTTCCCACGGAAGACTTACCATCGGTAACTGGCCGTCAGTAATTCGTTGCTTTCTTGTAGTGATTAGAAAGAAGGACCTAATTTGCAACATTAAAAAAATAGCGGACCAAATGTGTTAAAGATAACATAGGGACCAAAATAGCACATAGTTAATAGCAAGGAGACCAAAAGTTCAATTAAACCTAATTTTTTATCAAATCTTATAAGACTTTCACTTATTCAACCTTTTTTTACTTAGGCTATTTTTAATTGAAACACTCGACGCTTCACCTCATGAACCTTCTTTATTTTGTTTGTCGTTCAATAACATTTTTCAGTCAAATAAGCCTGCCAAAGGTTAATCACATATACATAACTGTTATTTTTTATTGATTGGAAATTCTTCGTGCTAATCCAAACTTTAAAGTTAAGTTTGTTAAGGGTGTGTTTGTGACACCCTCTACACCGAAACGTGTATTATATAAATAGTAAACAAAAAAGAGATTATGTTTTTGCGGAATAAAAATGTGGATTCTTGAAAACATTTTTCACAAAACATAGTTGAGAGCATCACATCATAAAACTCGAATTTAACTAAAGAAGTAAATAAAAACATTATAAACAATCACAAAGTTTGTATGGAAACATAATGATAGTAAATTAATCCCCTGACCCGTTGTCACATTTATCAGAGCTTTACAATTCCCATACAGTATAAATAACCAAGTTTCAAAACTAAAAATATAAAGCACTAAGACAGTGTGCAATCCAGTCGTCTCCAACCGCTAAATCACGACACTCCATAGAAGGCTCCCTCCACTACACGTATATTCTTGTAGATTCCTTATTCTCTATCACAAGACTAAAAATGTTGCTTGGGTGAGAGATCATGTTCAAACCATATGAAGAGAAGAGACAATAACAAAGATAGCGCGCATACACAATTACATAACCTTAGCATACTATCCAACATATACACATAAACACACAGCATATCAAATTACATCATATTATATAAACAACTCATGCTATGCGAAGCAGTGCCACTCTACTACTTCGTTATGCATGTGGATCGATAACCATCACGGGAAGGCAACTTTGGAGTTACATATCCACATTGGCCAATAAGCACCAACGCCGATGGTTCACCAAACCATGGATGAACCCTTTGGATAGCCGATGCACCTTACTCTCGGATGCACCACCACAGGGGCGCACAATCCACCTAGATGAATCACCGCGGATGGCCATATCGCCTTACTCTCTGACGACCTCCCCCTATGTTGCTGCTTCCCCCACTAACATCTCCAATGCGTGAATGCATGTGTGTCAACGAACAAACAAATAATCATAACCACCACCTCCACTTTGACCAATAAGCATCAAAGTTTAACACCATCAACACCTTGACCAATAAGCATCAAGGTTTATCAACAACAATACCTTGACCAATAAGCATCAAAGTCAACTTTGACCAATAAGCATCAAATTCTAACAACATCAACGGGTGATAACTCATCGTTATCTTCTTAACCAACATTAGTAATTATTAACATTGATCCACAACAACATTCCTCAATGAGGATAACAACAACATCAACATAGTATATCATTATCAAGACATCAACAACAAATCAATATTAACAAACAAGGTAATCAACCATCATCATCATGGTGACAACGAGGTAAAACACATACAATCGTAAATCCTATTACAAGTTATTATTATCAACTTCACTAATGACAATCTATCTTACCTATTGTTGTTAACGTCCTCATTTAGATCATTAACTTAATATGAAAATATAGACCTCAATGTCTTTATTAAGATTAATAACTTATATTTATTTACTATCATCGAAATCAGATTCTTTCACTAACTCTTCTTTAAAATCTACAAGATAAGATCTATTAACTAACTTTACTTTAAAATCTATAAGATAAGATAAAAAATAAATACTCTTAATTATCTAATAATATCCTAAAATATCTATATCATATCAAGTTTCCATAGCATTTAGGCCTAAACTATCATTCATATAGTAACACTCAAGATCAAAGCCTATGTGTTCTTGAATCAATCATTTGGATCATTTACCTCACTCCTCATATATATCTTCATATATTATGAATTTCCATTAAACTAAAATTATATTCTTATAACTTAAGGCTAATTTAACATCAACTTTCATGGCTTAATCAACATAGTCATTAACAAATCATATCATCAACAAGAATCATGCAAAACAACACTATAACATATACTCATATCAACCACAACTAGAGCATATTCACACGTATTCACACAATTGAATCCAGTTGTTCATTATTAAGGTTCATTACTCCTACAATGAATATGACATATTAGAATCACAAACATCACAAATACACTTTTATTCATATAAGGAATCATCAATCAATCAAAGTAAGCATAGAATTATGTGAAAACCCCTAACCATCTCAATTCTCTCTCTAATCCCATATAGAATAAACACACACCCCCATACATGAAAGTAGATTTCACAAGGAAAGAGGAGAAGGGTTGTTCCACAATTTTGCTTGAGTGCTTTTTCACCACGGCATGAAAACAACAATGAGAGACACTTGTAATCAATCTTTATTTTTAAGAAAACTCAAATGAGAAGTAAGAATAACATAGAGCATGATTATTACCTTTATTTGAGACCTATGGAGACTGAAAGGAATGAATAAAAACACTAGCAAGATGACTCCATAGCAACAACAGGGTTCTCATGGCAGAAGATGGTGAAAGACGATGAACGAGAGCAATTTCCTTCAAGAATTATTGAGAGAAAACCAAGGGAAAACCTAAGAGATGAAGAGAGGCAGCTTTTCTGAGTCTTGAGTCGTGGGAAATAGGGTTTAGGTCGAGTCTTATGGTATAAAAACGAGTTAGGGCATAACGGGCTCCTATTTCAGTACAACCTGCATACGGTTTGGTATTTTGCACATATCTTGAGCTACAAATGTCTGACTGAGGCGTTCTTGATGTCGTTAGAAATCTTAGAGAAATATTTATGATTTAATATTTCACAATCAAATCCTAAATCGGACTCTAAAATGGTCAAAATGGGATAGAAGTTTAGAGACAGATTTGGTAGTTATTTCTAGATAAGATCATTAGAAGATTATGATAAGATCTTAAGAGATAACCAAAAAGATGATTATTCTATATTTATAAGGACTCAAATCTGATTGATTAAGGGACTAGAATCTAATAGTTATACCTCGATTTAAATACTAAATCACACGATATCTCATACTATCATTTTTAATAGAATTATGTGAAAACCCCTAACCATCTCAATTCTCTCTCTAATACCATATAAAATAAACACCCCCACCCCCCCAATACATGAAATTAGATTTCACAGGGAAAGAGGAGAAGGGTTGTTCCACAATTTTGCTTGAATGCTTTTTCACCACGGCATGAAAACAACAACAAGAGACACTTGTAATCAATCTTTATTTTTAAGAAAACTCAAATGAGAAGTAAGAATAACATAGAGCATGATTATTACCTTTATTTGAGACATATGGAGACTGAAAGGAATGAATAAAAACACTAGCAAGATGACTCCATAGCAACAACAGGGTTCTCATGGCAGAAGATGGTGAAAGACGATGAACGAGAGCAATTTCCTTCAAGAATTATTGAGAGAAAACCAAGGGAAAACCTAAGAGATGAAGAGAGGTAGCTTTTCTGAGTCTTGAGTCGTGGGAAATAGGGTTTAGGTCGAGTCTTATGGTATAAAAATGAGTTAGGCCATAACGGGCTCCTATTTCAGTACAACCTGCATACGGTTTGGTATTTTGCACATATCTTGAGCTACAAATGTCTGACTGAGGCGTTCTTGATGTCGTTAGAAATCTTAGAGAAATATTTATGATTTAATAATTCATAATCAAATCCTAAATCGGACTCTAAAATGGTCAAAATGGGATAGAAGTTTAGAGACAGATTTGGTAGTTATTTCTAGATAAGATCATTAGAAGATTATGATAAGATCTTAAGAGATAACCAAAAAGATGATTATTCTATATTTATAAGGACTCAAATCTGATTGATTAAGGGACTAGAATCTAATAGTTATACCTCGATTTAAATACTAAATCACACGATATCTCGTACTATCATTTTTAATCACTTACTATTAGTAAGCATAGAATTATGTGAAAACCCCTAACCATCTCAATTCTCTCTCTAATCCCATATAGAATAAACACTCCCCCACCCCCCCAATACATGAAATTAGATTTCACAGGGAAAGAGGAGAAGGGTTGTTCCACAATTTTGCTTGAATGCTTTTTCACCACGGCATGAAAACAACAACGAGAGACACTTGTAATCAATCTTTATTTTTAAGAAAACTCAAATGAGAAGTAAGAATAACATAGAGCATGATTATTAACTTTATTTGAGACCTATGGAGACTGAAAGGAATGAATAAAAACACTAGCAAGATGACTCCATAGCAACAACGGGGTTCTCATGGCAGGTGAGAAGATGGTGAAAGACGATGAACGAGAGCAATTTCCTTCAAGAATTATTGAGAGAAAACCAAGGTAAAACCTAAGAGATGAAGAGAGACAACTTTTCTGAGTCTTGAGTCGTGGGAAATAGGGTTTAGGTCGAGTCTTATGGTATAAAAATGAGATAGGGCGTAACGGGCTCTTATTTCAGTACAACCTGCATACGGTTTGGTATTTTGCACATATCTTGAGCTACAAATGTCTGACTGAGGCGTTCTTGATGTCGTTAGAAATCTTAGAGAAATATTTATGATTTAATAATTCACAATCAAATCCTAAATCGGACTCTAAAATGGTCAAAATGGGATAGAAGTTTAGAGACAGATTTGGTAGTTATTTCTAGATAAGATCATTAGAAGATTATGATAAGATCTTAAGAGATAACCAAAAAGATGATTCTTCTATATTTATAAGGACTCAAATCTGATTGATTAAGGGACTAGAATCTAATAGTTATACCTCGATTTAAATACTAAATCACACGATATCTCGTACTATCATTCTTAATCACTTACTATTAGTAAAATCACTTTTCATATATTAACATATAGAATCACATACAAAATCATATATTCATATAAGATCACACATCAATACACACAATCTCATATTAATACAAATAATCATATATTAATATACATATATATAATTATAAATTAGTAGGTAATTACAAAATAACATTCATGGTTGCACTTTACTTAATATAATTATATCTTAACACATACATATATCACAACAACATGGGTAAACATATTATCATATGTAATAATATATACATGCATATATGTGTATATGTATAAAAATACTGTAACAATAGAAACAAATACTTATCAATTATATTAATAATAATACTAATGTCATTAGTGGTAGTAATAATAGTAGTAATAATAACGGCAACAAAAATAATAATAATCTTATTAAATAATAATAATAACAATAACAATAACAACTAAGCATCAATAGTAATATATACCCTTATACGAAAATCAGGTTGTTACAGTATTTGGTTCAGGGGAGGGGAGGGGAGGGGAGGGATTTTAATGGGAGGGGGGATTTTAACTAATTATTGTGTTTGGTTGAGATGAAGGGAGGGGAAGAGAAATAACACTATTCATGTTTGGTTCACAAGGGGAAGGATTTTAAAACAAATTTACTTTTACACCCTTATAGTTATTTATTTAAAATAAACAAGTGAAGATGTTTTGGTCAATGTATGCAAAATATTTTAAAATCCTTCCCCTCCCCTCCAAATCCCCCCAATATTGGAGGGGAGCCAAAATTAAAGAGTAAATAGTCAATTTAGTCCTTAAAATTGGGACTTAATATCAACTCGGTCCCTGAACTGATTGAAATAGCAATTTAGTCCCTGAATTTGCAAACAGTGATTCAAATCAGTCCCTCCATTAAGGACCGTCTCCTAAAGCTCTGAAGTCTGCTTATGTGTCAAGTGTCCTGTTGGATACCAGCTCATCGTACACGTTGGCTCCACGTCAGATGACTCACTTAAACACAATTTCAGGGTGTGAACATCAAATTCTGTCATATATTTATTTGGTCTAATTATTATTCTTATTTTATAACTGGAAAATAAAATATAAAAAAAAGAAGAGAAAAACAAAAGAAGACAAAAGAGGAGATCAGCAAAAGAAGAAAAAAAAAGAAGGATTGGGCTCAATTTCCACCCAAACCCATCAGAAACAAAAGAAATGAGGAAAGAAAAATACACTTTAGCCTAGCAGAATAGCCCAAGCAGACTCAAAACAAAAACAAAAAAGAAAAAAGGACATGACCCACACCAGTGAACCGGGTCACGACCGACCCGGTTCTTGACCCGTCCCCCGCCACTCTTTTCTTACCCCTCTTTTGGACCAGCCCATTTCCTCAGAATCGGGTCGCACTCGACCCGATTGTGACTCACGGTCAACACTCTTATTTTTCTTCTCTTCTTCCTCCCTTCTACCCTAGTCACCCCCACTATCAGAAACACCAAAGAACCTCATTCTCTTCCCTTCTCCCATGGTAGCCAGCGCCCCTTCTCCTCCCATCCTCACCGTTTCTTTTCTTCTCTCTTCCTTAACTGGTGTTGCCTTTTCCCTGCATGGTATAATGGGACCTCTTACACCATACCTCCTTGCCTGCACAGTTGAATTCGAAACGTTAGTATCAAATTGGTCCTTGTAATTTATAACTTAATATCAAATTAGTCCTTGAAATTAATAACTAAGTATCAAGTCAGTCCTGCATACATACCCTGTGTTGCAACTTGCACTTGTGGTGCATTCACTTGCTGTTGGCCTGCACTTGCACTTGATGTGTAGGCTGAACTTGCACTTGTTCTTGAACTAGTTTTGGTTCCTGAACTTGTTGTGGTTGCTAATCAAACACAACATTTAAAAAACAACAATTTCAGACCCATTAACTCTAGAGCTTGACCACCCACTTTGAGGGCAAGACCGATTACCCCCTTCCTCACCACCTTCATCTTCAGTTTAGGTTTGTAGCAATAGAGAGAGATGTAGAGAAGGAGGAAGCAGAGAGAGTGGGGGAGAACCAGAAAAGAGCCATTGAATAAGGAGAGGATGAAGATGAAAGAAATTTAAAACCAGGGAGATTCAATTTAGTCCTCGAAATATCACTTTAGTCCATGAAATTGTGTGTAAGTGAATCATCTGACGTGGAGCCAACGTGTACGGTGAACTGGCATCCAACAGGGCACTTAACGTGCCACATAAGCAGACTTCACGGTGTTAGCAGACGGTCCTTAACAAAGGGACAGGTTTGAATCACAGTTTACAAATTCATGGACTAAGTTGCTATTTCAATCAGTTCAGGTATCAAGTTGATACTAAGTCCCAATTTCAGAGACTAAAATGGCTATTTACACCAAAATTAAGTGAGGAGGGATTCTGCTCCCTCCATTAAAAAAAGTTGAACCAAACATGCTAAATTTTAAAAAATACCCCCCCTCCCTCGATTCCCCTCTAACCAAACATTACCTAACATAGTGTTTGGTTGGAGGGGAGGGTTTTTTTTTAAACTTTTATGTTAGGTTCAACTTTTGGAGGGGAGGGGAGCAAAATCCCTCATTAAGTGAGTTTTGGCGCCCCTCCAATAATGGAGGGATTTGGAGGGGGAGGGATTTTAAACCATTTCACATGAATTGACTAAAATATCCTCAGTTATTTATTTTAAAATAAATAATTATAAGGGTTTAAGAGTAAATTTGTTTTAAAATCTCCCCTCCCCTCCTGTACCAAACATGAAAGTATTATTTCCTCTCCCCTCCCATCCTCTCAACCAAACACAATGTCTAATTAAAATCCCTCTCCCATCCCCTCATTTGGACCAAACACACCCTAAAAGACAAGCAAACATGATTGCTCACAAGCTTGCTAGGATGGATATATCTTTAGTTAGTCTTCATGTTTTTAGTTGTGTCCCAACTTGTATTGCTCCTATTATTGCTAATGAAATGAAATAAATTTATCATGGTAAAAAATATAATGAAGTTCAGACATTTTGTATAGTATTTAATTGGTAAGTCCTATCGGTGTGAAAAAAAATTATATTCTCAATTAATCATAATTTGTCATACCATTAAAAATAGTTGATTCTTATCATAAATCATAAATACATTAAAAATAACACACGGAATGAATTGTGATTGATTGACAATATAAAAACTTATATATTGATAGTATATCAAAATTAAACTTTTTATCTATACATATATACTTTTCGGATGGAGATCATCTGTCTCCATTTTGATATGTTTTGATGGGTGTGGCAGAAAGCAGGATGACAATTGGGGAGGGGATCTGCGTCCGTACTTTTCACCCTTTATTTCATTTAATCTTTTTCCTGGTTTCATTCAATCCAACAAAAACAAACTTCAATACATACGTAGGATATATCTAGTATAATGTATGATTTATGTTGTTCAAAAAGTTTTTCATAAAAATAAAGCACGTAAATTAATAAAATTATAGTAATTATTACATATGTAATAATAATAATAATAATAACAATAATAATAATAATAATAATAATAATAAATATTTGTCCAGAAAAGATAAAAATTAAATAAAAATAAGTAAGAAGATATGAAAATACATTTAAAAACGAAATGGGGTGCATCAAGGAGGAAATACGTTGTTGAGAATGTATCACATTTAAAAGTGCGAACTCTAATTTAGACCCCATTTGATATAATTAGCTAAAAACATATGAAAGTTAAAAAGTTGAGTAAAAGTTAAAAGTTAACTAGCCAGGTGAAAGCTGATAAGATAACTAATTAAACTAGAAGTATCTGATAAAATTAGCTTATCAATTATTTGATATTGTGCAAAATAACATTAAAAAAAATGTTTTTGTGTGTATATATATATATATACCAATTAAAAACATATAATTTTTTTTTTATTATTGTTATTATTAGGGGGAAGAGCTATTATCCTGAATGAGCCTAGAAAGAGATATAACATTATATATATATATATATATATATATATATATATATATATATATATATATATATATATATATATATATATATATATATAGGCTGTGGGACTAATATCCGTTCGGATGTTTAGTTATAATTAAGATTTTTCGTCCCTTCCCAAAAATGTGTTCTGTGGAACTCAAATTCAAGTCCCTCACGAGCTCAACTTGCGCAACGAACTGAGTCATCCCATAGATTAAGATTAGCCTCTAAAAGCGATGCTTGTTACATTTTTTTTTTCCTTTCAGAACCTGAATAGTGAATACCCTTCGACCTTGATTTTTTATTAATTCAAATTCAAACTTCCAGCAAAAATAATGGCTTACCCAATAGATAACCGCATAGTAACCGTGGAAAGATTTTTACAGGAAGGTTTGAATTCTCTCTCAAAATATTACTCTCGCCATCAATTATAAATAAGAGAGAAACTTGAAAACACACACACAAAAAAAAAAAAAAAAGGAGAGATGAATGTTTTAAAGGTAAAGATTTCAATATGAAAGAATCTAATGATTATCCAGAAAATTCATTCCCCTTACACGAGCTAAAAAGTACAAAACGAATTTGTATCAATCTAAATGGTAACTAAAAAGGAAAAGATAATGGAAACTAAGATAAGAAAAATGTGACTAACTTAAATATATAAAGCCACCACAAGAGTTATTAAGTGGAGTAACTCTAATAAGAATTACTCTTGGAGTAAATGAATCTCCACCCTTAAAAAAAAGTTATAAATTAAATATTCGCAATAAGCATTATTCATTTTACATTTCTAATTATAGGAATGTCCCCAAATATGTAAGATTTTCTCCGGATAGAGGGGACTCGGATTCGCTCCTGCGATCTTCCCGTCCAACGTCCCTGCATCAAGATCCAATAGCTGGTGTGATGTGTGGGACTCGGATCCAGCTGCTATGATGTGGGGGAGGGGCGATCCGACGGTGCAACGACAGCAGCAGGAGCTCCAACGGCAAGAGCGAATCCGTTTTCAGATAGAGGTGGTCAAGTTTGATGCTGACCACTCAGGCACTCACCAACTGATTAAAAATGGCTCCCTCCAATTTATAAATTAAAAAAATCGTTTAGTTTTTAAAATAATTGATCAATGGTTATTTTTATTTTGCTAAGCTGATCAATGGTTAATTAATCATCCACCTTTGCTACGAGGACCTTAGATCTTAAGCGAACACACGGATTCTGCAATTAGTAACCCCTTCAACTTTAGAAATTTCAATTAACATTTGCACAACAATTTTCGGGCAACTGGAACAATCCTATCCTTCAATCCTAGCTTTCGAAGAATATCTAGGCCAAATTCGTCGGATTTTATTCATCTTCCTATTAACCTAAATCTAATTATGCAAATAAATAATAATAAAAAAATTATGAAGTGAACAAGAAACATCCGATAAATCACAAAGGCGTAAAGCCAATGGATAACATATGAACTCTCATGCCCCATTTTACTGAGACAAGACTCTCAATAATGACTCGAATATAGAAAACTAAGCATAATTGAGAGAAAAAACCAGATTCATTATCTCTTGTGATTAGTAAACCAAAACAATGATACAAAGAATGTTTTTTCCCCTTCTTTTGGTTGACGGAGAAAATTTTGAGAATAAATTGGCCACCGCTGGCAAGGAGATTAGAAACACAGTTGCCTAAAGCTTCTAATATACATCAATGAAAATTCAGATTGCAACATTGCTTGGACATACAAATAAATATTAGAAATGTGTCATCCATCTACTTCTACCACCAAAAAAGTGGAACACAGAATCAACAGGTGTACTAAATAAATTGTAACTGATCAATTCGGCACTTGACTAATGCAATATCTGGCAGTTTCAACTTTATAACGAAGATTTTCTCAATCAAAATTATAAATGAATTAATGTTCTTATGTTTGTTTTCATCATCTTTTTTTTGTTGCCATTTTCAATTCAGTTTTGAGGAACACCTCAAGAGTTGAGAAACTATATATTTTTCGGATCTAGATCCTCACCATCCTCTCTTCCCCTCTATCTCCTTCTATCCAGATGTCATATCATAGTAATGCTGCGTTATATAATTTTTACAATTCGTCGTGCCTCTTGTTAAATCCTATCGCAATTTTCGGAGCTTGAGTGTGGAATGAACAAGGTATAGCTACCACCATTGATTAGTTAGTACATCAAGATCACTTAGCTAATAAGGGTAGATACAACCTTTCTTGCTCACCTTACACTATTATTTGGCTATCTCAAGTTTATCAAGCAAAAGTCCAATTGATCTAGCTATTGATTCATAATAAACAAAAACCACTGCAATAAAACTACACGGTGACGTTTGATAGCTGGAATGTTTTATTCTAATTATTATTTGCTAATTTTATTCCTGGAAATCAAATCTTTTATGCCTGGAAATAAATTTTTAAGGAAAACTTTTATTGTCATGCCAACGTTCACGGAAATGTTTTTTTAAAACTTATAACAAGCACTACCATAATTCTTAGAAATCCAGGGAAGGGGAATAAGGATGATTAATGACGATGAACACATTCAACACACAATAACAATATGCAGCTAAGATCAATGGAGATTTTGATAATGAAATAAAATGAACAAATTACAGAACAAATAAACTGATTAATGAAAATTGATAGATCCATCAATAAAATCTCCAAATCCTATAAACAAAAGATCCACACAAATTTCATGATATATCACCTATTAAGTATAATCGAGTATGTTAATTAATGAATTTAAAACATTTTAAAGCATTGATAATTCGGTTTCACTTCCAGATCCGAAAATTCAACGGATCAGGTAACACTGCAAAAGATAAAACCATTACCAGATTCAAACGCGTCCAGGAGCTGCGGCGCCGGGAGCAGCGGCAGCGGCAGCGGCGGGGGCAATGGCGGCAGCACCACGGATGAACGAAAGGAAACCGGTGGTCTGCGAATTCTCCTGTTCATCCATAAACAGATCTTCCGGAACCCTAAAAGCGCCGTGGAGGCACACGACGGCGACGCCGAGCATGAGAGCGGAGACAAGAACGGATCCGACGGAGGTAAGGAAGATAACGAAGACGGTCAGCGCGGCGAGGAGCGATAGCGTTTCGAAGTCGGAGAAGGTGCGGCCGAGAATGACGAGAGGCTGATCGGATGGGCGGAAGAGGTAGAGGAAGGTCCACGAAGCGAAGAGGCCGATGAGGAGGATGAGGGAGAAAGGGTTGGTTAGGAGAGAGACAGCGAGGATGGTAGAAACGACGGCGTAGTAGTTGATGCGGAAGTAGGAGAAGTTTTTGCGGATGCGGAGGGTGGCATCGGAGAAGGATTCGGGTTTGGAGAAGGCGGATCGGTCGGTGAGTTCGGTCCAGGGGCGGCGTTGGGAGAGGCCGTTGCGGATGGAGTCGGAGAAGTTGGTGATGAACGTGCGGAGGGCGGCGGGGGGTTCGGATCCGGCGGAGGTGGCGGTGGCGGTTGTGGTGGTGTGGGTGGGTTGGGGGTTGGAGATGGGGAGGACGGGTGGGGTGGAGGAAGCCATGGTTTTGATTTGATGTGATGTAAAGGTGTAGGGAGAATTTGAGAGAATGAGGGTGGAAAATGGAAATGTGATAATTTAGGAGGAGAATTGGAATTGGAGAAGGGGTTTTGTATTAGGAAATTGGGGAAGAGAGAAGGAAGGTGGATGGAAATAGAAGACAACGACTTCTATTGCTTAATGGTTTCGGTTTCGGATCCACCACAGACGAAAACGCGGGTGACGTTTGCGGATGACAAATGTGCCCCTCGTTGGTTTGCATTGCATTGCATTCTCTTTTTTTTTTTTTTTTGGTAATCATCTGACCATGTTATAGACTTATAGTTACGAATTATAGATCATCAATTATAGTAATTAATCGTTGTCGGAAACTGTTAGATGCATAAGGTGATTTCTTTTCTTCCAACCAAGTTTTCTTCGTATATTATGCATTACATTCTAAGTTCTAACCGTTTTTCTTTTTTCTTTTTATCTTATTAGTGTAAATTTTTTACCATGTCAACGAATCATGAATTACTACAATAATAAAAAATCATTTTTATAATAATTATCTTAAAAGTTATACTTAGAACGATTTGTAATTGGAAAAAAATGAATGACTTAATTGCATTGTTTATCCCTTATTATCACGATTGTACAATTTTGGTTCCTTAAGTTCCAATTATGTCAATTGAGTCCCCGGATATCACGATCATGCAATTTTGATCCCCGATGTTACAATTGCGCCAATTGGATACCCAAAGTATCCCTTTTGTCATAATCAGCTCCATTTGTCACTGTGTGGTTCAATTTTTAACGTCAGTAGCTTACGTGAGTTGATTCGACATTTAGTGAAGCCAGCTCGACAGCCTACATGACATTCCTTTAGGGCATCATTGACTCCTCAGACTTTAATGGTCACGTGTACATCACGTGAATATAAGGACTAATGTTTCTTTGCAAATGACATTTATGTATCTTCATAAACTAGGGTTTCAACCTGCATCTAGAGACGGATTGAACGACAAAAATGTCCTCTACAGAGAAACATCAAACCCCTTTACTCTTGTGATATACACATAACATTTAAGTGTGTAAGGTGTCAATAATGTCACATAGGAATACCATGCAAGCGCCAAACTAGCTTCACTAAGTGCCAAATTAATCCATGTGTGTCACATAGACTATTGACGTTAAAATTTGCACAACCGTGATATCTAGAAAACTAAAATTGCACAATTGTGATACTTGGAGAACTCAATGGGCGCAATTAAAACCTGTAGGACTAAAATTGTACAATCATAATACTAAAGAGATTGGAACTGGGGAAACCAAAATTGCATAATCGTAATATCTAGGGGACCAAAGTACAATTAAGTCAAGTTTAAAATAATAATGTATCTAAACTCTTCTTTTTAACAACACTCTTGACTTGTGTATGTTGTTAAGAGATTCATTTCCCGTGCGTAGAAAAAAGCTTTGTAAGGAGAGAAGCAACTCATTTAGATGGTCTTTATACCTCGAAAATGATTCGTTTTTAATTGTCAGCAATGGTATATCCTTGTCAAACCAATAAAAAAATAAGTGTTTTTTTTTGGGTAAAGCAATCTAAACAGATATTTTCAAGGCTTTTGTTAATTCTTTTAATTTTATGAATGTTTTAAGTTATGAAAAAATATTATGATATATGAAATTAAAATTTATTTTATACATGCTTTTTATTTTTAAAAATTTATTTAAAATTATTAAATACCTGCTAAACTTCATAATGCCTGTCCCACAAACCCACGGCAGAGACGAGGACGGGGAAGGCAGAGCTACCTTTGCGCAGTCAGTTCTTAGTTCCATGGCCACTTTCCATATGCAGCCGCCAAAAGGAAATGAAAAAGGGTGGGGATTCTCAACAATGAGGATGCTCTCTGGATCAATCCCCTCATGGGAATATTTGGCAGCAATCAAAACTTATTTGAAGGATTGGTGGTCTCTAATTATGATTCTGGGTCTGAAAAACTTGGATTCTATATGACCAACCCTCTTACAAAACATGACGTGTATCTTGGTGATGGAAGGGATACTAACCTCTGGAAAGATAACCGGTTGCTGGAATATGCTCCTTTGAGTGACTATGGTGGTAATCAATTTCTCTTCACAGATTTTGGAGTGAAAGCAAGTTTCTAATGGCAGGGTATTTTTATGACCGCTGCATGGATGCTGTGGGGTTGGAGAAACGGTGATATGCTTGATGAGAACTTTATTCCCCCACCAAATACTATTCAAATTAGGGATCCATGATTATGTTATAAAGTAGAATCACTGCAATCCACTCCTTTGACAATTCGGCAGCCCATTAGTATATTGTGGAAACAATTCCAAAGTGGCTGGATCAAAGTAAATTCGGATGGGACTTCTCATGGCAATCCTGAGGAAGGAAGCTGTGAATTGTGATGCTGTAATCCGCAATGATGGTGGTCAATGGTTGGAAGGATACGCATAAAACAGACACAGCTCTATTTGCTGATTTATGGGGGTTTTGCAGGGAATTACAGTGGGACTGGAACAAAGGCTTCAAGAAAGTCATTGTAGAGTGACTCGCAGGCTGCCATATCACTCATCAACAATCATGTCACAAACCATCCTCACTATAGCAGATCCTCAACAGAATTTTGCATTCGGAAGGAATGCAATGGAAGATTAGTTTCAGGTACAACTACAGGAAGGGCTCCGCTGTAATGACTAGATGGTTGATTGGGGGCCGAACCAGTACCAAACCAATGTATGTAACGCCCCACCCATGGATATTTCTTTTTCTGTTGCTTGCTGATGTATCAGGGGCCTCCTTACCTCGAAATGTTCTCATAGTGGTTTAGTTTTTCTATTTTGGGCATTAGGCTCCCTTTGTACAAAAGTAAAAATAAAAAATACAGTACTAATATTCTCTAATATATGATGATGCAATGGAGTCTGGACTGTAGAGTTTAACATCCTGTCCCCAATTTACATTGAGAGTACATATTTCCAAGAAACTGTTGTAGATGAACAAAAACCAGAAATAACTTATCAAAGAACTATCATGGTATCACACTAATAAGTAATAACACAAGGATCTCATCTAGGTCTCAAGTTTAACCCATAACTGATAACACATCATCAATACAAATGATCGTTTTAGGCGGTGCCAGAAAATGTTAGTCCAAAAGTAGCATAAACACATGATCCCCATTCGTCCTCGTAATTAATCAAGTTATGTCCTCACTGAGGCTAACAGAAATTCAGAGTACTTACAATATGGCATAAATATAGATATAAAGTAGCAGTAAAACAGAACAAAGACTCCATCCAACATTAAAGGCACCACAACCAAAGTATCATTGAATTCAGAAGGTAGACCCGTTCCATCCAAAGTTGGAACCCTGCAGAACAAAGCACCATTACCATTAGGTATCAGTAAAAAGAATACAATCAACTAATTATTGGGCATAAGCAAACACTGGAAAACGTGAGAGTTGATGCCAAAAGGAAACAGATAGAATTACTAATTACATCTTGGAAGGGGCCACACTAACAGTCTTGAACAGTAAGGATTAATTTACATGAACCTAGTGCTGGTGTAAAGCATGCAAACACTGTGCATATTCTTGACTCTGATGGGCCTAAACAAAACCGAAGAATGCAATAAGAAAAGAGTGCAGAGAAATGGCCCTTCTTTACAGAGCAACTCAGAAGTTCACACACTTGCCTTAGAGTCATGGAATTTTAAAAAGAACCGTGATTTAGGCACGGATAACTTGGTTTCAAGAATTGAAGCAATTGCAGCACTAAGTTTCTTGTTCACATCAGGGTTAAGACCACCAATGGACACCAGTTCTCCATAAGCTGCTGGCTGCTCAGTGCCACCAAAAGATATGGGTACAGATCCTTTCAGCACAATCATCACATACTGCAAAACAACAAATGGCAGAATATTAGGGCTTTAGGCAAATCTGAATAAGTTGAAACAATAAAACATTATAGCAAAGCAAGAAACATAAAGAGAGACAAATGAGATATCAAACTTAATAAGTAATTCATTGTATGTATATCACCATGGATCCAGCATCTAGCTGAAGCATCCTTCAAATCAACTCAAGAAGAATGTGGAATCAAATCTAGGAAGTTAAAGGTGAAAGGCACTCTTAAGGTGCTAGGTGGTTTTAACACCTTGAGGCAAAGAAGCCAAAATGCACACTGCTCTCTCAAGAAAGGTGCTAACATTAGAAATAGAATAAATGCAAACATAGCTGACTATTTAGCAATAATTTGCGATATGGATTAAATTTAGCAAGCATTACATTCATAATAAAAATAAAAGGTTCAAATGTTCAAGTTATAAAACCAGGTTCTAAAGAGTATTTTTTTTAAAAAATCACTATTTCACCCTCTTTAGCAGCACAGTATCACCATTATAATTTATAAAGTTAGATGGCTGGGGTTAAGAATCACCATCATCAATAATGCCCTAAAGTCTGCCTATCTGGAACCAAAAAGGTGCCAAAGGCATGTATCTCACCGAATGCTGGTTCCTTCGACACACCTTTGACGCCTTTGACTAAATGGTTTAAATGGGCAGTTCAGCAAATACAGTATTGAAATAGTTAGGTAGATCATGTTAAGCAGCTGTACTACTATATTGCTAACAAGTCATAAAGGCTATGAAGTCTGGATACGTATGATACGAGTACGATACAACACGGATACGAGGTATGGGAAATTTTTAAAATTTAGAAAACGGGTGCAGCTGGGATACGTTAATAATTTTTTTTATATAGCTGCAAAATACTATAAATAATCCTAAATAATAATTAGATTGTCACAGTCATTACTCAAGTCCATTTTTCAAATTCACTAACTAGATTGTTATTTGTCACAAAAAAAAATTCACTAACTAGACCCACTCCCAATGAACCCAAATAGTTTTTTTTTTTTTACTTCAATGACTTATTATTGGGCTGAGATCTTTGAGCCCAAATCCAATTTCTAATAAAACAATTAGAAACCCTAGTGAATAAGCCAACCTCCTTTCCTTTCATATTCTGCACCGCTCAGTGAGCCAGTGACCTCCACTATTCTTTCATATCAGAAACCTTTCTCCTTTCTTTCTCTGTTCTCGCGACGCTCCTTCCTCGACGACGTCGCCCTCCTGCAATCCGATCCCACGTCATTGCTTGTTCTGCGATGACGCCCTCCAAGCTCCGACAATGCTCGGTCGCCCAGTCCAGCCCCTCTCACGCTTGCCTAGTTCTTCTCCGAGCTCCGACGACGATGCCGACATTGACGCATAGTCCAGGCACCCACGCCCCGTATCCGAGCCATGGTAAGCCGTATTCAAGCTGTACTCATACCGTATCCATAATAAATTTTTTAAAAATAAATAAAAAATATCAGATACTCGCGGGATACGAATCCGGACTCATCTCAAGGGAACTGGGAAGTCATGTACCCCTTGACAAGCCTAACTTGACAAAAGAAAAACTAACTCCGATCTAGAATAGATTCAAGCTCAGATAGAAATTGTAGAAACAATAACTAATTGGTCATATTTTATTATCTATTTTGATGAATTCAAAGGATTCATAGCTAACGGAGTTGCTCAAATCATTAAAATTTGGACAGAACCCAAAAGCCACCCTTTTTAAAAAAGAAACTTCGGACATGTTTGGTTACCAGTTTGCATCCTTCAAAACTGGGTTTCTGAGTATCAAACCGAGTTTTGCATTTTTTTTTCAACATGTTTGGCAAGACCAAAAATCCGTTAGCAATAAGTGAGTTTGAGCTCCAAACCTTTGTTGGAAGAGAAGTGAAAAAATGGTTACCTTTCCGTTTGCCAAATCTCAGTTTGGGTTTTCAAATACTAGTATTACCGTAGTACTTTAAAAAAATTAATGTAAAGATAAATGATAAAATGAAATTAAGGACACTTTGGTAACTAGTAACTACATGTCTAAAAGTCAAGTTGAATAACACGATCCAAAAATCATTCATTCTACTAAAGCTCCTTATAGCAATAAAGTATAGAAACCTAAATCAATTATTTCAAACTTATTTTTTTATCAAACTAGGTTCACAAAATTCAGCTAACCAAAACTCAGGTTGGCAAACTAGTTTCCAAAAGCCCTCTAAGTATGAACCTAATCTAATCAATTCCACCATTTGGGATTCAGATTACTAACACATTTAGTGTAAACAGCATAAACAAAATCGTAAAAAGGGAGGCAATAAAACGTACGGATTCTGGTTTTCCGATGAGTTTGGCGACGGTGGAAGTGGCTTCAGAGAGGATGGAAGAGGTATCGACGCCTTCGAGAGTGACGTTGGTGGAGATGTTGAGGCACGGCATCGTTTCGCTCTTCGTTCACTCTGCAACTGGCAAGTGGCTAAAAAATCAAAAACCCTGGCGATATTTATTGTAGCGTCGCTTCCTGGCTTTGAAATACTCCCTCGGAGTCCACGATACAAGAAACAAACGTGTCTCCTTTTTTTTTTTGTCAAAATATAAAAATTATATATCAATAATTATATATATTAAATATTAATTTTTAATATTATCTTTATTAATTATTATAATTAATTATAAGTTACCCAGTATTAATTAAAATTAGAAGGAGTGATTTTAAAAATTTATATAAATATTAATTACAATAAATAAATTCCAATATGTTTTTTTTAACAGACCGAGGGAGTATGCACGGATGGACATAGTTTCTCTCTCCCAAGAATGCCCTTTACCAAACTATATTATTTCGGTCTTACAAAAAATAAACTATGAATATGGGCTTAGGCCCTGTTAAGCAAAAAAAAAAAAAAAAACAGTTATGAATCAATGTTCCAAAAAAAAAAAAGTGATTATAATTAAGGATAGGGGGTTTGATAAATGGCTTAATTAAATATTTATAAGATAATCTTTTATCATATAAGCACTTCTGTATAAACTATTTATAAAATCAAAGAGAAAATATAGTCAGGTTATTTTTATATAAGCTATAAGTTGTTTTCATAAGCTATCCTGAATAACTTATCAAAATAAACTGAAAGCAGCTTACGCACATGTCATAAGTTGTTAATACAAGCTCTCCCAAACACTGATAAATACCTATACCAATAGATAAGCTCAAATAAGCTATTTATAAGACAATCCAAACAGACCTATTATATGCTTTCAGCAATTCGAAAGCCTATTACACAAAAATTGAACTTGTAACTACCCCACCATTGGCATACAGTGGCTAGGAACAACAAATTTCTACAAAAAAATTTAATAAAAAAATAGAAGATAGTCAAAGTCATTGACTTACATGTGGTCAAATCTTTCACTCATACTCATTGTGGCTCAAATTCGATTATTAGATTTACCTTATTAGTAAGCAATATATAAATTTCATTATAAATTATTGTTGAGGTTGGTAGTTTTTCCCGACTTTACAAGCGGCGCGCCTTTGCCTAATCTAAACTTTAGGGTTTGTTTGGTTGTCAGGATATGATATGGATGGATAGAATAATAGAGTTGGATAGAGATATGATATGATATGAACATGATAAACTCTTGTCATACCAATGTTTAATGCACGCCAGCAAGGCTGTGTCCAGACGCTTTGGGGCTTAAGGTAAAACTATTAGAGAAATTAATATAATTTAAATTATTAATCATTATATTATTCTTCCACCATTTTGAGCTGCAAAATCATTTATCAAATTTTATATTTAAGTAATTCTAATATTTCGCTCTCAATAGATATCATGGCTAACCCATTCGATCTATCTTGTAACATTGTTGATTATTTAAGATAGGATTTAAGCAATTTTATTTTTGAAAAACTTCTTTCTAACAATTGTTACAAATATTGTTAATAATATTTTATAAGCAAATCATAGATTTGAAAAAAATCCAATCTTTTTATATAATTTAATATTTGTATCGGTGTATTAATTTCTTTTGTTACTTGCTATGCAATATAAAAACTCCCCCACATGTTGTTGTTGGGCCTTTGTTATGTTTGATATGTATATTTCATATTAATTTTTTGGGCCTTTATAATAGTAGAAAATTACAAAGGGTCAATAAATTGGAGTTGGGACCTAAGGCAACTGCTTGAGTTGCTTTGCCTTGTACACAGCCCTGCGTGCCAGAAAACTCACCAAAGAGTATTATGTTGTCCTATCTTGTGTTTGAGGTAAAACGAATAATAACAAGATATGACATAAATTATATCTAAATGATAAAATAAACCCTATACAAGAATTGCATATATTTGTCAACATTATGTTGGTCCGAATGGAACTGGGTTCGGATCCCTTAAGCAAAGTCTCTGGCTCAAGCATTGTGGATGGAAGGGAGACCCTACTAAAGGCGGCCAACTAGGTTTCCCGACGGAGATTAGCCATTGGTAAAGTCGGTGGAAATTTCACATCTATAACATGGTAACAAACAAAATTTGCATATATTTTTTCAAAATTAACTTTAAATTAATATTAATGGCAGACTAAATTGTAATGGGTAGTAATTAAAGCTGGAAAAGGTGAAGCTTTTCAGATGTAACCCACAAATTTCGTATTGATTTCGTGTGGACAGTGTGGCGGTCACGCCACCACCTCGTCGGAGCTTCACCGCTACAATTGCATCACCTCCTCGTTGGAGCTCCCCTATTACCATCGCATCGCCACCTCGTCAAAGCCATAACATTGTTGTTGTCTTAGAAAGTAGAACTATTTATGGTTAGGGAGTAAAGGTTATATGGCATGAATGGAAAACAAAGTTTCTATCTTATCCTGCTTTTTTCTAACCCAGCTCCTTCCACAGGATAAAATTTTTAACTAATCAGCAAGATATGATAAGTAACATGATAAGCTTATGCTATCTAGCATGCTCACAAAACCATATATTAATATAGAACATGATAGCTTATCTTATCCTATTAGTCTTATCCTGGCCTAGTGTACAAATAATGACTTAGCATTATTAAGCAAACTTTATTTGTAATACAAGGATGTCTTGGTTATTGACAAAAAAAAAAAAAAAATAGTATAGTTACAATTTCCTTATTAATTCCCTTAAATTCAACATTTATTTTAGAAGATCCAATTATACTTTGCATTATCTCAGTTTAAGTCAAACCCAAGCTGATCTTGTTTGTTTGGTAATCAAGAAAATATATTACCAAAAGTAAAAAACTACAACATAACTCGGGGAAAATGGCGTAGAGGCCACAAAAAATAGAGGCATGCAAGCCTCCAACCAAAAAACCACTACCTAAAGACAAAGGCACATAGGCCAACTAAACAAGGCATGCAGGCCAACAAAACAAAAATGCAAACAAGCTCCAAAAGCAAAGGCTAAGTGTTAAAGGAGGAGATATGTAATCCCCACTCATTTTGCCACTCATTAATTGTAAGTTGTTGGACAACGCAACTCCAAGTTGATGAACTTAAGCCCAAGCAACACTTACGACGAATAAAAGACCACACCACATAATCAAGTAAAGGGATAGTCAAATAACGGGTTGGAAGGATCCTCAAGTTGATCACACAAAAAAGACAAGAGTCCTCCTGAATAATATCTCACTAACTAAACGCAACTTAACTTATAACTATAAAAATCTTTTTTCTTTTTTCATTAGGTGAAGTCGTCTACATAAATTAAAGAACACTATTATTGTATTTGATCATATTATACTATGTCTTTAAAAATGTTATTTAGATATCTATGTTGGCAGCATAAATATATTATCATGTAAAGATTTTTTTATCAAAACACCAACGTCTTTATAACTAAATTAGAATAGATTTTATATTATTATTTCTTCTGAACGTTGAAGAACGTTCATCATTTTAAATGCCATAAATGAATATTATGTTGGTGTTAAGGCTCCAACGGCAGGAGCATTTGGGCATATACTCACACAATGTTTCTATATAAGAGAGATGGAGAAACATGGAAAAGAGAGATAGATTGATCAAGCCTCTAATATTAGTGGAAAAGAAATAAAAAAATCTACATCATACACTCTCTATCTGCTTTATGGATTGACGACTGTTACCACAAATCAACACGGGTCTTTTCAGCGTGCTTTGTCTTCACTCACACGCTTACTGAAAAACTTCCCAGGTCACCCATTCTAGAATCGCTCCAAGTTAAGCACGCTTAACTGTAGAGTTCTTAAGGTATTGACTCGCAAAAAGAATATGCATCTTGTTGGTATAGGTAGTATAATCAATTCATATAATTAGTCATCCTCAATTATATAGTCACATGCTTACACAGTCTCGGGATCTCTCTCATTCTGGTGTGCAGTTGGTTCATTCATGTATCCCTCTGCCTAGAAGCCTGCCAGGAGTCGCTCCTTGTCTGTGCCTTCTTGCACCGGTGACCACTCCCCGTCCTCGTCAGCCCCGGTGTCACACTATATTTGGGCAATTGAATTGTGTAAACTTCATTGCTCTTGACCTTGAGTGCACAAGTTCAAGAGTTTGTTGTGTTAACCTTGGGGAGCAAGCCGGATTGTTAGATTGCACCTCGGTCTGCCGGAATTTGGCTTTTAAGACAGTGATTCATCCACGACACAACCATTGTTCATCCTTTCTAACAATTTAAAAGTAAAACACTTTGATCGATGGCTGGTCATCAACCAAAGGTGCAAGCAAAAGATGAAAAAATCATGGTTGTTGTAGTCGAAGACACCAACCTGGTGAGCAACATAGCTGAATGGGTACTTGATACTGGAGCATCTGGGCATATTTGCACCAGCAATGAGTTGTTTCAGGAGTTCGAAGAAGCTAATGATGGTGACATAATATACATGGGAAATGCAACAACTGTTGGAGTGTACGATAAAGGGAAAATTGTACTCAAATTAACTTCTTTTAAAATCTCGGCTTTAAATAATGTATTATATGTGTCGTCCATGCGTAAAAATTTGGTATCTGGTGCTTTGCTTAATAATGTTGAACTAAAAATTGTTTTTGTGGCTAATAAAATTATAATAACTAGAAATGGTGATTTTGTGGGAAATGGTTACTTGAATGGTGGATTGTTTGCTTTGAATATTGTTGACAAGAATGATTGTGCTTCTGGTTCTACCTATATTGTTGAGTCTCTTGATCTTTGGCATGGGAGATTAGGACAATTAAATATAGCTTCTATTAAAAGACTTAGAAATATGAACTTGCTACCTCCTATAAATGTAGAGATGTTTTCTAAGTGTCCTATTTGTGTGGAAGCTAAACACTCTAAGAAGCCTTTTAAAACACTATCTTTTAGACAAACTGAACTTTTGGAATTAGTCCATTCAGACTTAGTTGATTTTAAGAACAAAGTGAGTAAAGAAGGAAAACAATATTACATAACTTTTGTAGATGATTACTCAATATATACTAAAATTTATCTCTTAAGGAGGAAAGATGAAGCGAAAACAATGTTTTTAAAATATAAGGCTAAAGTAGAAAATCAACTAGACCGGAAAATATAAAGATTAAGATCAGATATAGGTGGTGAATATAGTACAACAAGTCTTAGGGAATTTTGTCAAAACAATGGTATAATACATAAATTTACTGCACCATATTCACCACAACAAAATGGAATAGCTGAAAGGAAAAATAGAACTCTCAAAGATACGATGAATGCTATGTTAATTAACTCTGGTATGCCTGATAATATGTGGGGAGAAGCTATTTTAACAGCTTGTTATATTCTTGACAAAGTACCCAATAAAATATTAGATAAAACACCCTATGAAATGTGGAAACACTACAACAGAAAAGGTTTTAGATAGCATTTCCGGATGCCTTTTAATAGCGTTTTTAAGCACTATCTATGCCACCGCTATTAAAAGTCGTTAGCAAAGATAGCATTTAAGAAGTGCTATTAAAAGATGACCTTAGATAGCGTTTCCGCGTACAAATGCTATCTAAAGGCAGACTTTAGATAGCGTTTGTATTAACAAATGCTATCTAAAGGCAGACTTTAGATAGCATTTGTTTTAGTAAACGCTATCTAAAGGCAGACTTTAGATAGCGTTTGTATTAACAATTAGCGTTTGTATTAACAAATGCTATCTAAAGTCTGCCTTTAGATAGCATTTGTTAAAACAAACGCTATCTAAAGGCATGCCATTAGATAACGTTTTCTAAGCAAATGCTATCTATTCCCTTTTTTTTTTAGTTTACCTATTTCTTAACTTTACCTCCATCCTGCATGTTTATAAAAAACAGAAGGTTTACACAAAGAAATGAAGCACGATCCAAATTATGGGTAGCAAATAAAACCTAGACACCTAAGTTACTTGTACCAAACCATATGCATATAACAAGCTACTTTGATAGAAAGTATTCCACCAAAAAACTGTGTAGCACCATCAATATATTGAACCCGTAATAATAAAGGCATATAGCAAATCTTCAAACCATCAAATGCTAAACTCAATAGTCCCTATAGATGAAAGTGACCCAATTGCATACGCTTCCGCTACTAAGTCTGACCCAATTGCATACATATCAGTTAATATAATTTAAACAAGAATTGTTTCATCCATATACAGTACAATACAAAGTTTAGACCATATATATATAACAAGTGTAATCAAATAAACTTTTCAACAATATAGCGACACCAATCTTCCTTGACTTCAGATAGTTGAGCAGTGGAGTATGTGGAGCATTTGAAGTCAGGGAAGTACTGCGACATAAAAATTAAATAAACTAAGTTACAATTGCTAAAACATTTGAACAGTCACAGTTAAAAGCTAAGTAAACAACAAGCACTGAAACTATACATACCGCCATTGGTATTTTAACTTAGTTCTGTAAGATAATTTCCTTCATGAAACGCATTACATAATACCCACAATCTGTATTGTTGGATTGTCTTGGGCACTATAAAAAATAAAATAGTAAATCAATATAGTTTTTTTTAACTAATTGCGCATTAAGTTTTTGCAAATATACCTCTATCCGAATCCATTTAATGTTGGTTGCTTTTAAACGGGGCACCTTAGCTCCGCTACATGCGCGATAAACTTGCAAAGCACTAATCACAAAATCAAACAGACTTCATTAAGAAACATATTTTCAATCATCACAAACACACGCATGGATTTTCCAACAAAAATTCTCAATGGTAACATCTAAATACAAAATGAAGGTTCCAGTTGCTTTTTTTTTTATTTTGAACCACAACAGTCACAACCCAGTATATGCCAATTCAACATAGTTATTCTAATGTCAAAAATCAAAACCACATTAGGACCATGACAACTTGCAACATGTATCTACCATGGAAGCCATTCGACAGAATAATAGAAAATCAGAAAAATAAAAGCATGCTTACTTATTGAACATATTCTTTAATTCTGGGCGATTCCTAGGATCAACATGCAAGTAATCCAGATAGTAAATAATCTCTTCAACAGTATTTATCGTGCACAGCACCCAATGATTCCTACAAAAATGTTGAGATAACAAATCCTAAGCACCTCAACTTTTATATAATTCATTATTGTGAATTAAGTCCTATAGGATAAGTGACTCACCCAACATTGCACGGCGCTAGAAACAAGGGTTGATAGTCTCTTTCTGTAGTTGCAAAGCGGTCAGCTATATACTTTGTCTGTGAATCCCTCCCGAAGAAGCCGTATGTATCTGTTTGGTGTGGGGACAAGAACAGAAACCTCCTCGTTCTTTCCTTTGGAAGCAAAAATTCTTCATACAAATACCTTCAATTAAAATATAAAAATGGATTACACCAATGACATCAATATTTAAATGGAAAGGCTAAAAAAATATTGTACACTTTAAGTCTGATTTAGTACCTGATATATACGGAAATAACGGAGGCAGATACCCATTCATGATTTACAATTTCTCTGATATTTTCAGCATTAATTCTATCAATGATATGATCACCAAAAATATTTTGTTCTATCTCTATGTCCAATGGGTCATAATTTTTCATATTCTTTCATTCATGTATTTTAAGAAAATTGAAATATTCCAGAGAAATGTTAGTTGAACCAGCTGTAGGAGGGTTGGCCTCAGAGTTGCCTCCTTTGTTTTCCGGGGTTGTAATTGACTCCTTTATATGTTCAGACACTCTGCCCTTGCCTTTAGATTTTGCAAGTGCCTGGAAATTTTGCATTTCAATATGCCAGTTAGTGATCAACTAATGTAATAAATATACGCCGTATATGACAAGGTGGAAAAATCCAATTACATACCATATTAATTACAACCACGAGATCAATTGGCCATGCCACATAAGTACCTATTGCATCTCTTATTGTCATTACATCTGCATCATCAATAGGTACCGGCAATGGAGCATCTCCCTCAATTGCAACATCAACTCCAACTTTCACATGGTTAAGGGGTAGTGGTCCGGTGTGCAGTGTAACACCCGGCTCATTATATACTTTACCCATACCAACCATACATTGGTTTAGGGTTGATAAATATAGATGACATGATTTGACGCCCTAATCCAATGATAGATGAATAAGCTGTGAATTAAGGCATCCAATTGAATGTATTTAATTGTGAATGCAATACTAGTAAAAAAAAGGCATGCATTACCTCTGGAAGCTTGATGGCAGATGCTAGAGTGCAACTATCTTTGACACTTGGGGCTGTGAAATTATCCTACCTCTCCTCATCCTCCTTTTTTTTTCAGCTTATCTTCCAAATTGTTCAATCTTTCTGAGAGTTGAGCCACCAATGTCTCCCACCTTTTCGTTTCACAGTTATGTTTTGCACGACCTTCAGGTGGGAAGTAGTCTTTTTGAGAGATGCCAAAACCCACACCCCTAACACGACCAGGGTTCTCTGGCACACCTAGGGCTTTAGCAAGAATATCCTGGCGACCAAAATCTTGTATCTCTCCCTCTATTGCAGACTGTGACAGTTCCTCCTGACACATAGTTATTGGTGAAATGCAAATGTTAACATTATTATATATTGTCATAAGAAAATAACAAATTAAAATGTAAACGTTATTCTACTTACACATTTATTCCACACGTTCTGCGTATTTTTGTTGTCAAGTACACCCGCCTTGTTCTCGCGGGCTTTCCTCCACACAATATGGCGTTTAATTTTTTTAACTTCTGGCCCTGCCTCCTGTATCCGTATATTGAGATAATATATATTAACCAAACATTTTAAAACTCATATTTACCACACATGCAGTTAATTATATATATACATACCAATTCATCCTCAATGTCAGCATACCCCTTACGTGATGCTTTGTAAGGGCATGCAGGATCTAACGCTCTGTTGCGATTTTCATTGCTTAATTTCTATTCAGACACATATAAGTAATATTAATACATGGTTAATGTCATATGTATATATATAATTATAAGGACTAACGTGATATTAAACATACCAGGAATCATGCATCTCCTGTGCGTATTGCTACAAAATCTACCCACTCATCCCTTGATATGTGTGCATATTGTGACGGAGGTTCCTCTCTGATACTCCCGTTAGCATCTCTTAGAAATTTTCTTGTCAATCTAGTTCTGAATGCCCGATGTAGGTTACCGGCTTCCTGAAGTACAATTTTTTTTCGAGATTCATCAACATTAAAAGACATATGCAAAACAATATAAACAACGTGTCAAAGTAAGTATGTTTACATAGTTTACAATATAATTCACAAATTTTAATAATTACCTGTACATCAGCCCATATGTTCTCTTTGAAAGCATCCAAAGCTTCATCCTTCCAATTAGAACAGATAATTGGGACCGTTTGCCGAACAACGGCCCCAATGTAACTCTTCAATATTTTTCCATTGGCACGAATTGGTTGGTCCAAATAATTCCATTCAATCTAATAAAAATAATAAAGTAATTAAATCTAGATATCAAACAACATTATGAAATCCTTAGATTAGTAAGTAAATTACCTCAAATTTTTGTCCTTTACTCCTAGCGCGGATGACCGCCTTCATAACAGTTGGCCCACGTCGCGTCACTTTGGAAGCAATAGCATTACTGGAAGATGCCATTTACCTACAAAAAAATTAGACACACAAGTAAAACATCATTGCACATTAATATAATATTAATTGATGCAAAATATAAAACATCACTGGATAACACAATCAACACTAGCATTACCGGAAGATGCTAATTATAATATAAAAGGATCAGAAAGTTCATTTAAACACAAACACTACATACATGTTTAAGTCAACCTTTTTCTTTTCTTCATTGGATTGAGCTTTGTTTGTCCTTTATTAGTACGAAATGGTGGATTGACCAAAATGCCCTCATCATGATCATCTCTCATATACATACCATCATCCCTAGTTAGATCAATCTCAAGTGATTGTAATGTCCCGATGAAAGGATCATCTTCAATATCAACATCTCCATGGTCTTGATCATCAAACTTAGTAATTATTTTGTTAGTCAAAAGAACAATGGACCTTTTCGTATCAGCTGGATCAGTGACATAGAACACTTGTTGAGCTTGAGATGCTAATATAAAAGGCTCATCTTTATACCCCACCCTGTTAAGATCCACCTGCATGAACCCTGACTCATCAATCTGAACACCGTTATTATTGTCAACCCACTTACAACCAAACACACCAACCTTAAACTTTGTGTAATCCAACTCCCATATGCGTTCAATGATGCCGAAGTATGACATATTTGCATATATGGGGTTTCTGTCTTTGGCACTTGAGATATGCATAGACTGAGCTACAAGAATCACACCACTGTTTTGCATTGTACTCCGACCATCTTGTTCTTTTGCATAGAATGTGTACCCGTTAATTTGATAACCGTGGTAAGAGAAGACATGCAAACTTGGACCTTTGACTAACCATCTCAATCTATTTGAAACTGAAGTAGCATTTTCAGTCAACTCTGCAAAAATGTGATCTCTTAGCCACATTATAAAACAACGATTGTGTTCTCTAGTTAGCCAATTTTGATTCTTATTTGGATACAAACTTTCAACATATGGCTCAACCTCATCGGCATTGTGCATAACATATAACTGTGCTTGCTCCCATTCTGTCCTTGATATAGTCACTATTTCAGTTCCAGTAATTCCTTGCCCCATCATTCTCCATGTGTGACGAGACTTTGTCAGCCCTATAGAATCAGCATTGGATAGGTATTCGGTACAGAATTCAACAGCTTCTTCGACAATATACCGTTCAACAATACATCCTTCTGGTCGTGATCGGTTTTTCACATACCCTTTTAATATCTTCATATAACGCTCAATCGGGTACATCCATCTCATATAAGCTGGCCCACACAGTTGTGTCTCTCTAACAAGGTGAATGGTTAGATGAACCATTATGTCAAAGAATGAAGGTGGAAAGTACATCTCAAGCTCGCATAAAGTCACAACAATTTCTCTTTGCAATGATAGCAACTTCCCAGGGTCAATCACTTTGCTGCAAATTGCCTTGAAGAAGAAACAGAGTTTAGTTAAGACCCCCTGCACTTTGTTAGGTAAAATAGACCGTATACCAATGGGTATCAACTGCTCCATGAGAACATGACAATCGTGGGACTTTAGACCTTTTAACTTGAGATCTTTCATCGATACGAAGTTCCTAATGTTTGAAGAGTACCCTTCCGGAACCTTAACTCCGTCAAGAAACTTGCAAAAAATAGTTTTTTCTTTTCTAGATAGAGTGTGAGTAGCCGGAGGAAGATATGTACTTTTACCCTTCTTCGTCGGTCCCAATTCTCTTCTTATTCCCATACTAACCAAGTCCAACCTTGCATTGATGCCATCTTTAGTCTTCCCTGGCACATTGAGTAACGTACCAATGACACTATCACAGATATTTTTTTCAACGTGCATCACATCGAGGAAATGTCTTACATATAATGATTTCCAATATAGCAACTCAAAGAAAATCGACTTTTCTTCCACCCTCTTGTATCAATATCTCTCGCAAAAGGTTTACCGAATTGGATATTCAAATCCTTTACCTTTTCAAAAAGTTGATCACCCGTCAACGGTGAAGGAGCTATACCTTCTTCCGAGTTCCCATTGAACGCTTTTCTCCACCACCGGTAATGATGACTAGGATGCAAAAATCTACGATGCCCAAGAAAGACATTCTTCTTACAATGTTCTAATCGCATCCAATCCGTACCCTCTTCACATATAGGGCATGCACACTGACCCTTGATGCTATATCCTGACAGATTACCGTAGGCTGGAAAATCATTAATTGTGCCAAACAACATAGCTCTCAAATTGAAACTTTCTTCCTTATACCCATCATACACCTCCACACCTGTCTCCCACAGTTGTTTCAAGTCTTCAATCAAATTAGTCAAATAGACGTCTATATCGTTTCCTGGTTGTTTGGGCCCAGAAATTAACATAGATAACATAATAAATTTGTGCTTCATGCATAGCCATGGAGATAGGATATAAATCACCAAAATCACAGGCCATGTACTGTAAGAACTACTTTGAACACCATGCGGGTTAAATCCGTCAGTAGCCAATGCAAGTCGTAGTTTTCTTGATTCTTGCCCAAAATCAGGAGAATCATGATCAAATTTCTTCCATTTAGGAGAATCTGCCGGGTGCCGCAGCTTGCCATCTTTGATCCTTTCATCCTCATGCCACGTCAAGTGCTTTGAATCTTCTAAACTACGGTACATGCGCCTAAATCTGGGTATTATGGGAAAATTCCACACAACCTTCTCTGGATCTGATTCTTTCTTCTTATATCGTGAGGCATTACATTTAGGACACATCTTTAATGATGCATATTCATTCCGAAATAAAATGCAATCGTTAGGACAAGCATGTATCCTCTCGTAGCTCATGCCAATAGAGCGTAACATTTGTTTAGCCTCATATGTCCGACTAGGAAGCACATTATCCTCCGGCAACATGTCTTTCAATAGTGTGAGTAAGTCTGTAAAGCTCTTATCAGTCCATTCGTTGCCCGATTTCAAGTTAGACAACTTTAACATCGACGACAATCTTGTGAATTTAGTACAACCATCATACAATGGTTGCTCTGCATCACTTACCAACCTCTCAAACATTTGAGGACAATATCGAAGATCCTCTTCAACAACATTTGCAATGTCTTCAAAACGATCGCCCTCATAAGTATTTGTGTCGGTATCATTTGATGAATATATCACACGATTCCTCATTTCACTAGACTCATCTCTTGTCTCACCATGTTTTGTCCAACATGTATAACTTTGATCGATTCCATTACACACTAAATGTTCTCCCAACTCGGCTGCACTAACTCGCCTTGCATAACAACAATCTAAACAAGGACATATAATTGTACTAGGGTTTTCCGCATGCCGAACTGCAAACCTAATGAACTCTTTCACCCCATCCTCATACTCCTTCATTAAACGATTGGCAGACATCCATTTCCGATCCATGTTTTCCCGATCTACAAAAATATTTATTAAATATATTTACTTTGAGTTTAGAGTGGTTGATGTCTACATGCAATGTATACAGATTGAAACTAATTCATGTTATATATAAACTAGGAGAATACATTGATCACGACCTAGCCGTGATGCCCATCACGGCCGTGATCAAGTGAAGCTGAAAAGGAAGAATGAAAAGTCGGAATCTGTCACGGTCAGGCCGTGATTCCCATCACGGCTGTGATAGACCATTTAGTGAAGCAAGGTTCAAGGCAGAAGCTGTCACGGCCAGGCCGTGATGCCCATCACGACCGTGACATGTCAACTGAGCCAGACCCCTTCTAGGCAGAATCTGTCACGGCCAGGTCGTGATACCCATCACGGCCAGGCCGTGATACCCATCATGGTCGTGACAGACCATTTAGTGAAGCAACGTTCAAGGCAGAAGCTGTCACGGCCAGGCCGTGATGCCTATCACGATCCTGACTCGCATTCTATGGATCTTCAACAACTGATTTGATCTGGTTTTTGTATTGGTTTAGGATTCAAATTGCCCAACCTTATAAATAGGACTATATCTTGGTGATCAATTAGTTATAGGATTATAAATATAAAACAAATTCAACAACCGTACGATGTGTAGCATTAAATCACAATACAGGTGACCGAACCTGATCTCCACTAATACACAGAAAAATGAATGGTAACCATAAAATGGATCATGTGTAGCAGCAATCAACTTAAACATATTGATGACTCAGTTTTGTTTTCAAACCCCATACTCTTTAGATCATATTTGACAACACCAAGCTTACTTCCAAATTTCATAAAAGTGAAGCCAAAGCTAATACATCAAGCATAGCTAGATAGTGCCTACCTATGAATTTCTCTGTTTTCTAGCATATTGTTAAAACAAATTGGGATGGATTAATTGTATTTTACCGATAAAAATGCTAATGGCAGCAAGTAAAGATAATCACAATAGAGGTAGTGTCATCCCTGTTGAGGATGCAGTTGGATGATCAAAATCCAAAATTATATATCCAATATTATGAGGTAATAAAAATAAGCTTCATGCATCCAGTGTCATAAACATATATTACAAAGTCTACTATCTTTCTCGTCTGAATTTGTTTGTACATATAAGAGATGATGTGATACAAACTTCTGTTGGCTACTAAAAAAATACAGAGAATAAGCAAATTTATTTCGAGGTCAAGTGCAGTTGCCATTTGCTTCCCCTACTGGAGCAAATCTTTAACAAATATCAAAAACGGAAAAAAGAAATTTAGAACACTCCCCCAAACCAAAGTAACCATCATAAGGTTGATAGTTCACCATTTTTGCTTGTAATTTGTATGGGAAAGAATTATAACTAGGAATGTGGTGTTCAACAAAAATATTTTCATGGAGGCATTTTATCAAACAGAAGTGATGCATGTGAAATCCTTCTAACATAAATGCATGGTTAGCATATCAATAACTCCCCAAATTGGAAAAATGAAATCAAAAATCACATTATCAACCAAGGAGTATCAAACCAAATCACATTAAAAAATGGATCCCCATAGATTTTCCCCATTCTCATGGTCATGTGTATACGGAAATTGATAAGAGTGGTGTAGGAACAAGCTTAAGATGCATACATGATATGGGATGAGTGCAAGGAAGAGAGGGATTTGTTACCACTACTTTGAACTGATGAGTCTAAGGGTGAGACTTGTGAAGCTTTTATAGTGCAGACTTTCGCACTGCGATGCACGAGCTCCGCCACGACGAGAGGCAGATAAAAAGAGTGTAAGTCAGTGAGTACAAAACAGTTTCATAAAATCCAGGAAACAAAAAACTGATTTGCAGTAGAAAAAAATGCCTAAACTGGTGAAGAATGCCAAAATTGCAAAAGAACGAAGTTTTCAGAGTCAGGCATTACACATTCCCAAATCCCAAATCCCAAATCCGCAATATTATATCTTTTTTTTATATTTTTTTTAACAACAGTGTTGGCATTATTTTTTGGGGGAAATAGATGCACCAACGCTACCTTACAAAAATAGAGTGAACCAATTTCAAAAATCCAGAAAAAACCACTAACACCAAAATGAACAACAGAAGAACACATAGGGAACAAAAATAAATCAATTCAGAAGCAAGGAATTCACAAATCCACAAAACAAAAAACACAAAAAAACAAGATTTAGGGAGAGATATACCTGACCAATGAAGCAGATAACAAAAAAAAAAGAAGAGCACCAGGATGAGAAATCACGAATCTGAAGCATGCAATTAAAGATAAACAAAGAAGAGTTAGGGATTTTCATATTGGAGAACAAATCGAGCATGCATAAAAAAACAATATGGTTCCTTAAACAAACTCACGGTGGAGATGAAGACCAGAAGTTTGATAGAAGACGAATCTGAAGCATGCAAATATGGTTCCAGTTGAGACCAAATGAGGAATGTAGGAAAGACCTTTGTGAAGACCAGTTGGAATTTCACCTAGCAGAGAAGCGCCTTGCGAAGTCAGTCGGGAAGCTCCGGTTTGGAATTTTTCCTGCGGTGAACAAGCTTCGCCGTGTAACGAAGGTCAGTAATGAACTGAGGATGTTAGGGTACGCAGAAACCGAGAATCGAAGGATCAAAGCATACGCGCGCGCGAGTAGTTCTAAAATCAGCAAAGGTAATCACCTAAGATAGCGTTTCTAACTTTAAACGCTATTTAAAGGTTACCTTTTAATAGCATTTAATTAAACAAATGCTATTAAAAGTTGATTTTATTTAATTTATTTATTGCAAATTAGAAAAGATAGCGTTTGCAAGAGGAACCGCTATCTTAGGTGGTTAGTTAAGATAGCGCTTCCTCATGGAAGTGCTATCTTTTCCTGCAGCTTGACTTTTAATAGCGGTTCCTTAAGGAAACGCTATCTTAGGTGATACCTAAGATAGCGTTTCCTTAAGGAACCACTATTAAAAGTCCCCGCATCACTTTTAATAGCATTTTCGCACGGAAATGCTTTAAAAGGTGCGTTATTAAAAGTCTAATATGTTGTAGTGAAAGGATATCCTCCTAATTTAAATTTCCTAAAAATGTGGGGGTGTTTAGTTAAGGTAGGAATACCATATTTTAAAAGAACTAATATAGGCGCGCGCTAAGACTATCGATGCTGCTTTCATTGGTTATATTCATAATAGTGCTGCTTATAGATTTTTAAGCCTTAACAACCCGAATTCCCTCCTGCTAGCAACCCTCCAGCGAATCGATCTGGATCGTCTGTCCACATCAGATAGTCCAGATAAAATGAGATTTTTTATAAAAATCAAAATACCAACGTCTTTATAATTAAATTAGAATAGATTTTATATTATTATTACTTCTGAACATTGAGGAACGTTCATCTTCTTAAATGCCATAAATGAATATTATGTTGGTGTTAAGACTCCAACGACAAGAGCGTTTGGGCATATACTCACACAATGTTTCTATACAAGAGAGATGGAGAAACATGGAAAAGAGAGATAGATTGATCAAGCCTCTAATTTAGTGGAAAAGAAATAAAAAAAATATACATCATACACTCTCCATATTTGGACAATTGAATTGTGTAAACTTCATTACTCTTGACCTCGAGTGCACAAGTTCAAGAGTTTATTGTGTTAACCTTGAGGAGCAAGCCGGATTGTTAGATTGCACATCGGTCTGCCAAAATTTTACTTTTAAGGCAGTGGTTCAACCACGACACAGCTATTGTTCATCCTTTCTAACAATCCATGCCATTTTTATTTGTTTTTTAATAGTTTCTTTTCCCCCCTTCTAATTTTAATGTGAACCTTGGCTCCATAGATGACATGTTCGGATTGGAAATGGGCATCAAAATCCTACGATATTCAGCAGGACCGGTCCAAGAGCGAGTGAGACCTAAAGTAAACTTTGACCGATGCCTTTTTATTTTAAGTGAGGAGAGATTAACTGGATTAGATTATGCTTTAGATTGAGCATTTTTACTAATATACGTGGCCTTTTTGTTTTATAAAAATTAAGAGTAAATAATTTTTTTGTTGATGGGCCTAAAGTTAGGATTTTAGTGACTTTACCCTTTGGCTGGCCATGATATTCAAGATCATAATAATTCACAGCGTTCTTACCTACTAATGCTATCCCAAATATAGAAAACATGTTATGGGTGATTGAAGGTTTCGTCCAAGTTGCACCGGCATTTTGCTGGTGCAATCTTGCTCCACTTTGACTGATTAATAGGGGAAGTTTTCAATAGGTCAATCCTACAATGGGCTTGCTGAGGATATGTCCTCCACCCCTCTATGACTTACCACAACCAGTCACTCAGTTATGTTTTATTTTATTTTTTCAATTAAAAATTCAATAATTAAATGTATGCAATGTCCTCCACCCCTCTGTGACTTACCACAACCAGTCACTCAGTTATGTTTTATTTTATTTTTTCAATTAAAAATTCAATAATTAAATGTATGCAATTAATCACCCCCAACCAATCGTGTACCAAAAAAATCACCCTCAACCTTCACGACTTACTCTGATGTCGGCATGGAACAACAACCAAGCGGAAGAAATCTCACTGGGAGCACCATCTCCTTGAGCTCGACGACCCTAATTACACCAAGCACTCCGCCAAGATCTAGGTACGAAGAGGATGGATACTTGTTTCTAGCCTTTCACGCAATAGCCTTTCACGTTGACGGGTGGATCTGGTTGGATGGGAGGGGAGCGACGACCACCATCGCGCCAGTCACCGTCACCGCACCATCCCATTTTCTGGTCAGTTATATCTCTCTGCGTGCTGATCTGGTTGTGACAAGATCTAGTTGCCGCCGAGCTGCCATCTTCTCCGCTTCGCAGCCGCCGCACTCCACCAAAAGGTGTCGGTTTTTCCATCTTTCTCCACCGTGACCCAGATCTGTCCAGTAACATGAAGGCTGCACGACCCAGTGGAGGTTGATCTCTGATCTGTCTCTTATGTTATATCACTGATCTCTCCAATGAAGACCACGCGATCTAGGTTGCAGTGGAGGCTGGGCGCGCGACGGTGGCGGCGGGATCCTGGCCGGAGGTTGCGGGTGAAGTGGCAGATGAGTGGGGGGTAGGGGTAGGGGTGGGATGGTGGTGAAGGGAAAGGGTATGAATGTAATTCTAAAATAAAATAAAATATAAAAATTAATTATTTTATCTTTGATAATAAGTCATTTGGGTTAAAAATGATGGTACATCCATGTATCATCTATTTTGATGCTTCAGACTAGTTTTGGCCAATATCCTACCTAACAATATGGTGGATTCTAGCATGAAGTATGCTATTTATGGGTATACCTATATACCACTAAAATCCTTATTTTATTTTATTTTTTTAATGGGAAATCTCATTTTCACCCTTATCATCAACATCTCCCCACCCTTCACCACCACCCTTCACACCTCATCCACTGCCACCGCCCCACCGTCGCCACCACCCACCACCACCACAACGACGGCCACCTCACCAGCTACCACCACCCCACCACTACCGCACCCACGGCCACCACCCCCGCCTCCCAAATATCTCTGCTTCAGATCCATAAATCTTTGAGATTTGGGACGGTGGTGCACACGGGTAGTTCGACAGGGATGGCTGGGTGGATTCCGTCCACGGTGAGGCAGGTCTGGTCGTCGTCGGTCCGCGTCTAGTTCGGTGAGGTGAGTTGATCTCCTTCGACTGGTTTGGCCTGCGTCTGGTTCGGCAGGGTTCCGCTCTGAAGCGGAGGGGCGTGAAGGTGGTGAATAGTCGCAAAGCGACGGTGCGACGACGGCTGTGGGTTCCCACGAAGTGGAGGTGCGCGACGGCCCCAGTGGATGCTCTGCTCTCCACCTATTTCTGATATTGATTTATCATCATCTTGCTTGTTTATGTTTATGGGTTTTCTGTGTTTCAATGATGAGGATGGTGGGGTGGCGGAGAGGCGAGGGTGTTTGCAGGTAGGGTGGCAGAGGGGTAGGGGTAGGGATGAAGGGGGCGGAAGCGGCGGTGGCTGGTTGGACAACCAGAAGGGGGGATTTTAGGGTATTGAGGGTAGGGTGGGAGGGGTGAAGGGCAAGCTAGTATTTTTCAATTTTTTTTGGTTTTCAACATTTTTTTGGATCAATAAATCTGAACCCGACCTTCATTAGTTAATTATTATATCTAATGGTTAAAATTCATTCCTAATAACAAAAAATTAGGATATATCAATATACCCATAAACCACTTACTTCATGTCAGAATCCACCTATACAATATTATTGGTTTAAGTTAGTTGATCAAAATGATGCACTAATGCACCGGTTATGTTGTTGGTGCCCTTTAGAAGGCAACGTGATTGAATAGTCTTTACTCTGGTGTTGTTTGGCAATTGGGATGAAGGAATAATATTTCTCTATTTCATCATCATGGTGGTGACTGTAGAGAGGACCCAGGGAACTAATCAAAGTAGATATTCTTATCAGCTTTAATGCGTATATATCATATATCATTTTAGTACAAATGTTGGACGAATGATTGACAACTTGGCTAGATAAATGACAAAATAAGTGGCATATCGTTGATTACAATTGTTGTCTTTTCTTATGATTGTTCTCGAGACATTTTAATATGAATTACCTTAGTGTGTGTTTGGATGTGGTATTTCAAAATTTAAAGGAATTTAAAATACAAGGCAATTCAATTACTTCAATTGAATTAATTTCATTTTGAAAATAATTTGTTTGGATAGAGTAATTCAAATATCTTATATTTAAAATTCCTTGTTTGGATAAAGCATTTCAATTACCTTCAATTACATGTTTTTTAATATTCATTTAAAAAATTAGGATTTCAACTGTCTGGGAGCCGGGCCCCAGCATCGGGTGTCCGGGGACCCGGGGCCGGCGCCCCCCCACCGGGTTCTGGGGGATGTCGTCGACGGTGGTAGTTGGCACATGAGTAAAGAGAAGGAATTTCAAAATACCACCTATTTAGGAGGTATTTCAAATTCCTCAAATTTACCTTAAACAAAATACCCCATGAAATCCCTTGATTTCTAAAATCCTTCCTATTTAATATCCAAACAAAGTATTTTAGAGTGAAGTATTTTAATTAACCTCTTAAAATACTTCACCCTCTACAAATACTACGTCCAAACACACCCTTAGTGTTTTTTTAAAAGGACCTTAGTTTTCAATCTAGATCGTATTTCTTACGAAATATGATTTTTTTTTAAAGGGAATACAAGTTATTTTATTTCATCACGAATAAATTGTTCAACAAACAAGGGAGCAAAATAAAACATATGGGGACTAATAAAAGATAAGGAAGTCCTTACAAGTCTATGAACTATCTTATTGACTTGTCTCCTAATAAACACTAACTTGTAACCAGTGTAAATGGAGAGGATATCTTGACAACGAGAAAAAATACTGCCCAACTCAAAATAATTTATCATAGAGGTGGACAAAGTATCAACAACCAGCTTACTATCCGATTCAAAAATGACATTTTGAAAGCCATGCACATGAGCTAACTGAAGAGCCTCCAAAATACCCAAAGCTTCACCTTCTTGCCCGGATAAAACCACATTCACAGTTGCTATTCTAGCCAACACAAAAGCACCACTAGAGTGCTGGATACACATACCAAAGCACACAATAGTTTTGTTATTAAAGAAAGCACAAACAACATTGCATTTCACGATACCACTTGGAGGCTTATTCCACTTCAACAAAGTATTATTTAAGTTAGTGGACTCATTAGAAGCTGGTTTAAGGCGCCTTCTCATACATAGCCATTCACTAAGAACATCCTGGGCAACATGGTTGGTTGGCTTCACTGAAGGACTTTTGCCATCCCACACTTTTTCATTTCTAGCCTTCCATAGACTCCAAACCATCATGACAAACTTCTCTTTCCTGTTGCCAACTAGAGCGTCCAGCACAACAAAGAAACAAGAGGTGAAGCTCTCATGATGAGGAAGAATATTAGCAATATAATTCCAAAGATGAGCATTATTCCAGCAACTAACAGCATGGTTGCATGAGAAGAAGAGATGGAAGGTTGTCTCTATATCTTGGTCACAAACAGGGCATGAAACTGGACAGTGGACGATTTGACAATTTCCAGCGAGTAGGGAGACAGTCTTGAGCAACCCTCCAAATGAAAGCCCTTACACGATTTGGAACTTGCAGCTGCCAAATAGAATTCCAGTTGAAATGTGCTAATGTGGCTGGTTGGGAATGAACAGTATCCATGCACAGTCTATAAGAAGTTTTGACCGAGTAGTTGCCATCAGGGCAGGGGAAGGTGTCCAGACACATGAGTCTTCACCCGAGCTAAGAAATAACGGCATGCTGAGAATACAACTTGCACCAGCTTGGTTAAAAACAGATTGCACTAGAGGTTTATTCCATGAACACCCATTTTGATCAATTAAATCTCGGACTGTGAGGGCAGATAAGTGAGGTATCATGGGTGTTGACAGACTGGATGCGGTTACATTGCTTAACCAAGAATCTCTCCAAACATTGATATTTCGACCATTACTAATTTTCCAACGGCAACCCAGCTTGATTAAAGTTTGGGAACTCCACACACCCCTCCACGTAAAACTTGGATTGTGACCTAAATCAGCCTCCAAAAAACCCTTCTTGGGATAGTATTTAGCTTTGAGAGCTCTAGCAAGTCGGGAGTTATCATTAGAGAGAAGTTTCCATCCTTGTTTGCCAATCATTGCTATAGGTTAAAAGCTTCCATATTGCGAAAATTGAGACCTCCATGATCCTTATGCATAGTGAGCTTACTCCAAGAAAGCCAATTTATTCCTCTACCACCATTCTTTTTGAAACCCCAATAAAAAGAATTTAGCATTCTTTCAATTTCCTCCCCAAGAGAAGTGGGAATTAAGAAAGCACTCATGCAATATGAGGGGATTGTTTGGGCAACTGATTTGATAAGAATTTCTTTACCAGCTTTAGACAAGGATTTGACACTCCAAGATTGACATTTTCTCCAAATTCTGTCTTTAAGAAAACCAAAGATAGCTTTCTTATTCCTGCCTACAAGAGAAGGTAAGCCCAAATATTTTCCATTACCAATAATAGTAGAGAGAGCTAAAGAATTAGCAATGGAATCACAAAGAGGATGGTCTAAATTTCTACCAAAATAAATAGCAGATTTAGAATAGTTAACTGTTTGACCAGAGGCTGCTTCATAAGTTGAAAGGATACCTTTTAAGCAATCAACCTCCATCAAAGTAGCCTTATAGAAAATAAAGCTATCATCTACAAAAAGGTGACTTATAGAAGGGGCCCCTCTACAAATACGGACACCATGGAAATTTCCCATACTTTCCTTCCTCTTTATTAAACCTGATAGACCTTATGCACAAAGGATGTAGATGGAAGGAGAAAGAGGATCTCCTTGATGCAAACCTCTAGAGGGGGAAATAGGGCCCACTCTATCATGATTAAATAAAACAAGATATTCCATAGAAGAAACACACATCATAATCCAGGAGACCCAAAGCTCATTGAAACCAAGCTTAAGGAGAACTTCCTTCAGATAATCCCATTGAATACTGTCAAAAGCCTTAGAAATATCAAGCTTGAGCCCCACATGACCAACCTTACCAGATACTTTAAATTTAAGGTGATGCGTGATTTCAAAAGCAGTAAGGGCATTATCAACAATAGACCTCCCATGAACAACAGCAGCTTGATCCTCAGAGATACACTTACTCAAAAGAGGCTTGAGACGACGAGCTAGAACCTTGGAAATAATTTTGTAGAGGACATTACAGAGAGATATTGGACAAAAATCCCTCATAGTAACTGGATTATCAACTTTTGGGGCTAGAACAATATGTGTATCATTCAAGGAGTTAGGGAAATGCCCAGAAGCTAGCCAAGAACAAGAGGCATAAAAAACATCCTTACCCAGAATAGGCCAAAAGCACTGATAGAATCTCGGGTTCAAACCATCTGGACCAGGAGATTTATCTGGGTGCTTAACAAAAATAGCTCTACGAAATTCATCTTCAGTGAAGGGCACAGTAAGGACAACATTATCATCGTCAGAAATACAGCGGTGAACGTAAGAAATAACAGGAGAACAATCACCATGTCTAGCTTGATACATATTTGAGAAATAATTATAATCAATATCACATAAGCCTTGCTGACTATCCACCCACACATCATCATCACCTTTAAGTAGTCTTGTAATTTTATTTCATTTTTTCCTGGCGGTTGCAGAAGCATGAAAAAATTTAGAGTTGGTGTCACCATCTCGCAGCCAGAAATTCTTAGCACGCTGTCTCCAATAGCTATTCTCCTGCAACAAAATGCTAGACAGTTTCTCCTTAAGATCAAGAACCTGTTGAACTGCATACTCATCATCAAAGACACGAATCCTCTCTATCTCTATTCGAATCTGAGCAGCATGCTTTTTTAAATGAGGGTTATTGTTTCTACTCCACATCTCCATGTCGACAACACAATGTAACATCCTGTTTTTCATAAATAAGCTTAGTGCATTTATATATGTTATATATATGTTTGCATATGCTTGTTAGGTTTATTTTTTATGCCTAAGTTCATGTTTGGGAAAGTTTAGCCTTAGAAAGGTTCAACCATTTTAGACTCCTAGTAACCTGTTTCACCGTTTTGGCCATATCTTGAGTTCTAGATGGCCGATCGAGGTGATCTTTGTGGCGTTGGAAATCTAAGAGAATTATCCACAAGTCTTATTTTTAGTGTTTTGCCAAATCGATCATCTATGTGGTCTCGTAAGGCATTCTTTCAGCACTCAGTGCTTAGGAGTTGAGCACGGCCGTGCTCTACAGGGAGCAAGGTCGTGCTCAGGCATCAGAGTCTATAAATAGAGCAGTTTCATGAGGGTTATGAGCCAAACCCTATTTTGGCACTTTGGACAGCTTTTGTGGGGCAAAAACCTCTTCTCTCTTCCTCCCCTTATGTCCCTTTGAGGCCTTGGTGTTCTTGCTCTATTTTTGGGAGGTCTTGGTTGGTCTCTACCAATCATAGAAGGTAATGGTTCTTTCCCCCTTTGGTTTCCTTTTCTTGTTTATGAATTGGGAACTAATTGGTTAACCTTTTGTATGACCAAGACTTGGAAAGCTAGTCAAGCCGCTTGAGGGAAATGCATTGGTTCTTCGTTTGGGTTGCCAGTTGGCTTTCGTTGGTTGGAATCTTCATACCAGGTATGGGGAGAAGGGTAGTGTATATTATAGGCATTGGGGGTAGTGTAAGGTAAAGGGGTTCCCATAACCCCGGTTTGTTATGTTTGATGATATGATTGATATGTTGGTTGATTTGCTATGATAATAGGTTTGATTGTTAATATGTTGTCTTACATGCCCATGTTCATAATATGTTCTTGATGGTTATGTTGTTATTGTTAATATGAACATGATGTTGTGTTGTTGGTTATTGGCATGATTACGTAGGATGATTGTTGAGATATGACTGTTGAATATTGGTTGATTCCTGATGTTGTTGATTACGTTGGTTGAATGGTTGATGTCATGACTGTGATGATGTTATGATTGAGTTGATGAGGATGTGGGATCTGGAAAATATGTTGTTAAAACGGATTAGGATTAATGGACTTAATCATTGAAATAATTGGCTAAGAACTGTGTTTTAAGTCTGCCCAGAACAGTAATGTCGTGCATTGAGCACGGCCGTGCTGGACAGGGTGCACACCCGTGCTCCCAGGTTGAATTCTGGAAAATGGTCGCGCGTTAAGCACGGCTGTGCAGCAGAGAAGCACAACCGTGCTGCTGAGCATGACCATGCCTAATAGGAAGCATGCCCGTGCTTCACTTATGTGACCAGCACGATCGTGCAGGGGATCAGCACGCCCGTGCTCCCCTAACAGTCAGAGATGGAATTGAAGGACTTAAAGGGGTTCCTAACCCCAACCTTCACCAATGATAATAAATTGATATAGCTAATCAAAGATAAAGATTAGACAACTTGGTTAATGATTATAAAAGATAATTAAAGATGATGAGATGGTTAAGTCGGTATCTGTTGGATTACTGCACGTTGATAGCTTTGTTGCTTATTGGCCAAAGTGACTTCGATGCTTATTGGTCGAGGTGTTGATGAGTTGAACCTTGGTGCTTATTGGCCAAGGGAGCCTTGCCCCAACGGTTTGGGTCTAAGGTTACGTTGATGTTGATGTTGAAGTCTTGGGAGCTTCATGGCCCGAGCAAGGAGGTGGTTGAGATTGTTTGTTGTTGTGCCATTTGTATAGAGCATTGGAGTTGTTGGTTGATGGGGGAGGTTCGACATAGGGGAGATCGCCTGAGAGTACGGTGATCTGGCCATCCATGGTAGGTCACCCGATGGTTTGGTGACCGCGGCCCCTCGTGATGAGGCATCCACGGTTTGATGCGTTGGATATCCATGGTGTTCACCCAAGGTTTGGTGAACTTCCGGTGTTGGTGCATTTATGGCCAATATGGATATGTAACTCCGAAGTCGTTCATCCTGAGTTAGTTGGATCCACATGCATAGTTGGAGTAGTGGAGTAGCGTTGCATTGCACTACATAGCATACTTGATGTTGATGATGTTGATATATATATGTGTATATATATATATATATATATATGTTGATGTATGTTATGATGATGCTATGCTGTTTGTTTTACCTTGCTTCTTATCTCCATGTCGTATATGTTTACATGATTCTCTCTCCCCGTTGTTTGTTTGTTTGTTTGGCCTGATCGGCACCTTGCAGAGAATGGCGAGCAGTCTGGTGAGGAGTGACTCTGAGGAGCCACCACTCATAGTTAGGGTTTTCCCCTTTCAGTTAGTTTGTTAGTTTCAGTTGTATTCCGAGGATTTTATTCCGGAACGGTTATACCAGCTCTGTATGTGACATCGGGGTTGGGTTATGTTGTTTATCTTTGTTATGTTTTAATTGTTTTAAACATGTTTTAATTTCTGCGTTGTGAACTAGTTCATGTGGGACCTTTCTACCCATGAACCTTTTTATTAAAGGACGTATGTTTTATGTTTTATCTTTATATTTTATGCTTTATAACATGCGGGGTAGTTGGGTGTCACACACAATAATTCAACTTGGAGAGAATATTAGAACTAGGATAATAAATCCACCCAGAGGAAACCGTTTCAATCAAACTAGGATCAAGGAGCCAAGAATTTTCAAAACGAAACATAAATATAGGCTTACACTACTCCGAAGGATCCAAAGAAAGCAACTGAGACACACCGTTGTTCCCCGGTGTTTTATTAGTTTAAAGCCTTCTAATTAATTCCTTAATCTCTCGCTTAACGTGAAAAGGTGTAAAAATTAAAATTTTAAGTTAAGGAGCATACAAACTTCAATTACTTAAAACTTCATACCATAGTTATATTGAGAAAACAGCCATATATCTTATACATATTACAAAACACCGTTGAGGGTATCCTCTCAATAGGATCCCTCACAGGCATAAACTTAACTAAAAGTCATACTTAGCGGAAACATATAAAAATACTTCTTAGACACACTGGCCATAGTATCTATACTCTAATCACCATGGATCACAGCTCAACCTCCTGCCTCTGGTTCATAAGGAGTTCCATCCAATTCCTCCTCATTCAGCTCCTCCACAGGGTCTTCTTGTACGATCTCATAATAAAATAAAATACCACACACAGAAAGCATACAGGGGATAAGAAACATTTCTATCATCATAAAACGGAAAAGAGTCATAGTATATCATACAATAAATGTCAAAGACAATTAACACCCATAATTAGCAATCATCCTCAAATTATGATATTGTCATCTACCCTCAACTCATGCCATCTAAATCCTTATGATAACATAACTGTCTCTATTCCTTTCATATTCGTCAGTAATCCATGGTAGTCCGATACAAAGAACTCAGTGTAATACATTTCTATCTTTTGATGGGATAAGACTCGGTATGGTGCACTTCTATCTTTCGACAAGATAGGATCTGGTATAGTGCTCTTCTATCTTTTGATTAGATAAGATTTAGTTTAGTGCTCTTCTATCTTTTGATAGGTTAGGACTCGATATAGTGCACTTCTATCTTTTTATAGGATAAATCAGATCAACACGTCATAGACTGAAAAAGTATACGCATCAAAGCCTCTATATGAATCTCACTATTTCGCATCAATATCAACCTAGTATCTCAAGCTCCCATCATAGCATCAACTCACATTATATGTCACATCTCATCCATTAGATAACTAATGAAGCTAGGCACCTCTAAGTCAATTCATTCTCTCACCCAAACAATCATCTCCCGAACAACATATATCCTTGCTTAAAATCAACTAAGCATAGCATTAAAAACCAGGCAGATCATGCATAACACAATATCAAGAAATATTTCAACACTAAAAATAATATTGTTGTTTTGGCTTCAAAGACTCAAGAGGGGGGGGTGAATTGAGTTTTCAAAAAATTCTTCCTTCTCAAAAACTTTACTTTTCAAATCAGAGTTGCCTCAGGATCATTTACAAAAATAGTGAAGGGCGTTTTATGAAATCTTGAATAGAAGGTGATGAGGATAAGAAAGATTGATTCCAAAATAAATAGATCACAGAATAGGTTCAGGTTCAAAACTCAGTAATAACAGAATACAGAAACTGATTAAGCCTTTAAAGATTAAGAACAAGTTATGCAAGTTTCAGATACAAGCAATAACAATCAAGAACAAACTTGCAGGTTTCAGTTTCAGTGATCAGGAACAGTTTTAATCAACCCAGTTTTGAACAATTAATAACTCAAGATTGATTGCAGTAATACTCTGGTTTTAATTCAATTTAAACAGATCAAGAACTAATATCAATTGAAAAACTTAGAACATCAAGATCACAGTTATATGCGCAAGACATAAATTAAAGAGTTTGAGTTTAGAGATACCACGCAACCAGATTTATCGTGGTTCAGTCACCACCACTGTGACCTACATCCAGTCCCCACTCCACCTGTGGGTTTTCACACACTAACACAATAAGCTTTAGCCAGATAGCTTGAAAAACCTTTACACCACAGAGCACTCCTTCACCTCGAGATACCACACTCTTGTGAAGAGCCTCAATGTTCTTCCTTAGGGATACCTCACCCTAATCACACAGAGAGACTCCCTCTCTCTTTACAATCAAATAGAACGAAAAGGTTGATTCCTAAACTCTCAATAGTCAGATATACAAATTGATGCTCTTATGAGAATTGAAACACTTTTTTTCACAATGAAGCTCAAGCAAGAAGATGAATGATTTTCACAATTGATCTCTCAAATTGATTTTGTAAAATTTCTGATATGTTCTTGATATATAAAAGTGTTCCTTTGATCCCTTTATATATAGGAAACAAGTTATAATCGTTGGGATCAATTAAAACAGATTTGGGTCTGATAACAGAATCTGTTTTCTTGATTCTGATTCTTGAACAGGGGTTGAGTACATGGCTGTATTAACCAATTTCATACTAATATTCTTGAACTTGGTTAATCCATCAGTACATCCATTCAGTACATCTATGTATTAATGAACATCAGATTTTCCTGAAACTTGAATACACGCGTACATAGCATATGTACAGGACTGTATTCAGTTAACCATTTATAACTGATCTGATTTCATATTGTGCATAGGTGTTACTGAATCAAGAACCTTAAATTCATTTGTCGGTTACAGTAGCAGACATATATCCAGTGATTACATGGTTGTACCTGACAAATAATTTTCTTATTTCCAAAAAACATTTTCATTAACAAAAACTTATTCCTTTTACTGCAGGTTATGAAAATTGATTTTCTTCATGCATCTTTTTAGTTGAGCTATCTTGTGACTAAGAGATTTCTTTCTCTTACACATCATCTAAAACTTAAATCTAAAATTCTCCTTTAAGCTTGGTCTTGATGATCCTTTGATCTTTGACTTTGCTCTTTTGATTTCTACATGCAACTCCTTGATTCCTTCAAGTTCTTCCTTGAATTTGCTTAATGAACTTGTTGATCAATGCTTGATACATGTCTTTGCAATTTGACACTAAAACACTTGCACACACATTAAATTGTATTTGTCATATATCAAATTCTCTAAGTCATTGAGTCTTACAAACCCCCCCTTTTTTTTATTATGACAAATCTTTTAACAAATTATAAGATCAGAGTATAAGTGTAGCAGAATCTAAGTGTTTTTGACATATTTATATCATGGTATCATAGCAGAAGTATACCAGAGCAAAAAGTATTATCATAGCAGAATTTGATTTACTCCCCATTAATCATGTAAGCTTATAAGCTCCCTCTCAACATATACATGTATAATTTGTTATTATCCCCTTTCTCTATATCATACTTTTTCTCCCTCTTTTGGTATTATAAAAAAGGTAAAGAAAAGAAACATTTAAAGTAATAGAGAAGGCAAGCATTTAAACATTCAAACATAACATATAAAATTGCTCATGATAGAGGGATAGGTGCAAGGAAAAATCAAAAAGAACAGAAACCATCAGCCAAAATTACAAACTAAGGCATTTTACCTTTCAAAAACGAAGCTCTAATTCCTATGAATTCCTAGAACTAGTTGTTCCTTTTTGATTTTCTTTTGTTTTGGCCTTTAGGTGATGGTTCAGCAAGGGTGTTCTCAGCTTCCTTCACAGCAGCTTTTGAGGGTGAAGATCCAGTATTTTTGGTTCTTGCCATATTAGGGTTGGTTTGGGTACAAGAAGGATTAAGGTTAGCTCTGCTAGGGTTGCGGAATTAGGTGAAGAAAGAGTGGGTTTCATAAGATTTGAAATTTTGAAATAAGATTCTACATCGGTGTCGTCTTCAATCCTCATGGCTCGTAATTGAAAATAAGCGCGTCCATCTTGCCACGTCAACAGGCGGAAGTACTAAAACACAAAGTAACCTAGTAGACAAGCTCCATATGCCACGTCATTGGACGAAGCTTCTCATTAAGGACTTAGCAAGTCCAAAGACTTGTGTGGACGAAAACTTCTGTCACTTTAGTGGACGAGCGCTTCTGTCACTTGTGTGGACGAGTGCTTCTGTCACTTTAGTAGACGAGCGGTTTTGTCACTTTAGTGGACGAGCGCTTCTGTCACTTTAGTGGATGAGCGCTTCTATCACTTGTGTGGACGAGCGCTTCTACCACTTGTTTGGATGAGCGCTTCTGTCACTTTGTGGACGAGCGCTTCTGTCACTTGTGTGGACGAGTGCTTCTGACACTTTAGCAGACGAGCGCTTCTTGTGTGGACTGATCAAGTCTATTTCTTCTGAAACTCTCTTCTAATCATTCATAGATATTCCAAATCAAATCATACAAGAATCAGAGCATATTTACACAAAGATACAATCATATAAACAGTTTCTTTAGAGATTAGATATAGGATTGATCAATTATGCCCAATTCTCTTCTAATGAAAAAGAAGCTTTCCTTGTTCAAGGGCTTGGTAAAAACATCAGCAAGTTGTTTAGTTGTATCAACATATTCAATCTCAATTTCTCTACTTTGAATATGATCTCTAATGAAATGATGTTTGATTTCTATGTGTTTAGTTCTAGAGTGCATTATGAGATTCTTAGTTAGGTTAATTGCACTTAGATTGTCACATCTAATAAGAACTTAGTTTAGTTGCACACCATAATCAACTAATTGTTGTTTCATCCATAAAATCTGTGCACAACAGCTACCAGCTGCTACGTATTCAGTCCAGGGTTTACAAAACAGGACCGGACCGGCCGGTCCGACCAGTTTAACCGGGACTCGGGACCTAGACCGGTTCGGTTGGCCCTCAGAACCGGCCTTGCATAAAACCGGTCTCAGAACCGTCGAACCGGTTCAAAACCGGTAAAACCGGTTGTGAACTGGCCTGAACCGGTTTCCTAAAAAAAAATTAAAAAAAATTAGTGTAAAAGGATTTGGGTCATCCTAGCCAAAACCCAATTCTTTTGTTTTCTAACATATGTGGGCTGGTTGTAGATTTTGGGTTGGTTTTCCCTATGAAGATGATTTTAACATATATCTTTATATTTATTTAGTTTAATTTCAAAATAAAAAAATTTGTGCTTTTTTTTTGTTTAATATTGTCATAAATATTATATTGAAAATTAAAATAATATTATTTAATTATAACCGGTTCAACCACGGTTCAACCTCGGTTGGACCGTTGAACCTCGAACCGTTGTCTTGACCGGTTCGATGGCCGGTCCGGTTTTGTAAACCTTGATTCTGCCTTTGCAGTGGATAAAGCCACACTAGATTGTTTCTTACTGAATCATGATACTAACGAGTTTCCCAGTAAATGGCAAGTTCCACTAGTACTCTTTCTATCTAGTTTACAACCAGCAAAATCAGAGTCTGAATAGCTAATTAAAGTACATGTAGCTCCCTTGGGATACCATAATCCCATGTCTTTTGTTCCTAACAGATACTTAATTATCCTTTTAACTGCTGTTAAGTGTGATTCTTTTGGATTTGCTTGATACCTAGCACACATGCATACACTAAACATGATATCTGGCCTACTAGCAGTAAGATAAAGTAGTGAGCCTATCATACCTCTGAATTTAGAAACATCAACAGGTTTACCTTGCTCATCCTTGTCCAGATAACAGGAGGTACTCATTGGAGTAGCCATCTTTTTAGCATTTTCCATGCCAAACTTCTTGATCAACTCATTGCAGTACTTGGTTTGGTTAACAAAGATTCCATTTTCAGTTTGCTTTCTGTACAGTCCAAGGAAAAATTTCAGCTCACTCATCATTAACATTTCAAACTCACTCTGCATAAGACATGCAAACTCATTGCACAAATGCTCATTAGTGGCACCAAAAATTATATCATCCACATATATTTGTACAAGTAAAATGTCGTGTGCCTTTTTCTTAGTGAACAAAGTTGTGTCAACTTTACCTCTTTTAAATCTTTTTTCAATGAGAAAATTACTTAACCATTCATACCAAGCTCCAGGAGCTTGCTTTAAGCCATATAGTGCTTTAGACAGTTTATAAACATGGTTAGGCAATTCATTATTCTCAAAACCAGGTGGTTGACCAACATACACTTCCTCTTGTATAAATCCATTTAATAAAGCACTCTTAACATCCATTTGATACAATTTAAATCCCATTATGCAAGCATAAGCAAGTAGCATTCTTATAGATTCTAATCTTGCTACCGGTGTATATGTTTCATCATAAGCCATGCCTTCTTCTTGGTTATACCATTTGGCTACCAATCTAGCCTCGTTTCTTACAATTATACCATTTTCATCTAGTTTATTCCTCAAATCCCATTTTGTACCTATTACTTGACAGTTCTTGGGTTTAGGCACTAGTTTCCAAACTTGGTTTCTTTCAAACTGGTTTAACTCATCTTGCATAGCCATCATCCGATGTTCATCAATTATAACATCATCTATGTTCTTAGGTTCTACTTGAGACACAAATGCCATATGATTACAAGCATCTCTAATAGATTGTCTAGTAGTTACCCCCTTTGTAATTTCACCAATGATGTTATCAATTCGATGATTTCTGACAGTCCTCCATTCATTTGGTAGGTCAGGCTGTTGTTCTGTTTGCTCCTGCTACAACAATTCATTCTTTAAGCTTTCATCTTCTTCATTGTCTTGTTTCTCTTCTAGGACTTTTTTTTTCAATTGAATCTTGAAGCCTTTGTCACATAGTTGACTGATACTTAATAGGTTGTGTTTCAGTCCCTCAACATATAGTACATCCTCAATGATTGTTGTTGAGTCACTTCCAATGTTGCTGATACCAAGTATTCTCCCTTTATTGTTGTCTCCATAGGTAACACTACCACTTGACTTAGGGGTAAAGGAAATGAACTTGGTTTTGTCTCCAGTCATGTGCTTGGAACAGCCACTGTCAAGATACCATTTCACATTCTTGGCTTTCCAACACACCTCACTCTTTGAATCACTGTTATTGCTGGCCATCAAGTACAAGTTTGCCTCCTTAGATTCAGATTCTTCAGTGGAATCTGCATCATTATCATCCCAAGCAATGTAGGCCTTTCTTGGCTTTCTCCACTTCTTGTCCTTTGAGTCAAACTTTTCTATTTTGTCCTTCTTTTGCAGTTTTGGACAGTCAAGCTTCATGTGGCCAATCTTTCCACATTCATAGCATGTGATGTTGTTGGAAGAGTTATCACCTTTGCTGAAATTTCTCCTTTGAAAAGTGGATGACTTTCTTTTGAAGTTTCCTTTCTTCTTTAGGAACTTCTTGAATTTTCTAACTAGCATTCCCATCTCTTATTCAGATTCTGCCTCTTGTGCTGAATCATCATTATCACTATCTTCTACTTCTCTGACTTATGATTTCAGAGCCAATCCCTTTTTTCTTTTTGTCAGGTTCTTCATTCTCATTCAGCCTGTTCAACTCCAATTCGTACTCTTGTAGTTTTCCAAACAATGTGGCAATGGTCATTGATGAGAGGTCTCTAGATTCTGAAATTGCAGTTACTTTAGGCTGCCATTCCCTACTCAAGCATCTCATTACTTTGTTAATTTGATCCTCATTTGATATAGCTTTTCCAAGACCAGAAAGTTGGTTGACAATGTGAGTGAATCTCTTTTTCATTTCAGTCATAGGTTCTCATTGCTTCATTCTAAACAGCTCATACTCATGTGTGAGGGTGTTCATTCTTGCTCTTTTGACATCTGTGGTTCCTTCATGTGTTACTTGCATTGTATCCCACATCTCCTTTGCTGATTTGCAATTTGAAACCCTGAAAAACTCATCACGGCTTAAAGCAGATGTTATAATATTCTTAGCACGTGCATTATATTGAACTATTTTCTTATCATCCTCATTCTATTCATTTAAGGCGTATTTCTTGGAGCACCATTAGCATCTATAATAGAGGGAACAAATGGTCCATTTTCTACTGCATCCCATATGTCAACACCTGCTGGCCTCAAGAAAGATTACCATTTTTCCTTCCAATAGATATACTCAGATCCATTGAAGGCGGGAGGGCGCGCAAGGGAAGCCCCTTCATTCAAACAGTCATTGGAAGCCATACTCTTATAGCTATTAAGCCAAACTTAAGAGTTTAGCTCTGATGCCAATTGTTGTTTTGGCTTCAAAGACTCGGGGGGGGGGGAGGGGGGGGGGATTGAGTTTTCAAAAAATTCTTCTTTTTCAAAAACTTTACTTTTCAAATCAGAGTTGCCTCAGGATCTTTTACAAAAACACAGAAGGGTTTTTTATGAAATCTTGAATAGAAGGTGGTGAGGATAAGAAATATTGATTCAGAATTAATAGATCACATAATAGGTTCAGGTTCAAAACTTAGTAATAACAAAATACAAAAACCGATTAAGCCTTTAAAGATTAAAAACAAGTTATGCAAGTTTCAGATACAAGCATTAACAATCAAGAACAAACTTGCAGGTTTCAGTTTCAGTGATCAAGAACAGTTTTAATCAACTTAGTTTTGAAAAATTAATAACTCAAGATTGATTGCAGTAATACTCTGGTTTTAATTCAATTTAAACAGATCAAGAACTGATATCAATTGAAAAACTTAGAACATCAAGATCACAGTTATATGCGCAAGACAGAAATTAAAGAGTTTGAGTTTAGAGATACCACACAACCAGATTTATCCTGGTTCAGTCACCACCACTGTGACCTACATCCAGTACCCACTCCACCTGTGGGTTTTCACACACTAACACAACAAGCTTTAGCCAGGTAACTTGAAAAACCTTTACACCACAGAGCACTCCTTCACCTCGAGATACCACACTCTTGTGAAGAGCCTCAATGTTCTTCCTTAGGGATACCTCACCCTAATCACACAGGGAGACTCCCTCTCTCTTTACAATCAAATAGAACGAAAAGATTGATTCCTAAACTCTCAATAGTCAGATATACAAATTGATGTTCTTATGAGAATTGAAACACTCTTTTTCACAATGAAGCTCAAGCAAGAAGATGAATGATTTTCACAATTGATCTCTCAAATTGATTGTGTAAAATTTCTTATATGTTCTTGATATATAAAAGTGTTCCTTTGATCCCTTTATATATAGGAAACAAGTTATAGTCGTTGGGATCAATTAAAACAGATTTGGGTCTGATAACAGAATCTGTTTTCTTGATTCTGATTCTTGAACAGGGGTTGAGTACATGGCTGTATTAACCAATTTCATACTAATATTCTTGAACTTGGTTAATCCATCAGTACATCCATTCAGTACATCTATGTATTAATGAACATCAGATTTTCCTGAAACTTGAATACACGCGTACGTAGCATATGTACAGGACTGTATTCAGTTAACCATTTATAACTGATCTGATTTCATATTGTGCATAGGTGTTACTGAATCAAGAACCTTAAATTCATTTGTCAGTTATAGTAGCAGACATACATCCAATGATTACATGGTTGTACCTGACAAATAATTTTCTTATTTCCAAAAAACATTTTCATTAACAAAAACTTATTCCTTTTAATGCAGGTTATGAAAATTGATTTTCTTCATGTATCTTTTTAGTTGAGCTATCTTGTGACTAAGAGATTTCTTTCTCTTACAAATCATCTAAGACTTAAATCTAAAATTCTCCTTTAAGCTTGGTCTTGATGATCCTTTGATCTTTGACTTTGCTATTTTGATTTCTACATGCAACTCCTTGATTCCTTCAAGTTCTTCCTTGAATTTGCTTAATGAACTTGTTGATCACTGCTTGATACCTGTCTTTGCAATTTGACACTAAAACACTTGCATACACATTAAATTGTATTTGTCATATATCAAAATCTTTAAGTAATTGAGTCTTACAAATACGTCACATGCAATGGAATACCTTAACCAGCGTATCAGAGTAAATTCAACAACATAAACTCAGACATCATCAAATACTTTAATATCAACCCAATGTCGATAAACCTACAATCCCCGAATCACCATTGGTTTTACAGAAAAGGTTTCCAATGTGATTTTGGTCTTGTCGATTACTCAACGACTAGTAGGGTTTAGGTTGCCCTACACAAATATTATATAATATACTACTTATCGATTTCGACGATAGAGTGATCCTTTCCCCCATCGGAGTTAGCACCGAGATCCCGAACTCGACGTTCCCCGCTATCACACCACAGCTTAATAGTTTCACCTTGAACCAAACAACATAACTATAATTAATTAACAAAATCACCATTAATCCTAGAATATCTAGGTTCGGCCATTCAATTCAAATTAGGCCTCGGATCATTTTCTCATTCTAATCTTTTGGATGCTAGTTCCTAAGGTATTAGCTAAAATAGATAAATTGATATAATTCAAAAATATGAAACAAAATCCTCTAACCAAAAAGGTCAAGGTTTCGGTCATGTATGATGAAATTGGCTAGGATTTTCAAACTTCTCAATCTCTTGGATTAAGGATACTAAGGCATCATAGAGACAATATAAATTATCATAAGCTTAAGATTGAACAAACTCTTGGATTTAGATAACATAAGCATTAGAGAGCTAGAATCAATCATTAGATTTCACAAATCCAACAAAATCAACAAACCCACTTTCTAAAGGGTTTCGGCCATTTAAAGAAAATAGGGAAGGAAATTTTTTTTGATGACATGCTCTTGGATAATGAAAGTAGGGATCATAACTAGATCATAGAAATTGGTTTCATATTTTTATGATTTTTCTACAATTTTCTAGAATTATTTAAAGTTTTAGATCTAGAAATGGAAACTCATGAAATATGAAGAACAAAAGCTTAAGAATGGAAGAGATGATCTTGTTACCTCAAGTTAGGAAGTAGAAGAAGGAGATTGATGATCTTGGCAAGTTTCTTCAATGGAAACACTTGAAGCTTTTGAAGATGATAATGTAGTTTGTGAAGAAAATGGAGAAGAAGAAGAATGAAAAAGATGAAGAGTGAAATGGGGAGGGGAGGCCATGGTTTTGAGGGGCTTTTTATAGGGAAAATCTTAGGTCTTGTTTGATTTTTAGCTTTTAGATTAATGGGTTTTGTGATTATTTAATTAATATATGATTAACTACGCTTAATAATTAACTTAACTTGGGTTACTCTGCTAACTGTGGTTAGTAAACATGTGGCTCACATTAAATGCAGGTGTGGCGGATTTTGGTCCACAAGAATTAACCATGGCTAGAATTTAACTAAACGTCGGTTAGGTTAAACTAAAAGGGCATTTTGGTCATTTCACTAAAAAACTCATAATTTCTAACATTAATTGCATCCTAAATTCTTGACGAGTCATCCTATAGCTCATCTCCTTCGGTGTTCCATTCTATCTCTGCAGTTATGTCGTTGATTCTGTCGGTTTCCGGATTAGGGTTTTACGCCCGAATAAAAGCGTAACATTTCGTTTTTGGTTGAAAATTTTCAAACTAACCAAACTTTTTAGAAATATGATTTAAATATAAATCATTTCATTCACGAGTCAAAATTAGGTTTTCTGATCATTAAAATCTTACTGTCAGTAAAAACACCGATTGTTTCCCGTTCGAACTTTCGCCAAAATTCATCCGAATACAAATAATATTTTATTTCTGATCAGAAATTTGGAAAGTAGAATTACTCACGGACAAAATATAAAAAATCTACAAATTTCAGTTTTCGGGTCAAATTAGGGTTTTCTGTCAGTATAAAATTATACCGTCAGTTAAAAAAACGCAGACCGGTTTTCGTCTGACTTTTAAACCTAAAATTTCATCGTAACCTTATATCATAAGATATAATAGGAACATGATTTTGTTTCATCAAAAATCATTTCCTAGGTAGCAGATAAAAATATAAATAAATATATCTTTACCATTAATACAGCATAATTAAAATCAGGCTGTTACAGCAACAGAGGAGAATGATCTGGCATGCCTGCCACATGATTCTGAAGGCGAGCTGAAGGGAAAAGGTTGTGCCATGGACTAGTAACAAAAGCCCTATCTATTCTCTCCTCCTTAGCATTTGGGGTGCCAAGACTTTTAAACAAAGTGAATTGATGACCCTCCAGCGGAATATCTGAGACACCCCGATGTGCCCCATCGTATTATTACATTAAAACCTTAATATTTATTTACTCAATTGCGCGCTTATCGTTGAAAATACGTGAAAATTAAAACTTAATTAATAATTATATAACTTATGCAGATATAAAACACACCAAAACTAAATTACATAAATACATACATGTTTATTTATTACAAAACCAAAACACTGTTAAGGGTACCCTCTTAGTAGGATCCCTCACAGGTAAAAAATTCACTACAGACATACTTAAAAGAATTAGGAATACTCCTTAGACACACTGGCCATACTGTCTATACTCCAATCGCCATGAACCACAGCTCGACCTCCAGCATCCGGTTCATACGGAGTTCCATCTAACTCCTCAGCAATGGGTTCCTCCATCAGGTCTTCTCATACGATCACATCAGAAATAAAATACAACACACAGGAAGATATAGGGAATAAGAAACAGTTCTATCATCAAAAAGCGAAAAAGAGTAATAGTAAATTATACAGTAATTGTCACAGACACGCATCACTCAAAATCAGCAATCATCCTCAATTCACTATATCATCCTCTACCCTCGGCTCATGTAGTCTAAACACTTATACTATCATAACCGTCTCTATTCCTTTCACATTCGTTAGTAGTCCATGGCAGTCTGATGCAAAGAACTCAACATAGTACACTTCTATCTTTTGATAGGATAAGACTCAACATAGTGCCCTTCTATCTTTCGATGGGATAAGACTCAACATAGTGCCCTTCTATCTTTCGATAGGATAAGACTCCGCATAGTGCCCTTCTATCTTTCAATAGGATAATACTCAACATAGTGCCCTTCTATCTTTCGATAGGATAAGACTCAGCATAGTGCCCTTCTATCTTTCGATAGGATAATACTCAACATAGTGCCCTTCTATCTTTCGATAGGATAGGATTCAGTTTAGTGCTCTTCTATCTTTTGATAGGATAAATCAGATCAACGCGTCATAGACTGAAAAATATTTGCATCAAAGCCTCTATATGAATCTCACTATCTCAAATCAATAACAACCTTGTACCTCAAGCTCCCATCATAACCTCAACTCGTATTCTATGTCACATCTCATCCATTAGATAACTTAATTAAGCTAGGCACCTCTAAGTCCATACATTCTCTCACCCAAACAATTATCTCCTGAACAACATATATCCTTACTTAAATATCAGCTAAGCACAATATTAACAACCAGGCAGATCATGCATCACACAATATCAGGAAATATTCAAATATCTCAATATAATATAAAGCAATTTATCACAACCAACTCATAATAATCAAACCAAATAAATAACCAAGTCAGACTCTGTCACGGCCTGGTCGTGATAGCCATCACGGCCGTGACAGACAACAAAGGCAAGAATTCTACAAAACAGAACCTGTCACGGCCTGGCCATGACAACCATCATGGTCGTGACAGACACTGAACATCCTCAATATCATAAATATTCAAACACCGCAATAATACGTCACATGCAGATGGAATACCTCAACCAGCGTATCACAGTAAATTTGATAACATAAAATCAAACATCCTCAAATACTTAAAATCAACTTGATGTCGATAAACCTACAATCCCCGAATCACCATTGGTTTTACAGAAAAGGTTTCCGATGGGATTGTGGTCTTGTCGATTACTCGACTACAAGTAGGGTTTAGGTCGCCCTACACAATTATTATAGAATATACTACTTATCGATTTCGACGATGGGATGATTCTTTTCCCCACCTGAGCTAGCACCGGAAATACGTACATGGCGATCCTCGTTATCCCGCCATGAGTTAACACAACCACCATCAACCAAACAACATAACTACAATTAATCAACTAACAACCATCTATGACACTTTAGGGCTAGGTTCGGTCAAGACTTAGAAAATAGGTTTAGGGTTATCTTCTTAATGCCATATTTTGGATCCTAGTTACTAGAGTCTTAACTAACATAGATTACTTATTACAAGACTAAAATTTGAAACAAAATCCTCTAACCTTTAGGGTTAGGGTTTTGGCCAAGGGCTGACTTTTAGGGTTCAAAATCCTTAAAATTTCTAATCATGATTAAGTCATAGATCAATGATCCTTGATTAACCTAAATCATGGATTAGTGACTAAACAACTAAAGTTGAAACTCAAAACGTCCTATCTCTTTTATACAAGGATTCAGCCTCAACATGTTCATAGGGTTAGGGTTCTTAGTTTAATAAACCAACTTGGATTTATTAAGCATACATACTAATAGCTTGATTAACAAGATCATTAATGAAAACTATGAACAAAAACTTAACCAAACCTACTTTGATAGATTCGGCCAAGGCTAGGTTTTTAGGAAAGAAATTTTTGATTACATCATGCTCTTAGATTTAGATAATGTGCATGATATCAAGAAGATAGAAAGTAGTTTCATCATCATTAGATTTTTCTAGAATTTATTATGACTTTTCAAAGTTCTAGGGTTATAATCTTGAAAATGATGAACACCTATGAAACAAACTTTGAATCAAGAAACTTGGCAAAGAACATAGGCATGATTAGAGAAGAAGAATAGGATTCACCTCTTGAAGATCAAAAACAAGTGAAGATCCAAGGACTTGCTTCACAAAGTGATGATAAAGGCTTATGAACTTAGAACTTTGGAGTGGTTTTTGTAACAAATGGCAATAGGAACCAAATGAAATGTGAGGGAGGGTATTTATAGGCATGTGGGCTGCTCCAATTTGGAGTATTTAAGATAAAGGAGGTGGCTTTTCAAAGGATTAAAGTGCAAATAACTCATAGGGACCATTTTGCAAAGATTCCAAAAGTATAAGGACTATTTTGCAATTTGCCAATAAAGTGTCATGATGACCATTTGCCACATTAAATGTGGTCTTATCTTGACTATTTTGGTCTGATTTTTGGCATTAGATATTTTAGGAAAAACCTAGCTTGTTGAAGAAGATTTGTTGAAGAAGATTGTTGAAGAAGATTGTTGAAGCTTGAAGAACAAAGTGGAAGAATGTAGAACATTCTAGAATTTTCTTGGTTCTTCCAAAATTTTTATGAGGTCAGCCCCTTCTCCCTCATGGGCTTGCGCATGGGCTTACTGATCAAATTGGGCTTGGGTTCATTTTTGTGGGGCCCACTTGAAGATTTAAGCATTAAGCTTGACATATGAAACTTTTATAGTTTCAAATAGGCTTTATGGAATCAATCCATGAACTAGGAAATTTTGGGCTTCACAACCACGTCCATTATAGATTGGTAACAAGGATTCTAGCCCAATTCACTTGAAAAAAAAATAGAAACTAATTTAGGGACAAAAGGGTAATTAACAGAAAGTTCAGGGGCTTAAGCGTAAAATTCATAAATTTTCTATTTAACCCTGAAAAACCTTCTAGACTTAAAAATATGATTCATCCCCTTGAATCATCTCAAAATCCTAAGATAAACCCTCTATCGGCTCTTAGAAACTCCGAAATCTCTTCCGTCGTCTACCCGATTACGTGTTTCGCCCGAAAAACATAAATTATTTATTTTTTTCCAAAATAATTCTAAAAATACATAATTGTAGGAAATAAAATACTAAACTTAAGTCTTTCGTTCACGAATTAAAATTAGGTCTTTTGAGCAGTATTATTATATTGTCAATGGAATTCGCGGGCCGGGTTTCGCCTGACTTTCCAACCTAACTTTTAATCGTAGCTTCCTACATTCAAGTAGGATTGAGTAGTAAACTCTGTTTATTTAAAATAATTTTCTAAAACTCAAATAAATTTATAAACATATTTATATGTATTACTGTTATTTCAAACAGTGAAATACAGGGTGTTACAATATCCACTAAGTTACAGTCCTGGACAGCCTCTCTAAAACCTCTAATCAACCAAGGAGCACGCTCGGGGCCACCACGCTTGTCCTCCAAAGATAAGAGATCATTAAAATCTCCAATAATGCACCAAGGATCATTAGACATAGATGATAAACTTCTCAAAAGATTCCAGGAATCACGCCTTCTAGATGATTCTGGATAGCCATAAAAAAGAGTTAGCCTCCAACAACTTTTAACATCATCTTGAATAGACAAATTAATAATTTTTTTTTGAATAATTAACAATAGTACAATTCAAGGAAGATTTCCAAAGAACACCGAGGCCACCACTTCTACCTTCACTATCAACAGCAAAAGAGGAATCAAAAGCAAGCTTAGAACAAATGTCTGTAATTTTATTTGAGTGAACAAGAGTTTCTATGATGAAAATGATATCTGGATTGTAGACCCTCACGAGGTCCCTTAAATTCGGAACTGCCTTGATGTTCCCCAGGCCCCGACAGTTTCAACTAATGATACTCTTGACTACACACACACATATATATATTGATCAATAATTAAAAAAAAAACAATTTGTTATTTTTATTTGTAAACCACTTAAATTATAAGGATTGATGATATTTAACTACAGATCATACGTTCAATTTGTATATTCAAATATTAAAATGAGGATGCAATTAATGAGTTTAATCAAAGTTTAAATGACTCAAAAAATTAAATTAAATTGTTATCGTGTGTATAAACTATACAGTAGATTTATTTGGCACAAGTAGACTTTACTAAAAAATTTGGTAAAAGAAGAAAGACTTACCTAAAAATTAGGGGTGTTCGCGGATCGGTTTGGAGGCAAAAAGCCATCCGATCCAAAGATTAAAATAACATGCGGTTCATTTCGGTTTGGATTGCTTCACTAGTGCAAAAAAAGTATTTCACATCAGTTATTTTTGGCTTTTCACATCGGTTTTCAAACTGATGTTGAAAAGACCGATGTTGTTTATTGTTACTTTTCACATCGGTTTTATAACCGATGTTTAAAGTACATTTTTAACAGGGGTTTTAAAAATAACCGATGTGGAAAGTTCATTTTGTCCCATGGGTTATCCCATAACCTATTGGAAATATCACTTTCCACATCAGTTTTCAAAAAACCGATGTGAAAATTTCACTTTACACATCGGTTTTTTATTAACCGATGTGTAAAGTGAACTTTCCACATCGGTTTTGGAGTAACCGATGTGTAAAGTCTATTTTTTTTAAAACTATTTTTACATTTCTATCATTCATTTTCCCCTGTTTCAGTAATGCAGATCAATACCAGTATAACATATTCTAAATATTCTCAACACAATCACTTTTGTACAACAAAAACGCACTAAATTAATATATACTGAATTTATTACGAACAATACACATGTATGTTCAATTACATTCAGACAACAAAGATAATTAGAAACCAAAAAGCTACATGACATATTATAGATTTCATATCAAAATACATATGATCAGTCAAAAATACACTATAGCTAGTACATGATAAGTTTTTAAACTAACTACATAAATACAAACTATGGTTGGTACACTTCAAGAAAGAAAGTTGCCAAACGCCTTCTTATGTTGTTGATGTCGGAATCAAATGATGGAGTTGGATTGTTAAATATCTGCAAGTTTAATTGGACAAAAGATTATATCTTTTAAGTAATAAATTAAACTAACATAAAACATATAACGAATCTATAACTGTTACTTCTAATTGTTACCAATTAACATTTACCTCGTGCCATCTTTCAGTGATCCTGGAGGAGATAATTTCGAACATCCACTTCATCACATAGTATCCACATTCCCATTATTCATGTTGTATACGTGACTACGTACAAATGAAACCCAATTAGAATATGAGGAACTAAGTAGAAATCAATAATTATACCCACTGCATTTGAAGCGTTTGAACTAATAAATATCTTACACTAGGAATAATCCATCTGATAGCCCGATGCCTTTCATCACGCAACATGTGGTTTGCATTAATAGAACTATCATGACAAAATAAACATTAATTAAAGTATATTTAATAGATTTCAGATAATTAAAACAACTGCATTACTGATTATAAAGTATTTTAATGCTTACGTTTCGATGATCGTCTTCAGTTCATTCGCCGACTTATTTCCAATTGAACAGAAGAAGACTACGACATTCATCCTAGGGTACAAGATCAACAGTTGCCAGTGCTTCCTGTATTTGTGGAACAATTAGTGACTAAGTCATATATAGTTATAATTAAATAACCGGTACTTACTTATTGAGATAAGGCGCAATGTACAATTGACGATCGTCTCGGGCAAGTATATCACGTATGGTGGTGACCGGGACTTCTGATGCTAGGAGAACATCACCCTGAATGAACATGGGGTCAATGAACCCATAAAGGGCGAGGTTACCCTGATCAACTAACACACGATGCAGATACCTAATATATTGAAAAAACATGTTAATTATCATAGAATTTTAAATTTAATTACTTAACTTATAAATAAAATGTACTTATGTGCACCATAACGATAGGTGTGCAGAACTAGCCATTTCTTTATCGAGTACAATCTCCATAAGTTCTTTCTTTGGGATATACAGTTCATCACCTGGACTGGCATCATGTTCCAACCTTACCAAAGTTGCGTCATTCTCCACGGTAGCAACCTGTATAGCCAGAAGTTTAAAAACATCACCAGGTGCCCCTTTGTCGATCCCCTAAACAACAAAGATATATCTTAGCAATCACAGATAAGTTATTTCATTCGTAATTAATTAAATGGTCAAATGAATACCTTGGCAGGAGCAGACATCTCTGGTCTTCCTGGATCCGACCTTTTAGGCAGAATATCATTTCCAACATCCTATAACGAATAAAAATAAAGCATTATATTTAAACAATAATAAATAATTTCAACTGTGAATATAGAAAAACACAACTAACTAAATACCTCAGATGAAACAAGAAAGCTGACCAGTCTTCTTGGCTAGGGGATGAAGTTACCGGGGGGCCTGACCCACTGTTTGAACCTCTTCAGTGGGCACATGGACTCGAGCATCAGCATCTCGAATAATCTCAACAACGACCCTCACCTGATCATCCGGTAATAAACGATGGTGTATGGTATTACCTAAGTTATTATGTGCCCTCCCCAATGCCACTAAGCGGCGATCATGATGATCATCAACATACAGCTCACACCTATTAGGGTCGTCATCATCATCATCATCACCATCATCATCATTTTCAGGCTGATGAGGAGGATCACATGAGCCCTTAGTGCTCACATGGACAGAGGGTTGGACACCGGCTGTCATCTGTTGGGACATAGAAGTCAATATTGCCAGCTGCTGGGCAAACTGCTCGTCCATCTCCTGTCTAAGCTCAGCTGCAATCTCCTATTTTTGCCGTGCTCTATCTGCATCAACATCCCTGTGGCATTGGTGTGAAGATGAACTATGGTATTGGCGAATGCCGACGCCCCATCCAACACCAATGACACGGCCCGGGTGGTTTGGTTTACCGATGGCAGCAGCTAAGATATCATCGCGTCCTCTAGGAACAAAGGTTCCTTGGGTTACCTGCTCGTCCAAGGCATCCTATAACATATAAAATATCAGGTCACATTACAATTTGGTAACAATATTAAAATGACAATTACAATTCAAATTATACTTACAATCTTCTCAGCTACTTGGCGGGCCTCCTCAGATGTATATTGTCCCGTTTTTCTTTGTCGGGCCCTCTTCCATTTACGATGGCGTGGGGGTGGAGGTGGATCAACAAGTTCTGGACGATTTTCAGCGTTAGGATCCGTCTGAGATGCTGGTTCCTGACGTGCTTTCTTTTCCTCTTCCACCATTATCTGACCAAGTTTTTTATATTCCCCACGAGACATGACATGGGGGTAGACATTCTTGCTTTGGTTTTCCTGCCCTTTTTCCCTCTTCTCCTGTTATAAATAGAAGACAATTAAATTACATAAGTAAATAAAATTAATGAAATTACATAAATTTAAAGACAAATCAAATAAGTTAACCTGAAAGCTGGGATCATCTCGGCTCTGAACAAAGCGATCCCACGTCGTCTGGTCAAGAAACGGGTACACCTCAAGTGGGTTCTTTTCACATGTTGGATTGAATACATAGTATCTGCCCAGGTCGACCTTAAAAGCCCTCCAACGCTCACCAGCATACTTTATCAAACTCTTCTTCATATCCGTCGTATCCGGTATGTCAAAGGTGAGCTACATTAACACCAAAAGAAACAACGAATTACTGTATGATATTAATAAGATTAAAATAAAGTAGATACAGACAAACACAGGACGTAAAAGTATAGATACCAGAATACTCTCCCATATCTGATCCTTCACGTTCACCGGTACATCTTTCCAATTATCAATAAGTATACTAGGAATGCTTCTAGCAAGGGTCACCACAAAACTGTTAAACTGCTCTGTCATTGGCCCAATAGGATTGAGGTTATTATCAAAGTCTATTCTTATCCTTTGATTTGAACCACGGTTGGTAGTCAAATTTCTCATTCGTGTGGCACGTCTACCCTTTCTACCCTTTCTACCCGTAGACGGGGTCTCTGACCCGCTGCATGAATGAGGGATATCGTCAGGATCATCCATGTATACCTGTTTATACAAAAAAAACTTGTTAGTATGTCAGGATAAATATCAAACATAACTTATAAATATCGATCAACGTACGTCAACATAACTTATAAATATCAACGTAAACATATAATATGACTTTAAACATAACTCAAACTAAACTTACTTTGTGGTCAATTAGTAAAGTTCTCCCATAACCCTTATTGGTGATCATTACGAGTAGCATGTACATCATCCACTTCATTTTCCTCATTGAAATTAGGCACCCGTGTTGAGAAAGATGGAGTATCAGAAATATCAAGAGTTGAAAACTGATTTCCCTCACTACCATTATACATGTTTTTTCCCTGGAGAACCACTGACCACCTTTTGTTAGAAGGATCACGGATATAAAACACTTGTTTTGCTTGGGATGCCATGATGAAAGGCTCTTCTTTATTACCTACCTTATTAAGGTCCACCAATTTGAATCCTGACTCATCGGTTTGCACACCATTGTTACTGTCGACCCACTGACATTTAAAAACAGGTACTCTAAACTTCGTGTAATCAACCTCCTATATCTCTTCAATGATTCCAAAGTATGAAACGGGTGCCATAACAGGTTTTTTGTCTTTCGAACTAGAGAAATGCATGGACTCAGCGACGACCATAACCCCACTATTTTGCATAGTACTTTTGTCATCCTGAGACTTTGTATAGAAGGAAAACTTATTGATATCGTACCCACTCCAGCATATGACATCAAAGTTAGGCCCCTGTGCTAGCCATTTTAATGTATCAGAAGCAATACCATCCTTTGCAATTTTTTCTTTAAACCAGTTCAAGAAAGTCTTGTTATGCTTGTTCAAACACCATTTTTCATTCATTCTAGGGTAAGTTTCATTGATGATGCTTTTATGCTCACATAAGTATGGTTCAACCTCATCAGTGTCATTTAATATATACAAATGTGCTTGAAGCACTTCCTCCCGATCCATGCTCTTAACAGTGATACCTCGTGTACCCTTACCATCATATCTTCCTTCGTGACTAGACTTCGGAAGCCCTACAGGTTCCGCTTCTGACATGTAGTCTGTATAAAACTCAATAGCTTCTTATGCAACATACCTTTCAACAATAGATGCTTCGGGACGGTGTGGATTCTTCATATATCCTTTCAAGATCTTCATGTATCGCTCAACCGGGTACATCCACCTTAAATAAACGGGGCCACACAATCTAATCTCCCTCACTAGACGAACAATCAAATGAACCATGATATCAAAAAAATGAAGGTGTAAAATATATCTCCAATTGGCACAAGATAATGGCTGTCTCATTTTCCAAGTCATCCAACTTTTTAGTGTCAATGACCTTGCTACATATAGCATTGAAGAATAAGCATAACCTAGTAATGGCATGTCTGACTTTTTTAGGCAAGATGTCACGAATGGCCACCGGTAGTAGTTGTTGCATCAAGACATGACAATCATGAGACTTTAAGCCAACTAATTTGAGATCTTTCATTGAGACAAGTCTTTTGATATTTGAAGAGTAACCCTGTGGCACTTTGACTCCCCGTAGACATTCACAGAAACTTCTTTTCTCTTTTTTTGATAAAGTATGACATGGTGGGGGCAAATAAGTCTTCTTATCTCCCACTTTATGTGGAGCTAACTTCTCTCGTATACCCATCGCAACTAGATCCAGACGAGCATTCACACCATCCTTTGTCTTGCCTTGAATGTTGAGAAACGTTCCGATTAAACTGTCACACACATTTTTCTCCACATGCGTCACATCAATACAATGTCTTACATCAAGCTTGCACCAGTATGGAAGATCAAAGAAGATCGACCTCTTCTTCCATATTTTCTTCTCGGTAGCCTTCTTCTGGGTCTTCCCAAAGATAACATCAGTGTTGTTCACCCTTTCATAAACTTGCTCTTCAGTCAAGGCCACTGGAGCAATTTCATTCTCCGGAAGTCCATTGAAAGCTTTTCTCAATCTACGATAAGGATGATTACGTCGGAGAAATCTTCGATGCCCAAGGTAAACTGTCTTCCTTCCATGTTGCAGTTGATGGTAACATGTGCCTTCTTCACATATTGGACATGCTTTATGCCCCTTAACACTATACCCACACAGGTTCCCGTATGCTGGAAAGTCATTGATGGTGCAAAATAACATGGCATGCAATCTGAATGTCTCACGGCAATACCTGTCGATCACATCAACGCCTTCATCCCACAACATTCTCAAGTATTCAATCAAGGGACTCAGATTAACATCAATATCATTTCCTGACTGTTTAGGACCCGAAATCATCATACTTAACATAATGTATTTGCGCTTCATGCACAACCAAGGAGACAGGTTGTAAATTACCAGGAGAACAGGCCATGAACTATGAATACTACTTAAGTTTCCATATGGATTCATTCCATCGGTAGCAAGTCCAAGCCTTAGGTTTCTGGGCTCATTGCCGAAATCCGGAAACAAACTATCAATTCTCTTCCATTGCAAAGAATCGGCCGGATGGCGACGCTGGCCATCACACTTCCTCTCATCTGCATGTCATCTAATGTTCTTTGCGTAATTTACATTAGCAACAATCGCTTGAACCGCGGAACCACGGGAAGATACCATAACAGCTTCGCAGGAGGACCTTCGGTGACCACATCACAACTAGAATCAACATCCTTCACTTTGTAGCGTGATACCCCATACCTGGGGCACTCGTGCATCTCTTCAAACTCTTTCTTGTACAATATGTAATCATTGGGGCAAGGGTGTATTTTCTTATACTCCATACCCATCGGACACAATATCATTTTCGCCTCATAGTTTCGAGATGGCAATGTGTTGCCTTCTGGAAACATGTCTTTCAACAACTCAAGCAATTCGGTAAAGCTTTTATCGCTCCACCCATTTCTCGCCTTCACATTGAACAATCTTAACACCGCTGAAAACCGTGTGAAATTAGTGCACCCCGGATACAAAGCCACTTCCGCATCACTGCACAAAGTATCATACACATGTGCGCGCCGAAAAGACTCTTGCCCAACATCACGGATCATGTCCTCTAGTCCATCGCCCATTTCCACGTCATCAACTTCCTCTCTATCAGACACCCTCGGCCTGTCTAATGATTCACCATGACATATCCATGTTGTATAACTCTTGCAAATCCCCTCACAAATAAGATGATCACGTATCTCCTCAACTTCTAGTCGTCTCTCATTCAAATAGTTAACACAAGGACAATAAAACCTTCCGTTACCACTATCAGGAGCATTTGTTTTTGCAAACTGTAGAAAATCTTCCACTCCATTCTCATACTCATCACTTGTCCATCTAGCATTCATCCAACTGCGATCCATGACTAAACCAATAACTTCGTACTTAGTCCAACATATTCATCAACCACTTCTTATGACAGGGTATGGCCCTATCACATTCGACAAGAAACTTTTTCAACATCCGGTTAACAGTTAGTCCTTAACTCTCATGCTCATACTCGACGAAATTTTGGCAGTATTTCCATTCGGTCTCCGACGTACACGACTTGAACGCGATGACATCCACCACAATAAAGTATGCACCTGGAGAACGAAAGGAAATGTATCAATCCGAACTTTCATCAAGTATATAACATTAGAATCAATGAATAACTATTTTAACTGAATGAAGAAAAAGTTTTTTCCCAAATTGTCCAACTTTGGACAATTCAAGATCCAATACAATGAGTGGTACATTAAGCACGTACATGTATGCTCATTAGTATTGCATCTCAAATGGGAAACTAAGGCTTTACTAATTAATTAACATTAAGAAAAATAATAAAACACTCCAATCCCCAAGTACAATGCAAACAAAAACCAAACGAGAAAATTGGAAAGGAGAAAGCTTACCGGGTGTGGGAAGAACACTCAGCCGGAAACCGTAATGAATAATGAATATTCTGCTTAATATTCTGCTCGGAACTTATACCATAATATATAGTTTCAATAACAGCAAGTGTACCTATAAGAAATAGTTTCACTAACAATTGTGTAGCTTGATCAGTATAGAAGCATAAATACATAAGAACTATGATGACAGAGATAAAGCACACACATACATATAAGAAATAGCCGAGCTTACAGTAGAAAATCCAAGTTGATGAACACATATAAGGCTACACATATACATGATTTAGCAGGTAGAATGATAAGTCATGGTACCAAAAAAGAAAGGTAAAGAATCAGAGCACCAAAAAAGAAAGGTAAAGAATCATGGCCCATATGTGCATTGCAAATAAAATCTCAAATTACCATTCAACCACATCTTACAAAATAGATATTTCGTAGCATTATAGAACAGAGATATGATATTTCCTTGTAGCTATACATGTAAATAATTTTCTTCACAGGTTTAAAACTGAAGTAGGCCTATAATTAGTGTTTATTATCAATTAATGTGCAAAATCGCACCCTGTTTGTTAGAATTATTTGTTCATTGTCTTTGAGCTTCAACGTAAAAGTGAACAAGGTAATATATTCATCGTTGATAAACTAAATAATTAGTCCTCATTTTACACTCAAGCAGAAAAACTTTTTCCTTACCCTATTTAATCATTCAAGACTCTATGGACATTCACATTCTTAGTTATACATCAGTAGCAATTATAGTTTACAAGAATAAAAAAAAGAAGAGAGATAAGAACTGAGTTATACATAAAAATCAAATAACGACCGATCAGTATGAACATTCAATTGTTAAAATTTTAAGTGGATAATTATTTAACTTTCACCCACGAATATCTACATCATTAGTCCTTTTCTTAGACTATGTAGTTTCTTTGCTGTAATAATTGGCCTGTTTTGGATAGCAAACAGAAAGAGACACCTCTCCACCCACCAGAGTTATCTGTTTAATTTGAAAGCTAGGTAAACGAAGCCTTGCCATTATCAAAACTTTTATCTGTTACAACACTACTCAATGGAAGACACTATAGCATAAGCATTTTGAACTTTTCTTTAAAAACAAAAATAATGGCGGAACCTATCTCACCCAAATCCTCACATTCAGCTGGGTACAAAACAAACTCAAGCTGATTTGAACTATGATTGCAAAGGAAAAGGGACCCCACCAAAACCATCCAAACAGTGACATCAACTATAGCCTTTTATGCCATATATGAGATTCACTTCACCTTATCCATGTCATCATGACTGCTACCTTGCCATAATGGTCTCCCACGCCCCCAACACCATAAGACAAAAAACACCCCCTTTATTCTCATTTTACCATAAACAAACAAAAATGACCTTCTTATAGAATATCTGGCAATCAAACGTTGAATCATGCATGTATAGAAAATGAGAGTGGGCAATGATTTAGGGGCTAACCGTGCTAACCGTGGGGAACGCAGCAGACAACGGCAGTGTTTGAAGCCAACCGGGTCAACAGTGGTACCAAACGACAGAGAAGGGCAGAAAGGAACAAGCTTGGGCGTGGAGAAGGACGAAAACGAAGGAGAAGGACGTAAACGACATGCGAACGACGGGGAGGAGATGGCGCACACGAACGGCGGAGACGGGCAGTCGAACAAGCTTGGGGGTGGCGGAGGGTTTAGCTTAGGAAGGAATGGCAGCAAAGAGAATGAAATAGAACAAAATAAAGGGCGCGATCAATGGAGGGAATGAAAATAAGGCAAAATAGGGACTCCATTACACATCGGTTGTCCTTTAACTGATGTGGTTATTGTATATTACACATCGGTTCTACAGAAACCGATGTAGCAACTCCAAAAAATTTTAAAATTTAATTTTTTGTTTTAATTTTTAACATCGGTTATAAAAAAAACCGATGTGATTAATAGCTATTAGACATCGGTCATATAGTAACCGATGTAGAAAATCCAAAAAGAATTTAGATTCCATTTTTTGTTTTAATTTTTGGACATCGGTTGGTAAAAAAACCGATGTGGAAAATTTTTAACATCGGTTAAAAACAAAACTGTTGTGAAAGATTTTGCTTTTAATTTCAAAAATGTCATCGCCTCGTTATACATATCGGTTTTAAGGAAACCAATGTTAAATGTCCGATGTTAAAAGCATATTTTACACTAGTGCTTCTTTGAAAAAATATGATCCGATCCGGTTAAATGCGGTTTGGATTGGATCGATTGATTCGGTTTTTACCGACATATCATTACATTTTATATTATATCAAAGAATAAATATTATAAGCTAAATTGAACAAAATCTTAAACCTATATATACTTGTTGAAACATTCATGTAATATCATTTCATAAAATATGTATAAAATAAACAAATATCATCATCATCTAATTCCAAAACATATTTTTTATGTTTGGAACATTAGAAATGATAAAAAAATTACGTCATAATCAAACTAGTAAATATTATTAGGAAAAAATCAACAAATAAAATTTAATAATACAAAAAATAGAATAAACATATATTAAATTTTATATATGCGGTTTGGCTTGGATTAATTCGGTTTATAGAAAGGGATCCAATATCCGATCCGATCGGTTTTTACAAAACAAGATCCAAAAAAATCTAATAAATATCAATTTTGTTCGGTTTTCGATTTTTTTGAATCGGTTTTCGGTTTTTATTTGGATGTTAACACCCTACTAAAAATTATGGGAAATTTCACCTTTATTTACTTTCTTCTTTGTAAACAAGCGAATTGTTTTGAAAAACAAAACTGCAGGTACTATAAACGATTGTAATTATTACTAGTATGTAATTTTGTCATATACTACCTCCGAACACTAAAAGTAATCAATTTCACACTTATTAAGAAAGTTAATTAATTAATTTATTTATTTGTCTTGATTTATGTAAAAAGAAAAAGAGCTGTAATTACTAAACTATCCTTTAATTATCTTGGGAATGTGTAATGTTCTTAAAAAAAATAAAGAAAAATTGGTTTAATTGATTAATTTTCTTGATTTTTGAAATACTTATATTAAATAGAGTTGAGTTGATTTAATTTTGTTTATATTAGAGTAAAAAAATATAACTATTTTTTTACTTATAATTGAGTATGATGTTTAGTCGTGTTGCTACTATTTTCTATAAATGATGAAATCCCTCTCGAAACATGTAGCTATTGTGAACATGCTAGAATTTTTCTCATTTTCAGTTATATGCTTTTCTTTTTCCCCTATAAAAGTTACATCAATTTCCAAAATATCTAAGAGTCACGTTAATATATACTATCTCCGACTTAATTATAAGCATAACTGTATTTACACTTATTAAAAAAGTTGGTTAATTTAATTTAATAGTCTTGATTTATATAAAAAAATGAGTTACAATTATTAATTTATTATTTAATTATCTCGATGGTATACAATGCTCTTGAAAATATAAAAGGAGAATTGATTTGATTGATTAGTTTTCTTGATTTTTGAAATACAAATATTAAATAGAGTTGAATTGATTGGATTTTACTAACATTTGAATCCACAAAATATATATACTTTTTGTTTTGCTTATAATTGAGTCCAGATAGAGTATAAATTTGGCTCCTCTAAACTAAGTAAATGCATAAAATAAAAAAATAAGATATATTCATTCTTGATTAGATAAAGTGAATTATGATTTTAATAAACTTTAATTAATGAAGGGTGAATATACAGTATTTTTTCACAAGACAATATATATTTGAGACACAAGAAGAGAGCAAAAGCATATAAAAGACAGATGAAGAGAGTAATTTAGCATATAAAAGATAGAAGAAACAGTGAAGCACGATGCTCATTTTGCATGAATAACCAAATGAAGTAAACACTATTTTTTGGGTGCCAAAAAAAAGTGGTCACATATGGGAATATTAGTAGCAACAGACACGTTAAAACTGATAATCGATTAATCATAAAGGAACAATCCTGTAGCTTGTCTGAATCAGATAAAGCATTACATTTTGGGAAATGCTGTTGTGTCAACGACTTTGAGGAAAAATCGTGTTCTTGGAATAGACAGATTTGACTCCAAAATGGTGCCAATAGTAGCAATCAGCTTCCTTTTCACTTCTGAATTTATGCCACCCATTGAAATTAGCTCAGCAAATGCAGCTGGTTCTTTGTTACACTCAAATGATATTGGCACTGACCCTTTCAATAAGACCATCACAAGCTGCACATAATTGTATTCAGAAAACAGGGGTCAGCTACTATTCGTAGGAAGATGTCAATTAAAGATAAAAAAATTATGTTGAAAAGTAATATATTTAATTTAATATATTAAAATTTAAAAGTTTACTTTTTATATATATTAGGAAGTTTCTATTTTAAAAAATTCTTAATAAGTGATCTTTAAAAGACCCAAGTGTCTTAAGGGTCATGCTAAAGAGTGTCTTTAGGAATCAAGACAAACAAGTTTTCGTTGGAAAATCAAACATTTCATTTTTTTTAAATATTAAATATATCAATTCATTATGAAAACTTTCTTTTCTTGATTTCTTAACCAATATCTTTAACATTTTCCAATAAAAAAAACCAAAAACAAAGCAAATTAATCCATATTAGTCAACTATTTCTAGCTCTATCATTCTCTTTGTTATCAAGAATAATTAAAAGCCAATTAATTTTTCTGTCATAGTAATAACTTTACTGTGTTAGTAGTTCATCAAGGTTGACTGAGATTTCAACGTGACATTTCAAAAAAAAAAAAAAATAGTGGCACCAGTGCCCGGGTCCCAAGTCCCAACCCAACCAAGCAAAGAATGGTTTGTGATGTCTTCAAGGTCCATTGTTGAAGTACATTCGGCAGCAGAGGTGCTCTACTTCTTCCGATAAACTCGGTCGTATGACTTTCACATGTGGAGAGATGTTAACGGCACTCTAATTTATTTATACACACTTTTTAATAATCCCACATATTTTAATAAAAAAAATACAAAAGAAATTATATTTAATTAATTGATAAGAAGCACTGTATAAATAAAGATTTAAGAGTGTTAATAAAAAGGCGACTGATAAAGTGATAATCATCATAACGATATTGTAGAAGTTTTTAGTTTCCGTTTGCTTAGGATTTTTCCCAATGTAAACAGTACTCTTTCCCGTCCCAGAGAATTGAACCGTCATTAAAATATTGTTCGTATGTTTGGATACGAAACTTAGTTGTAAATAATTAATTTCTGATGGATCTAAATCGAATTTTGTGAAAACAAAAATTTCTAGCTTTTTTATTAAAAATAATTGATTCTAGATATATGACTCACAAAATTCTATATATTTACACCTCAAAAATGATTTTACTTTATCATCCAAATAAAATCAATTCTTCTAAACTCACTTTTAAAATATTATTATCAAACACAAATATATTTTTTCAAACTCCATTTTTTAAAATCAATTTTTTCAAAATCAATTCTATCAAAATATAAACCAAACGAACCCTTAATTGATAACTAAAGATTTAAGAGTGTTAATTAATCTAAAATTATATTAGCATTTGCATTATATAATTTTATTTTGATGAGCTTTGCATTATATATATTAGTATCTTCTATTAAATTTTGACGAGATTCATTAGAAAAAACAAAAACCAAAAAACCCTCTCATCATAAAATTTTGTAGGCAAATATTAACAGTAGGTTGTTATCTTAATTTAGAATACGATTCAACTTAGGGTCTGTTTGGTGATCAGGATAAGAAAAACAGGATGGGATAAGCTATTATATCATGTCTGAAACTGTTGTTTGGTGAGCCAGCAGGATAGGATAAGACAATTCTGTCACTTATCTTATCGTGTTCATCTATTTAAAATTATATCATGAGGAAGGGCTGGGTTAGCACTCAACAAGATATGATAATGTTTTTTTTTTTCTTCTGGTAACAAATAGGATAGAGTGATTTAAAGTATAATAAAATATAAAAATATATAATACATAAAATAATTAAAGTATAATAAAATAATAATTTAAAGTATAATAAAATTTAACATGATTATCAAAAAAAGGTATAATAAAATAATATTAATAATTCATTTTAAAATTTATTTTTATTTTATAACAATGCTAATTTTGTTATTTTATATTATTTTAAAAAACTGTAAAATATAAAAAAGTATTCTAATAATTTAACTATATGTAAAGTAAAAACAAAAAATGAATATTTAAAAATATAAAAAATTAATTTTAGTTAGACAATATTTAAAAAATTTAAAAAATAATATGTAATTTTATCACAAGGATAATTTTGTCTTTTTGTATAATTTTAAATAATGAAAATTATAAAAAAAAAACTAAAATTTAATAAAAGATGAAAATATTTAGAACAAAAACGAAAAAATTTAAAATTTATACTTAAATTATAATATTGTCCGGTTGATTATCTGGTGGACACCAAACGTCGGATATGATAACAGCGTATCCTACTCTTGTCTTGTTCTTTTATCATATTCACATCTATCCTATCATGAGCACCAAATGAGCCATGAAAAACTGAAAGACGGAGAAGGAATCCAAAAAATAAAAAAAGACAGAAAAGGAAAGGGGGCAAATTGATAAACTGCACAAAAGGATGCCCATCTGAACATTCATAGCCAGATATATATGTCAATTTTCAATTTGGGTCCAATCTTACATGTAATTCTGATTCCTTAAGCTTTGCTACAGATTATTGACTTGTTGAGAATAATAATAATCTAGAGCAGGATAAAGCTAAACAGTTGAACCATGAACTGAGTTACAACCAAATTCACCAGATACCAAACAAAGAATATATGAATAACTACTGTATAAAGAGATAAGCAACAAAACCGATAATTATTATTTATATCAACACCCAAATGATTCTCAGACATGTTAAGGCCAAATCTCATAAGATTTACTTAGAAAACACTAATTAGAGATATAAAGACAGAGTACATGGCATACCGTTTTAGGTCTCCCGATGATTGTGGAGACAACGTTTGTGGCTTCAGAGAAGATGGGATCGGTGTCAATTCCATCTAAGTTAATGTTGGTGGAGATGTAAAGGCAAGGCATCTTTCTTCTTTTTTCTTGTGAATGTTCTCCTTAATTTGTTATTGAGAACTCAAGTGAGTTAAGCACTTCTCTGCAAGTTCAAGAATTGAATGCAATATTATCATCATGTACTTGTATGGTCCTATATATAAGCGACTTGAAAGCTGGCTTTAATACACTGTTTCCACTTTCCACCAGTCCATAATGTCGTTGCTTAATTAGCTTGGAAAACAGCGTACCCTTCATTTTCATTTTCAAGTAAAAGAAAAATAAAAAATGTTTTGAGGACTTTGTCCGTAAACGTGACTCGACTCAGTCAAATCTGATCGAAAGACTAGCATTAGAAAGATATTTATTTTACGGGTAAATGCTCGTTTTGATACCCACAAAAAGTGTGGTTATTTTAGTTACTCACGAAAAAAAAACTATATGAGTTCGTTTGGTGGTCAGGATAAGAGAGATAGGATAGGATAAACTATCATATCATGTCTGAAACTGTTGTTTGGTGAGCCAGCAGGATAGGACAAGTCTATCATGTCACTTATCTTATCCTGTCACTCTAGTTAAAATTCTATCCCGAGAGGAGGGCTGGGTTAGAACTCAACAGGATAGGAGAAGGTGATTTTTTTTTTCCGGTAACAAGTAGGATAAGATGATTTAAAGTATAATAAAATATAAAAATATATAATATATAAAATAATTAAAGTATGATAAAATAATAATTTAAAATATAATAAAATTTAACATGATTACCAAAAAAAGGTATAATAAAATATAAAATGTTTAAAATAATAAAAATATTAATAACCAGTTTTAAAATTTATTTTTATTTTATCACAATGCTAAGTTTGTTATTTTATATTATTTTTAAAAACTTTAAAATATAAAAAATTATTCTAATAATTTAATTATATGTAAAGTAAAAACACAAAATAAATATTTAAAATATAAAAAATTAATTTTAGTTAGACAATATTTAAAAAATTCAATACATTATATGTAATATTATCACAAGGATAATTTTGTTTTTTTTTTATAAATTTAAATAATGAAAATTATATAAAAAAAAGTAAATCTAATAAAAGATGAAAACATTTAGAATAAAAACGAAAAATTTTAAAATTCATACTTAAATTATAATGCTGTCCAGTTGGTTATCTGGTGGACACCAAACGTCGGATATGATAACAACTTATCCTGCTCATATCCTATCCTACTCCTATCCTGTTCCCATATCATATCCGTCCTTATCCTATCCTGACCACCAAACGAGCCCTATTAGTCCATGACAATTACTAACGTGGAACACGTTAGTCCCTACGTTGGCTTCCGTTAGTCAGCGTCCGTTAGTTGGGTGACGTGGCCGTTAAATCGTCCTAACTGACCCCGTTACCTCTGCCCCGTTGGATTTTAATTTATTTTTCAATTTTTTAATCTTTCAAAAGCCCAAAACGGTGTCGATTTGGTCCCTTAAGAAAAGAAGCTTCAGCTTCTTCTTCTTCCCTATATTTGCGGCATCAAGAACCCTAATTCCAAACCCAGTATTTTTGGCAACTTTTTCTGCAACATTCAATAACAAAATAGAGAGGGAAAAATCCAAGCTCAACGGAACGGTTAAATAGAAATGGGGGTGAGGCTGTTGATCATAGAAACAGATGATGCAAATCAGAAATCATTAAAATTCCATATAAATTGAAAAAGAAATTACAATAAAAATCATACACCCCAAACCCAGGAACCAAAACCCCATACTCAGAAATCCAAAATCATAAAACAACAAGAAATGGGAGAAATCAGAAATCCATATGAGCAAATTGGCCGACTGAGGTTGTGGTCTCTGAGCAATTTCAAATGCAGCAACAGGTGGAGCTCCTCTTTTGCGCATGCAAGGGGAGGAGATGTCGATATCTGGGCGGAGAGTGAGGGGAGAGTGTAAAGGAGATCGAAGAGTTAGGGGAGAGTCCGAGTGAGGGGAGGAGAAACCGATCTGGGCGAAGATCGGAGAGGAGCAACCGAGTGAAGAGGGAATCGCAACTGTGGGTGAGGCCGAGTGAAGAGGGAACCATATTTGTGTAGAGTTTGAGTGAGGGGAAGCCCTAGCCGATCAGGCGGAGATCGGTGAGGAGGAACCAAGTGAAGAGGGAACCAGATCTGTGGGTTGAGCAAGATGAGAGTGAGGGGGAGACGATCACGTTTCTGTATGTGGGTTGAGGAAGATGAGACTGAGGGGGAGACGATGGCAAGGTTTGTGGGTTGTGTGTATGAGTTTGCAGTCGTTAGTGAAGGTTAAGGCTATTGGGTTTAGAATTAGGGTTCTTGGGGCAGCAAATACAGGGAAGAAGAAGAAGAAGCTGAAGCTGAAGCTTCTTTTCTTAAGGGACCAAAACGACGCCGTTTTGGATTTTTAAAAGATTGAAAAATTGAAAAATAAATTAAAAGCCAACTGGGCAGAGATAACGGGGCCAGCTAGGACGATTTAACGACCACGCCACCCAACTAACAGACACTCACTAATGGAAGTCAACGAATGGACTAACGTGTCCCACGTTAGTAATTGTCAGGGACTAATAGAGTAGTTTTTTTTGTCAAGAACTAAAGTGGCCTCCGCACTTTTTGTCGGGGACAAAAATGGGCCTTTAACCTTATTTTACAATAAAGATAGTGCCTAAATTTGTATTGGAAAGCTAATTAGTTAAACTCTTTTTATTATATTAAATAAGGTTTTTCTATCCTGTGCAAGGTTGCACAGGTTAATGTACATTGATTATCAATCTTGTATTAATTTTAATCAAATCATTAATGATGAATTTTTGAAAACCAACATTATTTTCTCTCTCCAATTAATGATTCATCTATCTTTTTTTTTGTTCTTCCATTTTTTCTGAACCTTTGAACTTTCCTTCTCCCCTCTCTCTACCTCTCTCACCTGCAACCCCCAACCCCTCCACCAGAAAGAGGACCACCGCGCGCTCCTCCACACACCTCTGGCCGCAATAGCGTCGGCCACCATAGTGCCGACCGTCATACATAACCTGTGCAATCTTGTACAAGATTGAAAAACCCTATTAAATATATCATTTTTTTTATTAGTAAAAAAAAATAATACCATTTTTTGGTACAAAATTTTGTACTTTGACTTTTTAATCAAACTCTTAAGTTAAGGGTACTGAATAACATTTTTCTAAAAATAATATATTGTATAATTTTTGTTTGAGAAGAATATATTGTGTACTATAAAATTCATCTTTAGATATCATAAAACCATATCAATGTTTTTTTATTGAATTGTACAAAATTTAATAATTCTAGACAATAACACTTTTATAACTTGGATTGGATCCATTCAATGCTGCCCTATTAAAAGAATATATAGAAGATTCTTTTTCGTTTTTTAAATTCCAATAAGGTAGTTTCTTGATTGATCATTATACATCTTGAACAATTTAACTTTCTCACATGGAGTTGACTTTGAATTATATATTAGGTTTATTTTATAAGTTTTGTTAACAAGTGCATAGGACATTATCATAAAAAAAAAGTGTATATATAGGACATTTTTTAAAGAATAAAAGATATATAAAGTGTTTATTTATTTTTTTTGACAAGAATAAAAGATATATAAAGTGTTTATTGAAAAATGATATGCATGGTAATATATATTTAATATATTATCGGGTATACATGGCCGTGCGATAGTTAATGTTATTTTTTTATATAAATGATTAATAAGCCACAATAGTTTAAAATAAATAAATATTTGAATTATTTAACACTAATTTTATAATAATTATTTTAAGTAAATTATGTATTAATAATTACCTTTAATGTAAATAATAATTAATTCATCACGTATAATTATATCCATAAATACCCAGGTTTACCAAAAAAAAAATTATAACCATAAATTAAAATAAACCAAAACTTATATAAAATCTTAAATTAGTTAATATTAACAACTCATTAATATATTAAAAGAGTTATGATCCATTGACTCCAAAAATAAATTTAAAAGACTTACTCCAAATTTACACTCTCTAATTTATTCTATTCTAATGGAAGGCATGCGATTTCTTTAATGAATTAAGGTAGTTCATTGAATAAGATAATTATATTTTATATGAAAACAACTAAAGTTTTCAAATGATTGACTTATTCGAAATATTAGGGGGGAAAGCATATAACCCCAGAACTATAGGCCATATATAAATAAATATTTTTAATTATTGATTTTTTCTAATTAAATCCTCAAATTATAAGAATCAGTTAAATTAGTCCTTAAATTAATTCAAAATTAAATAACTAACGGTGGTTGAATCTATTTGTCAATTTTTTTTAAATCTCAACCGTTTATTGCTTTTATGTTTCTAATATTTTTATATTTAACTTTGTTTCAAATTTTTTATTATTATTTAACTTATAAAAGAAATGAAAAAAAATGAAAAAATAAAAACATCACTCAAATTCTTTCAATCTCTCTTCTTATCGTGAAATAATTGATCTGCAAATACTATTTACTTCCTAACTCTACAAAATAGAAAAACCGTAGTAATATTGACTTCATGAGAGCACAAGCGAAAAAAAAGATTTTTTTGATCAAACTGGGTTCCTTTTAGAAACTATTTACCAGTTTAGGGTTATTCTGAAACTATTTATCAATAGGGGGTCGTTTTGGACATGTGGCATATTTTATTTTTTTTCAATCTGACAAGTCAAAGGCGCCACTGCAGTTGGCGCCTATCCCTTTATAAAAAAAAAAAGAAGAAGCAAAAAGCAGAAGTGTGGTGCAGCGCCCCCTGCTCGCTATCTGATGGCGCTCTTGTGGCAGCAGACTTTTTTTTTTAATTTTGAATTTTTAAAAAAATTAAAAATTTATTTCTAAAAAAACCCGTTCACCAGATAATGAACTGAATTCATCAGATATTTGTACATGATTCACCAGATATTTGCACATACTTAACCAAAAAATTTATTTCTCAAAAAAACTTATTCACCAGATAATGAACTGAATTCACCAGATATTTATACATGATTCACCAGATATTTGCACATACTTAACCAAAAAAATTGTTTTTAAAAATAACCATTCACAAGATAATGAACTGAATTCTTTGTACCCGAGTCACCATATATTTACACATACTTAACCAAAAAAATTTACTTCTCAAAAAAACCCATTCACCAGATATTTACACATACTTAACCAAACAATTTATTTATAAAAAAAAAACATTCACCTGATAATGAACTAAATTCACCAGATATTTATACCCGATTCACCAGATATTTGCACATACTTAACCAAAAAAATTATTTCTCAAAAAAACCATTCACAAGATAATGATTATGGAGACACCGCGGTTTCTCTTGTATTATATATAATATAATGAGAGTGACCTCTTGAAATTATAATATAATAAACGACATAAAATTTAAAAATTTGTTTATAATATTAATTACAGAATTATATTTAATTAATTATTCTTTCAAGAGGTCACTCTAGATTATATATTTTTTACTTGAAAGGTTATGAGAGACCCCAATGGCATAAGTCGAGGATCAGGATTTGTTTCATTCTCAACTCCCGATGAGGCATGCAGAGCTGTAAGTAGGTGGTATAAAAAAAATCCCGTAATAATGAGTAGCAAATAATATCACATGAGCCATAAAAAAATAATAGCAATAACAATTTACACCAAAAAGCATTCGCTGCCTTCTTCCCACGGAGAGAGGAAGCTTTTTACTGAACTGAACAAAATACAGATAGAAAATCTCCGAAGTGAAATTAAGAAGATGGGTCTACCTGAGATGAATATTCCTTGATCCTGTCATTGATGGTTTCGTCTAAAGCTCTCTCAGCAAGCTCATAATATAAGTCTATTTTGTTGTTTTAAATACATACTTTATCATTAATGTCATCGTTACTCCCTATACTTATAGTACAATTCTTTTTGTCGCGTTGTTCCTTTAAAATTGCAGGTGACTTTCTTTTAATTCTTATAAGATAATTTTTTTTTACTACTGTAATAATTGATGAATATTTATTGGTGTAAATTGTTATTGCTATTATTTTTTTATGGCTTCTGTGATATTATTTGCTACTCATTATTACGGGATTTTTTTTATACCACCTACTTACAGCTCTGGATGCCTCATCAGGAGTTGAGAATGCATGCCATTGGGGTCTCTCATAACCTTTCAAGTAAAAAATATATAATCTAGAGTGACCTCTTGAAAAAATAATTAATTAAATATAATTCTGTAACTAATATTATAAACAAATTTTTAAATTTTATGTCGTTTATTATATTATAATTTCAAGAGGTCACTCTCATTATATTATATATAATACAAGAGAAATCGCGGTGTCTCCATAATCATTATCTTGTGAATGGTTTTTTTGAGAAATAATTTTTTTGGTTAAGTATGTACAAATATCTGGTGAATTAGGTATAAATATCTGGTGAATTCAATTCATTATCTGGTGAATGTTTTTTTTTTATAAATAAATTTTTTGGTTAAGTAGTATGTGTAAATATCTGGTGAATGGTTTTTTTTTTGAGAAATAATTTTTTTTGGTTAAGTATGTGTAAATATCTGGTGAATCGGGTACAAAGAATTCAGTTCATTATCTTGTGAATGGTTTTTTTGAGAAATAATTTTTTTGGTTAAGTATGTGCAAATATCTGGTGAATCAGGTATAAATATCTAGTGAATTCAGTTCATTATCTGGTGAATAAGTTTTTTTGAGAAATAAATTTTTTGGTTAAATATGTGCAAATATCTGGTGAATCATGTATAAATATCTGATGAATTCAGTTCATTATCTGGTTAATGGGTTTTTTTAAAAATAAATTTTTTATTTTTTTAAAAATTCAAAATTTTTTTAAAAAAAAAAGGTGCTGCTACAGTAGTGCACTGTAACAGGCAGGGGGCAGAGGCGCCTGCGCCATCTGCAGTGGCGCCTTTGACTTGTCAGATTGAAAAAAAATAAAATATGCCACGTGTCCAAAACGACTCCTCATTGATAAATAGTTTCAGAATAATCCTAAACTGATAAATAGTTTCTAAAAGGAACCCAGTTTGATCAAAAAGCCGAAAAAAAAAACAGCGCTAATAAAATAAAACGGAGTTGAAGAAAAGTAGGAAACCAGTCAAAGTGAACAAGTAGAAGAGTATGATTGAATTATTAGAACCGTGCTGGCTAGGCACCGTACGTAATTAATAATCACCCTTGGATTAAAGAGGCCTAACAGATCTTATCATGTACTGTCTATATCATATTTTTTTAATTCATTTTTTTAATTAATTAATTAAACAGTTTTCTGCTTTACTCCTTACTCCATTTTCTCTCTTCTCCGCCACCCCATCCCACCGTCTCAGCCTTCCCTCCCGCCACCGCCACCGCCACCATCGCGTCCCCTCCCACTCCCACTCCCCCACCCCCACCCCCACCCAACTTACCAGATCTGTCTTTAATCTTCTTCTCTTGGTCCAGCAACCGGCCACCACCCACCCACCTTCGCCGCCGCACTCCAGGCAAAGAGTGTCCACCTCCACCGACGATGCAATCCGAAGGTTTCCGACCAGATCTACTCATTCCCGACCAGATCCACCTCTTCCTCACTCATTCCCGACCAGATCTACTCGTTCCCGACCATATCTACCTCTTCATCATCCTTGGTTTTCAAAAACCGCCCGTGTCTGTTCCAAGCCGCGGTGGTCGAACATGTCTGTTCCAAGTGGCGGTGGTCGAGGAAGTAGACACTGTAGCATCGCCATGATGTCTCTGTCGGAGGTTAGGGGAAGTGAAAATGGGGGTTTGGCCATGGAGGTAGAGAAGGATCGAGAGTGAGAGGCAGTGGGAGAGAAGGAAAAGAAAAAAAATATAATGTGGGAATGTGTATCATAATATCATGTGCCACTCTTTAATCAATGGTGATAAATGATCTCTCATGATTAGCAATATGAGTGGGTAGTTCATCCTATCCGACGCCAGAACTATTAGAAGAGATACTGCAGAGTTTTTTGTGTGTTTTGTTTTTTTTACAAAAGCCACCTTATATTATTTCAATAGCAATATATGTTCGGCTCTATTTGGTAAAAAAAGTTGATAAGGTAGTTGATAGTTGATAAATTAATTTTTAGTTGGTAGTTTATAGCCGGTAGCTGATAGCTGAAAACCAGCTGATTGAATTTGAAGTGTTTGATAAAATTAACGGTTGAACTAATTTATAAATATAAAATGATATAAAAGGACATATTTATGATAGATGTGATAAAATGAGAATTTCATTAAATGAATGGGGTAAAAACAAGATAAAAGATACTAGCTATAAGCTACAAGTCATAAGCTAAATAAATTAACTTATGAAAAAATGCTATAAGCTAATGAGATAAACTTATTTATCAAATATCTCTATTTCAATCAAACAAACTTATTAGACTTATCAAACAGAGTCATAATAAAAAATAGAATAAAAAACATAGAAACTAATCTTAGACATAACCGTCCTAACAAACTTATGAGCCCGTATATTTACTTCTCTTTTGAGAAACTCAACTTTAAAAGTTGGATTTAAATCTAGCACCTCCCTACAATGGCGAATAAGAGATACTGCAGAGTTAGAAAGCAAATAGTAGTACTAAACATAATATGAAAAAATAATTACCGTAAAGAGAGAGGGCTTAAAAAAGTGAGAATCAAGAATCATTATTATTATTTTTTGGGAAGAGAGGGATTACAGGGAGGTACATCCATAAAATAAATAAGGAGAGAGGTTATTGCTTTTATCGAAGAATCATAATTAATAAGATAGTTACATTTACAATTAATGTAAAATAAATAATTAATATATCTTAACCTGTACAATCTTGTACAAGATAAAAAAATCCATATTAAATTATAGAAAAAAGAATGAAAGAATGAAAGAGATGTAGAAAATTTGTTACTAGTTACAACTTTCAAAAATTGGTTAACCGCGCCTCTTCTAATGATATTTTTAAAATACATGCATGGAAAAAATATCTAATAAATTCTCTCTCTCTTAACTACTTCTTTATCTTAAATACAACGTGATTCCAACTTCTTCCATTGCTTATTTCTAATTTCAATAGGAAATAAGTAGGAATGTTCATCAATTGATCCAATCCAATGCCAACCGTACTAATCCAATCGAAAAATCGACAATCGAAATAACTGAAAACTGAAAAAATCACAAACAAACAAAAAAACCGAAAATTTTCATTGGGTTTGATCGGATTTCGGATCCTATATGTAAAACCGATCCAATCCAAACCAAACCAAAATTATTTAGTTCAATGAAAATAATTTGATCTTTGTATTATAAAAGTAATTATTAGTCTTTATATTTTTATAAGTTATCATCTAGTCCTTATATTAGAGAGTTGAATTGGTATGTAAATGTAATGTTAGAGTAAAAACTTTTACACTCTTAACCAATTATAAATCATGTTATAAGTGACTTTTAATATATTTAGGACAATAATCAAACATTTATAATGATTTAACAATTTATAATTTGTTGATAGTGTAAAATATCTTTACACATGAGAGTCTATATCAATTGATGTATATCCCGTTAAAACACTTAGTATATATTGTCAATATAATATTTTAAAATTAATTTTTATTTTAAATAAGTAACAAATTCATACGACTCTTTAAATATTCAATCAAATCCAAGTCGAACCGAAATATTGGATATTCTTTGATGTAAATAACTATGTAATTATGTATCGATAAAAACCGAATTATCCAATCCAATCCAAACCACTTTTGATTGGATCAGATCAGATCTGATTTTTTGAAGGAAGTAAACCAATCCAATCCAAATCGTATATTATTTTTATCATTGAATCAGATAACTTTTTTTACTAAAAACTGATCCGATCTGATCCAATCCGCGAACCCCTGAAAATAAGGCATCATGTTATCCTAGATCTATTCCTCATGCGGTAATTCCAATAGAATGCTTTTCATGTTCATATTTAATATTCATATTGACTCATATTGATTGCATCAAGTTGCTAATTTTTTTTTTGTGGTTTACTATTTCTATTCTAATATGATAATATCCAATCGACATGCTAAATTGCTTCTTCTTTTTTTTTTAATGTAAACGGGTTAACCAATTGATATTTATAATTTATAATCCATAATAAACATCATTAAATAAAATGTCACTATTAAAACTCGAATTTCATATTATTTTTAAATTACAAAATACATGTGCTTAAATTTGATATGTTATATTACTTAATTTATTACAATTTGTCTTAAAAAATTACTAATTTTTTTTCATCAAATAAAAGCAACCTGTAAATAAAATGCATTTTTATTATAATTTGTCAATCCAAAAGTGTCATTTTACGTGCAATTATTAAATGGAATTACAAAAAAAAAAATCTTTTATAATAATAAAAATGTTTATTTACTGATTTATGTCTTGGAATGTGTATGTCATTCCTCTTTCTGAGTCCATTTCCAATATATAATTAATGCGGTATATTTCCAATACTCTCCTCCAATAAATGAAAAACAGTCGCGTTATTGTGACAGCTGAGTGTGGACAACATACAGGACAAATTGTACTGTAGCTATATATATATATATATATATATATTTATATATATATTTATATATATATATATATATAATACAAATTTTGACTTTTTTTTTAAAAAAAATAAAAATTTTATTTCTAAAAAAAATCCATTAACCAGATAATAGACTGAATTAACCAGATATTTGTACGTGATTAACCAGATATTTACACATACTTAACAAAAATTTTATTTCTCAAAAAAACCATTAACCAGATAATGAACTGAATTAACCAGATATTTGTACCTAATTAACCAGATATTTGCGCATACTTAACCAAAAATTTTATTTCTCAAAAAAACCCATTAACCAGATAATGAACTGAATTAACCAGATATTTATACCCGATTAACCAGATATTTACACATACTTAACCAAAATTTTATTTCTCAAAAAAAGTCATTAACCAGATAATGAATTGAATTAACCAGATATTTGTAACTGATTAACCAGATATTTGTAACTGATTAACCAAAAATTTTATTTCTCAAAAACACCCATTAATCAGATAAAGAACTGAATTAATCAGATATTTGTACCTGATTAACCAGATATTTGCACATACTTAACCAAAAATTTTATTTCTCAAAAAACCCATTAACTAGATAATGAACTGAATTAACCAGATATTTACATTGGATTAACCAAATATTTGCACGTAATTAAAAAATATATTAGTATTAAAAAAGCTAAATTTTTATTAAAAAAAAGTGCAACAGTAGCGCTATATTGTTCAACTATACGGGTTGTCTCGTATAGTTGTCAAAACCAGTGTCAGAATGAGATGCACTTGAAGGATATTTTAGAGGAGGAACTCTTTGATGTGTGGGGGATCGACTTCATGGGTCCTTTCCCATCATCCTACAACAACAAGTATATTCTGGTTGCGGTTGACTATGTGAGCAAATGGGTAGAAGCTGTCCCAACTATGAAAGATGATGCAAAAGCGGTGGTAAATTTTGTGAGGAAGAACATCTTTACCCGATTTGGAACCCCTAGAGCCATTATTAGTGATGGGGGTACTCACTTTTGCAACAAAGAGTTCAATGCGGTGCTTGCCAAGTTTGGGGTCAATCATAAAGCTGCCACACCATACCACCCGCAAACCAGTGGGCAAGTGGAGTTGTCTAATCGGGAATTAAAGAGAATCTAGGAGAAAACAGTGAATAATGCAAGAAAAGACTGGGCAAAGAAACTGGATGATGCACTTTGGGCCTATCGGACTGCATATAAAACACCTATTGGTATGTCACCCTACCAATTAGTGTTTGGAAAATCATGTCACCTTCCGGTAGAGCTCCAACATCGTGCTTTTTGGGCAGTGAAGGCCTTGAACTTTGACACGAAGGTGGCTATGGACAAGAGACTGTTGCAATTGAATGAGTTGGATGAATTCCGACTCTTGGCATATGAGAGTGCAAGAATCTACAAGGAAAGAACAAAGTTTTGGCATGATAAGTACATTCTTTCCAAGCATTTTGAAGAAGGCCAATCAGTTTTGCTCTTTAACTCACGTCTCAAGCTATTTTCAGGCAAGCTGAGATCAAGGTGGTCGGGTCCATTCCATGTCAAGTCAGTTTCCCCATTTGGTGCGGTTGAATTGGAGGATCCATCGTCCGAAGAAACTTTCACTGTTAATGGGCAAAGGCTCAAGCACTACCTGGGAGGAGACTTTGATCATCAAGCAGTCTCCATCCCTCTTAAAACACCCTCTTAGGGATCATCTGCCCGTCAAGCTAGTGACGTTAAAGAAGCGCTTATTGGGAGGCAACCCAAGTTTCCTTTTCCTTTTCCTTTTGTTTTTGATTTTACCTCTTGAATAATTTGAGAAGATCAAGAGGACAAAAATCATAAATTAATAGATTTGTTAAGTGATTTTAGACTTAGAAGGAAGGAAGAGCAAAGGGGCAGGGACAGGCAAAGTCAGCAACCATCACGCACTACAAAAAAACAACTGTTTAGCGACCGTAATATTCGGTCACTAAACATTGTAAATCGGTCACTATTTAATTTAGCGACCGAATTAGCGACCGATTAATGGTGGTGGCTGAATACCTGGTCGCTAAGGTTTTAGCGACCGAAATAATATTTTGTTCGCTAAATGGCGACCGAATATACGGTCGCTAAATAATAATAAACGGTCGCTATTCGGTTGGTTGCATTTTTTGGGTAACCATTTCTAGTGACTGATGATCGGTTGCTAGTTCGGTCGCTAATTTTTGTTACTGTTAACCTATATTAGCGACGGATTTTCGGTCGCTATATCACATCTATAAATGTTAAATAAAGTTTAGCGACCGAATTATTGGTTTCTAATTCGGTCGCTAAACTGGTTATTATTAATTTTTTTATTTTAATTTTTAAAATATTTTTTTTCCTGATTTTCTTTAAACGTTAGCAAAATTACTAATAAAACACACCAAATTACTTATGAAATATACAATTATAAGAAATAATAAATATATATAAAAAGAATAATCCAAAATGTCGTACAAGAATCGTTTAAAGTCAAAAATATGGAAAAAAAATCAGTCATGATGAGGGGGAGATGGAGGAAGCCAATCATCCTCGCCGTCCGCATCCACCGACGCTCGCTAGCCGATCGTCCTCTAGAGTAGCGACATCGATGCCGTGGCGGCGGAACTGGAGGAGCGGCAGCCGGCGGCACAACCGTCAGAGCATCATCCTGAGCAACTGGAGTTTGGATCCTCATCTGCTCCAACACCAGCCGCATTGTCTGGCCCTACTCGATGCTCGCCTGCATCATTCTTTGGTGTGCTCGAGTCAACTGTGCAATCTGGTTCGCCATCTGCTGCTCTCTCTTGCTCTTCCCCCGAAGCTCCGCGTTCAGCTGCGTGATGGTGTCCTGCATTTGGTGGAACTGCTCCTGAGGGATTGTATCGGCGTAGGAAGGAGCAAGCGTGCCGGATAATGAAGCGATAAACTCGCCTCCCAGGTGTCCGAGGCCATACACGTGCCCCTTCTTGTTCCTGCCCCCGACGATCTCCAAATAAATGGCATTATCGTCGATGGAGATAGGAGAGCAGGGCCCATCACCAGTCAAAGCCTCATCTTGTGACTGTGAGGCACGTGATATGGCATCGTCCTTCTTCTCGTTGAAGCCCACCTACAAAGTATAGTTGAAGAGATTTAGTTAAAATTATATCCAATATTAACAAGTCATTTATAATAAATTACAAGTAAACACTAAATTATTTTTTTGCTTACAAAGATAGTTACGGGCCTTGTCGTTGACCCATGTCCCCGACTTCAACTTCTTCGTCCTTTCCACCAACTCCATAGCAGGTGGGGCTCGTTGTTTTCGTGCTTTCGCACAGAAAAATATAATCTTAAATTCATAAGAATAATTAAAAATGAAAACTAATTAATTAAATAGTATATTAAGTCAAAATTTTAATGTATTACCAGCTCGTCGTAGTGGGCGGCGATCGATTTAGACCCACCGGCCCAAGCACATGCGCCACCATCGAAGCTCGATCACGCCGAGCCGTGGCCTGGATCTCCTGGAACTTCTCAAGAGCCCAACACTGGTCCAGCTGCCTCCCGATCTCAGGATCCACCCACTTCCCCTTATTTCGACCCTTCCTCGCCTTGTTCGCTCGGATTCTTCATGACCAGTGAGCCTTTATGCTCAAATATGTCCCTGACGAGAGCCTCTAAAGCTAAGTCCCACCTATACTCTTTCTGCAACTTACAGTTGTTAGGAAATTCGTGTGTACATATATATAATGTAAATTTAATTTAAATAACTTAATAAATTGTTACCTTAAACTCAAGAAACAACTGATCCCTATGGCCCCCTGGGACGGCCTTCCATGTAGGCCATGGAGCATCAAACTTGCGTCGCAGGATCTTCGATATCGAATCAGAAGGGCCCTTCGCGGGCAGAAAGCTGCTGCAAAATTAGAGCATTAATAAATGTTGTACATAAATTAAAAAAACAAGTAAATAAAAATTAACGATACTTTATATACATTAAAAAAATTAAATTAGCATACTCGTTATCCCCCTTGGGGATAAGAAGAATCCTCCTGTCGGATGGACCACGACTCTCCTGTCTCGATGATGATGATGGTCCTGTCGTCATAGGTGTGGATGATGAGGGTGCAGCCTGTGTCCCGACCACATGAGGCTGGGTAGGGGGTGCAACTCCATCACCCTGAGGTGTCCCGTCCACAGAGGTGCTGGTCGGGTGGTCTCGATCTGAAGGCTGTGGGTCGGCCGTCGAAGAGACTCTCGCAGCACGACCTCCACGACGACCCCTACCTCTAGAGGAATCTGCCATCTGTGAAAAAATGAAAAGATGATTACACAACAGTGTAAATAATACAAAAATAAATTACCTAAGTAGAATGACATTTACACAATGAATTATGACATAAATAAATTACCTAAGTAGAATCTCCGTCACTAAATTCACCCTCACTCTCATCAGTATCACTTGATCGGAATGTACCTTCGCTAGATGCGTCCAACTCGGATTGATCCATTAACTCTCTTTCAACTTCTTCCCCATTTACGAAATGTCACCGGAGAATTAACAATAATGTCCGACGTAATTTGCAACGATGACGTGGGGTCTTGAAAACTCATCATCTTGGTACAGAGCATCTTTTTCAAGCTGGTTGATTACATTATCGTGAATTATCTTGCGAGCCTTTATCTTAATAACACCCAACCAGCCATGATGTCCTTCGGGATATGGAGAGTAATAAACACCTTTCACTTGTTGTGAAAAAATGAATGGGTCGTACGCCTTATTATACCTTCGAGATAGCCTAACTTGAACAATACCATAATTTTTATCTATTTTTGTCCCTACGTCAAGAGTAGGATCAAACCAATCACACTTGAAGATAACTAACTTCATCACGGGGAAACCAGTATAATCGAGTTCAAGGATGTCAGTTAGAACCCCATAGAAATCATCATCTACATTGCCATCAGTGGCTCGCACACAAACACCATAGTTACACGTATGCATTCCTTCATTCCATGTTTTTGTATTAAATTTATATCCATTTACAAAATAAGTATTCCATGATGTAACCCATCTGTTAGGCCCCCATGCCAAATTTGTCAACAATGGATTTTGAACATTGTTTTCTGGATCTAGTACCTAAAAAATCAAATATTATATTATTCTTATACATGCTATATATTTAAGGAGATAACATGTATTTCAACAAATGAAAAGATGCTTAACCTACATATTTACTGAACCACGTAGCAAAGTGAGAAGTAATTTCTCGATCAACCTGGTCGTTTGAAATGTCAGGTTGGAGATCCCTTAGAAAATTGCCGTACATCCTACATATGGGAGATTAACAGCAGGACGACTAATAATCATAAATGTCAATTGAACTTATAAAAGACATTGTAGAAACTTACTATAAATATGGCGCGACCTCTTCACAATTTTGAAGGATATACAGATGAGCAGCATTAATGTCACGCTGCTCCAAGAAATATCCTTTTGATTTGCCACTAAATCTGCCCGGATAGTTGAATATTGATATAGGAGGACTAGTTGAACCTCCTTCGCCCGAATCAATGTTTCTAGGCATCCTTGTCCTTCTCGTGTTAACTTCGTCCGGATAGAAATAAGAGGCAAAAGTGGAAGTCTCCTCTACTAAGTATGCTTCACAAATGGAACCCTCCACTCGTGCCTTGTTCTTGACTTTGTGTTTAAGGGAGTGCAGGAACCTATTACAGAGGGATACATACAAATAATTACTAGTTTTAGGGAAAGCTAAACTACGCTCTCGTGTTCGTGAATTTCATATGTATTAAGTAAAATAGTTGATGTTGTTTACCTCTCAAATGGATACATCCAGCGGTATTGGACTGGGCCACCAACTCTTGCTTCGTAAGGTAGATGAACTGGCAGGTGTTCCATGGAATCAAAGAAACTCGGCGGGAAGATTTTCTCCAGCTTACATAACAAAACGGGTATCTTGACTTCCATATCCTTTAATTGATTCACATTTAGTGTTGTCGATGTAAGCTCCCTGAAAAAGTGGCTAAGCTCAACAAGTGGGTTCCAAATTTGCTTCGGTAATGCGTCAAACGCAATTGGAAGCAACCGTTGCATGAACACGTGGCAATCATGACTCTTCATTCCATGTAACTTTGCTTCCTTAATGTCAACACATCTACCCAGATTGGAAGCATACCCATCTGGTAACTTTAGTTCTTTAACCCACTTATAGACGACCACTTTCTGTGCTTTGGTTAGTGTATAACTTGCCTTCGGTTTGATAAGTCTGCCACGACCACCGTCCTGCAACTCAAGCTCCTTCCGATTACAAATGTCGGTCAGATCCAATCGGGCTTTATTTGTATCCTTTGTCCTCCCCTTGATGTCCATCACAGTGTCAAACACATTCAAAAACACATTCCTCTCAATATGCATGACATCAATGTTGTGACGGAGTAGCTGCGTCCTCCAATACGGCAACCTCCAAAATATACTTTGTTTTGTCCAATTATGGTTGACGCCATAATTAGGAATATGTTCTCCTTGGGTTTCATGGACGAGCGGTAAGTACTGTACTCTGAGCCATACATTAGGACCAGTCAAACGTGGTGGAGGCGGTGTTGTCTCCGCACAACGCTTCTTGAATGCATTCTTGTTCCGCCTATAAGGATGATCTTCTGGAAGGAATTGACGATGACAATCAAAATATGAGATCTTTCGACTGTTTTTAAGCATGAATGCCGTCGATCGCTCCATACATATTGGGCATCCAAGCTTCCCCGCGGTCATCCAACCTGACATCATCCCATAAGCAGGAAAGTCGTTGATCGTCCACATTAAAGCTGCTTTCATGATGAAATTCTGCCTCAAAGATACGTCATATGTCAACACACCATCATTCCACAGCATTGTCAACTCATCTATCAGCGGCTGCAAGTACACATCAATCTTACCTTTTGGATTAGACGGACCCATAATTATGACTGTTAGGAACATAAACTCCCGCTTCATGCACATCCCTGGGGGAAGATTGTACGGAGTCAGGATAACCGGCCAACAAGAGTATGCTTTTCCAGACTGCCCAAAAGGATTAAATCCATCAGTAGATAACCCCAATCGGACATTGCGAGGGTCCTACAAAAATGCCATATGAACCTTATCAAAATGCTTCCAAGCTTCTCCGTCAGATGGATGACACAAGACATCTTGCTCCCTCTCATGCTCACTATGCCACCTCATGTGAGCTGCACTGGCCATCGAAGAGTACAATCTTGTAAGTCTTGGCACGACCGGAAAGTACCACATCTTTTTTAGCGACCTCTTCTTCTCAATGCCCATCCTAGTGGTTGTCTTATACCGATCCGCACCACAAAATCGACAACATGTTATGCTTTCCGCTGAATCATCCTTATAGTACAACATACATCCATTCGGGCAACAATCAATTTTCAAACACCCCAGACCCAAATTTTCCAGACTTCTTAGCATGATGAAAACAAGTATGCATCCGATTGTCTTCTGGCAACGCCTTGGACACTGACTTGGTGAGGCGATTAAAACAGCCTTCTTGCATATTGTAGTCAGATTTGATACTCAACCATTCCATGCACATCGACAACTCCGTGTACTCCCGACATCCTTCCCACAATGGAGATCGTGCAGCACTCAGCATATCATAGACTCTTTGAGCTTCGGGATTCGGATTCTCCTCTATGTATCGGGAACCCATTCCACCATCTTCTCCCCCATCTTCTTCTAGTACAACACCAACCGATGGTCCAGCATGATCCATTATCATCTGCTCGTTATTCTTCCCTCCGGTCACCACTTCCATAGTACGAACCTTCAACCACAATCGGGTTTAAGTCAGGCAACGTCTCACCATGGTTACTCCACCAATAGTAATCAGGCATGAAGCCCTTCTCATAAAGATCGGCTATAACTCCATCCACGCTTTTGAAAGATTGACACTTACATCTTTTGCAAGGACACGTCAATTGATCACCGCCCAGCCGTATAAATATCTCATGGCTAACAATAAACTCTATAAACTCACCCACTCCAACTCTATACTCTTCCCTAAGACGTTTATTCCGATCCAATCTACGATACATCCATTTCCGATTCTCCGGAATATCCATTACTGGCAATTAAATAGCCTGACCAATCCTACAATAACACTTATATATTACGGTGCATTCCAATAACTCCATCAATCTCGTTCTTATGACAAGGTATGAACCTATCCCATTCGAGAAGAAACCTTTGCCACACTCGGCTACTAATAGTTATTCCCATATTCAAATACCTTATACTTGACAAAATTTCGGCAGCATTTCCCATCGGTCTCCAAGTTACATGACTCGAGCACGGTGAGATTCACCGCGATCAAGTATGCACCAGGAGAACAAAAGGAAATGCATCAGACCGAGATTTCAACAAGTATATAAGGCATTTGAACATTGAAATGACTATTGTACGAGTGTGAAAAAGGTTTTTTTCCCAAACTGTCCCGGACAATTCAAGATTCAATACAATGAGCATGCATACCTTGATAAGTTACGCATGCTCATTAATATTGAATCTCAAATAGGAAACTAAGACTTTCTTAAATTAATTATTAACTCTAACAGAAAATAAAACCATTAACCTATAAATATTGCAACATTGTTGAGCTTATATAAATTGAAGCGTAAATCAATACAAACTTAGATTAAATATTGTAGCAAACATCCTATTGAGCTCCGCTCTCCACTAACAAGTAGCAGTTAATTGTCAAACACATGTATAATTTCTAAATTATCAGCACACAACTAGCATCCCGCCTTTCGGGCAGGATCACATCCTATTGAGCTCCGCTCTCCACTAACAAACAACACATATTGACAAACACATGCATAAACATTAAATTATCAGCATACAATCAGACAAGATCACATCCTATTGAGCTCCGCTCTCCACCAACAAATAACACATATTGACAAACACATGCATAAACATTAAATTATCAGCATACAATCAGACAAGATCACATCCTATTGAGCTCAGCTCTCCACTACCAAACAACACGATAATTCACATAATACATTACACTGAGTGTTCAGAGAACTTACCTGAGAGAGAAAACACAACCGAGTAAGGATACGGGGAGGAGCCGGAGCCAACAGAGTAGAAGAATATGACAACAAGGACCTATCGTGCATAAATGAAATTAGTCATTTCAAATCAAATAACTGTTCTATATTTTTCAGAAGAAGAGGAAACAAAGGGAGAAAAGTACTAAGGAACCTTTTCTCTCCCAAAACCTAACTCTTGGAAGATGAGGTAAGGGTTTAAATCTTAAATTACAAATTCCATATGTTTGTGGTTTGAAATATTTGCATGTCTGAGAACTCAAAACAAAATTCACAAAGAGCAGAATTTTTGGTGTATGCTAAATCACTGTGCATTTGGTGTATGCTAAATTTTGATATTGTGTAAATTGTATAAATTTTGAGGATTTGTTTGCTAAATTGTGTAAATTTGGTTCTTATTTTTATGCTTTCTTAAGCCTCTAACTGATGAAGAGAATAGAGCTCCCAGATAGACATCAACTTGCTTCCATTTGTTTTTTGATGTTCCTTCTTCATGCTACTTTGGTTTGGCTGGTATGTTTTGTTGTGGGATTTTGATCATGGCATTATTAGTACAGCTGATTTTTAGATGACCAAATGAGTGGTAGATTGTGAAAGTGGCTTCTCCTACATCGGACACATAGCAAAGTTAATTTGTTCCTGATTGAACAAAGCTACTCTAATTTAAAGCAATAACAAATACAATGCTCAAACATGTAGCCCAAATTTAGAAGGACAAAAAGTTAATTAACAAAAAAATATTAGTGTACATACATATACAAAAACATAATGCTTTAGGCATTAGTAATAGTTTAATCTTGCATGCCATGAGTAATTGCATACATGGAATGCAGGTTGTAAATTATTTTGCAAAAAGTTAAGTGCCAAAATATAGTATAAATGGTTCATTTTTTTACTTGACTGTTAGTGTTTCCAAAATTCTACAATCTACACTACAACTTAATGTCAGAGATATGTACACCTCAAGAGTATAACCATGTAATTTATCAGAAAGTATCACCATGAATTGGAAAAAAATCATAGTAATATAACCAATTAAGTATCAAGACAGGTGAGTGCAGTGGAAGGTAACAAAGCGTGGGGAGGACATATCAAGAGGCTTATTTTAGGACAGTTCAGATTCTTTACTAAGGTGCTTTTGTGATGTGAAAATTCACAGAGATGAACTCTCAGAAAATTTTTGGACCCTGCTAGACATACCACCAGAGCAGAATTTTTGGAGACACTCACAAAGCAACCAAAACAGTAATCATCATTGTTGCAAAAAGAATTTTATAGACTAAGAAATAACAATAAAACAGATAATGAAGGGCGAAGGGGGATACATAGAAGGAAGGAGGGGATACCTTTGCAGTGGTCCTTGCGGTTGTCCCTGTGGTGGACGGAGCTCTACGGTGGTGGCATTGTTTCTGCGGAGGAAAAGACCAAAGATGATAGGGAGGAAAAGGAAGAGATGAGAGGTAAGAAGACTTACGGTGGTGGCTGTACTGGTGCGGTGGTGGCTAGAGGGATACGGTTGTGGAGACGGACAGGTTAGACGACGGACTGGCGCGGTGGTGGAGGTAGGAAGCAGAGCTGACAGAGGAAAAATGAAGAAATGAGGAAGAAGGAGGTTCTGTCGAATTTAGGGATTTCAGTTTTAGCGACCGAATTAATTCGGTCGCTAATTCGGTCGCTAATATGGCTAGTTTGGAATTTGAATTTATAATTCTAGCGACCGATTTAAATTTCGGTCGCTAACACGCGCTATTTTATATTTTTACGCGTCGTTTAGCGACCGAAATAATATCGGTCGCAAATATAAATAAAGTTTGAAATATGAATTCATAAATTTAGCGACGGATTTTTAAATCGGTCACTAATATAAATAAAGTTTGACCGTTACATTTAAATCGGTCGCTATTTCGGTCGCTAAAAAATCATAAATTTCTGACTTTTACTTTCCTTTATTTAGCGACCGATATCTCTGCTACGCTCTATTTCGGTCGCAGAATCAACTCTAACCAGTGTTTCATGTAGATCCTACAATCGGTCGCTATTTCGGTCGCAAATAGCAACCACAAAATTCGGTCACCATTTTCGGTCGCTAAATGGCCTTTTTTTTGTAGTGACGCCCAGGTCGTGACACTGGTCACGGCCATGATGAGCTTAATGTGAAGACCAGAAAGGATCACGGCCCAGCCGTGATATCCATCACGGGTGTGATGAGAGGACCCTGACGATCAGAGGCCATCACGGCCTAGCCGTGATGGAGGTCACGACCGTGACAGGCCACCCCTATGGACCAGAATGCATCACGGCCGTGACACAATTTCCAGCATCCCTTTGCCTAGGCTTGTGAGACAGCACCCGCTACCGCCTCGGTGAGTTGTTCCAATTTTTTTCTCCTCTCTCCGACTTGATTATTTACATTGGGGACAATGTAAGTTCTTAAGCTTGGGGTAGGGGTATTTTTGTACATTTTGTATTTTTGCATTTTGCATGTTGCATTCATATAGGCATAGTTTTGCATGATCACATGATTCGATTACCCCCTTTGCTTAGACTATGCATCCAATTGTGAGAACTTAGTGCCAAATAAATTGAGATAGTGAATTTTTGAACCCATTTTTTTTATTCTTGTGATAAGGCTACAAATAAAAATTCTTGAGATGATCTTTGATAGTTGATAATTAGCATGTGGTTCCATAGATTTGTGTTTCTCATTGATTTTTGAACTGCTAAATGTGAGCTTTCGATCCATAAAGGGGTACTCATTAAATCTACCCCATTATTTGTGATAGAGTGTTATTCCTCTTGGATTGTAATTCTCTAGAACTTGACTTGAAACCATTTTGAAGCTTAAAAATTTTTGAAAACATTTTTGAAAATGATTGAGGCACTAGGTATTTTTTCCGGCCTTCTGAGCTTTGATTGACTAAATGCTACCCCTTAGTTGCCCAACTTTGAGCCTGAAGGAATAAAATACTTTTCTTGGTACCTTGAATTACTTTGTTGAATATGCTTGGTATAGCACCTTTTAAAGTATTACAAAAGGGTAAAAAGGTAGTTTTAAAAAGTATGGGATGAGAAAATCAGAAAATATTTCTCTTGAATTGAAAATCTCCCCTTCTCCATAAAAATAAAAATAAAAATAAAAATAAAGAATATAGAGAAGGGGATGACAAAAAGAAGTGAGAAATAAATTGAAAAGAAAGAAAGAAATGTGGAAAAGTGAATCGAAACCCAAAAAGGTATTTTAGAAGGTGTCTTGATTTGCAATGCTTGATGTTTTGTTTTGCCTTCTTGAAATTCCCTTTTTTTTATTTCCCCACCTAACGATTAATCCCATGGCCCCGTTACAACCAAAGTAAAAGACCTCTTGATTCTTAATTGTTTTCATTAATAAAGTAGAGATTTGGTTGATAGTCAAGCTTATGGTAGAATTCATTCCTTGAGGAAATTGAGCGAATTGTCATATATCCTTAAACAATTGAGTGAGGTGAGAAAGAGTGCCCGAATCAGTGGAATCATGAGTATAAGAAACCTAAGCTTCTAATTGGACTTGAAATTGATCGTCTCTTGCTGATTTATTTGAAATGCCTGTTACTTGGATTAATTACTCGGGTTCTAGGTTCACTATCCGTGCTCTGTCTTTTTATTCTTCTGGCCTTGGTTTTTGCTTGAGGACAAGTAAAGTCTTAAGCTTGGGGTGATTTGATGAGTGTGATTTCACCTCATTTTTCATGTACATTTTGCATGCATTTTCATATAGTTTAGGCATATTTATTTTGATTTCTAGTTAGTTTTTATCTTGGAACAGGTAAGGCGATTTTGTGTGTTGTTTTGCAGAAATTAATGATTAAATGCCCAAGATGAGCCATGATGGAGCTTGGACGAAGATAGAGCCTGAAAAGTAGAGAAAATGAACCAAGCAGAGCCCATCACGGCCTAGCCGTGATGACCATCACGGCCTAGCCGTGATGACCATCACGGCCGTGATCAAGCAGAGCTGGGAAGAAAAGAAGGCAAGAGTCAGAAGTTGCCACGGCCTAGCCGTGATGCCCATCACGGCCTTGACAGGCCAGCTGAACCAGACCCTTAAGAGGCAGAACTGATCACGGCCTAGCCGTGATGAGCATCACGGCCGTGATGCTCCAGAAATTGAAAGCGCGCCCTTGGCAGAACACGTCACGGCCTGGCCGTGATGACCATCACGGCCGTGACGCGTGCCTAAGTTATAAATAGGCCTCTGGGCAGAACAGAAAGGGGATCCTGAACCCTAAAAATATACTATCTGGCTGCTGTGGCTGCTGTGGATCCTTCCATGGAGTTCTTTCCTTCCTTTATTCCTATTTCTTTTCTTTTGTTTTTCTCTTTGATTATGTGTAGCTAAACCCCTCTTGTTGGGGTTAGATGATTGCTTTTATGAATTTGGTTGTTTCGTGATTTGGTTGTAATACAAATTCCTATTATTTATTTATGAGTATTTGATTCCATGCTTAATGCTTTCCTAGGTTTGATCATCCTTGGAATGATTTGTTGCTTTGATAGACAATTGAAAGATTGATGTTAAGGCATGTTCATGAATCAAATGCCAAGTAGTTCATGAACCTAGACATAGGTCTTGGGGTGCTTGCAATCTTATAAGTCCTGGTTCTTCTTGCAAAATCTCATGTTAATCCACCTAAGACATTAGGGTTTAATTTGGGGTTTTAGGCTCATTCCACCTAAGACATTAGGGTTTGAGTATTTCATAAGATTTGATTGTCATAATTGAATTAGGAATTGTGTTATTAACCATTTCATTGCAATCAAGGGAGGATTACCATAATCTAACCCTAACAATTTCATCCATTTGTCAACCTCATCTCTTTTGCCTCTTAAGTGTTTGTAAAAATTCCTAAAAGACCAAAAACATTTTATTATTGTTTGTTTTATTACATGTTAGAACTCCCTTCCATCCAAACGATCGCCTAGATAGTAGTCCGATTTGTGAAGTGGTACTTGTTCACGATCCCTGAGAACGATATCCGGTCTCGCTACCGTATTACTTGTACGACTAGGTATACTTGCCTAGAAATCGTATCAAGTTTTTGGCGCCGTTGCCGGGGATCGGTGTGCCAATATCACGAGTACCAAAGTGGACTCCTAATTTAGGCACTTTTTTCTTTGCTTTGCTACTGCTGTTTTTTTTTTCTTTTTTTTCTTCTGTTTTTCTGTTTTTCTATTTTTTTCTGTTTGCTGCATAATTGTCCACTTGAAGCTTGACTTGCACTTGCTATACTTGTTGTTGTTCTACTCTGTTTGTTTCTGTGTATGCGAGGTACAATTGACCCAGGTGAACTTCAATTCAACCCTGAAATCGAGAAGCTTTGTAGAAAGAATAGAAAGGAAGCCAAAGCAAGGAAGGATAGAGAAGGAGCATCTTCTAGTATACAAGAACCACAAGTTGAGTTACCAAGTGTGCAAGAGTCGCAAGTTGAAGTAGCAATTGTCACCATGACTGACAACAATGAACAAAGGAGGACAATGGGGGACTATACTTCCCCTAAAGTCAATAGATGTGGAACTCCCATTGTTAGACCTGCAGTGGCTTGTAACAACTTTGAGATCAAGGCATCACTTCTCAATCTTGTGCAGCAAAATCAATTTGGAGGTTTAGAGAGTGAAGACCCTCATTCTCACATCGGCACATTTATTGAGTTATGTGATACTATCAAGCTGAATGGAGCTTCCGATGAGGCTATTTGTTTAAGGCTTTTCCCTCTCTCTTTGAGGGATCGGGCTAAGTCATGGCTCCAATCCCATCCTCATGGGAGCATTATTACTTGGAATGATTTGGTGAGCAAGTTCTTATCTTGCTTCTTCCCTCCATCAAGAATGATCAAGTTGAGATCGGAGATCAATGCTTTCTCACAAAGGGATGGTGAATCACTTTATGAAGCATGGGAGAGGTTCAAATCTTTGCTTACAGCTTGTCCAAATCATGGGTTGGAAACATGGCAGCAAGTTGCAACCTTTGTCAATGGGCTCAACCAAAATTCTCGAAGTATGATTGAAGCGGCTGCAGGTGGAACATTGAGTCAAAAGACACCCGATGAAGCAAGGACTTGATTGAAACTATGGCTAACAATGATTATCAAATGCCTAGTTCTCGATCATTGGCCAAGAGAGGTGTTTTGGAGCTTGATGAAATTGGTGCTCTTAAGGCTCAAATGGCCGCTCTTACCAAGCAATTGGGGGCTGTTCAACTACAAAATTCTCAATTACAAGCGGTTCAAGTTCAAGCCGTCTCAGTGTGTGACTTTTGTGGAGGTAACCATGCCAACGACAACTGTGAAATTAGTGTGGTTGGAGGTTCGGGGCAAGAAGAAGTGAACTACATGGGAAACCAAGGGCCTAAGCATGATCCTTTCTATAACACCTACAATCCGGGGTGGCGTAGCCATCCTAACTTCGGTTGGAGACAAGGGCAAGGCTCAAGTTCTCAAGCAAAACCTCCTCAAGAGAATTCAAGCAACTTGGAGAATATTCTATCCCAATTCATGCAAGCAACTCAAGATAATATGAAGAATCAAAATGCCTCCATCAAGAATCTAGAACACCAAATAGGTCAATTGGCAAAGCAAATGATGGAGAGACCTTAAGGAAAATTGCCGGGAGATAACGAGAAGAATCCAAAGGAGGATTGCAAGGCAATTACTACAATAAGTGGGAAGGTGGTAGTTCCACAAGAAAAATAGAGAGAAGAAAAGAGGATTGGTGAGGGAGTTGATGAGGTGACCGTTGAAGATGCAACCAATGAAGAACCAGAGACTTCCCAAGCCACTACCTCTAGTCCTATTGTTGTTACTGAAAAACCACAGAGGGAAAAATTGGTGGATGAAGAGTTTGCAAGAAAGAAGACAAAAAGGCAAATTCTTGAAGAAGTTGACAATCCTAAGGAGTTGCCACCGTATTTCAGGATACCTTATCCTCAAAGGTCTAAGAAAGAGGTAAAGGATCAACAATTCTCTAAGTTCTTGGACGTGTTCAAAAAGTTGCAAATGTTTCTTTTGCCGAAGCTCTTCAACAAATTCCTTCCTATGCCAAGTTTATGAAGGAGATTCTTACTAACAAGAGGAAGTGGAAGGAGGAGACGGTCATGCTCACGGAAGAATGTAGTGCCATACTCCAAAGGAAGTTACCGGTGAAGATGAAGGATCCGGGTAGCTTTACTATCCCATGTGCTATTGGTCATTTGAACATTGGAAGAGCCTTGTGTGATCTTGGTGCAAGTATCAATCTTATGCCTCTCTCCATTTTCAAGAAGTTGGGAATCGGTGAAGTCAAGCCAACCGAGATTTCTCTCCAATTGGCGGATCGCTCCATCACATATCCTTATGGTGTAGTGGAGGATTTATTGGTAAAAGTAGACAAATTCATCTTTCCGGTAGACTTTGTGGTGTTGGATATTGCGGAAGATAGTGAGACTCCATTGATTCTCGGAAGGCCATTCCTAGCCACGGGTAAGGCCTTGATCGACGTAAATCAAGGGAAGTTGGTACTTAGAGTCCAAGATGGAAAAGTCACCTTCAATGTTTTTGAAGCAATGGGACATCCAAGTGACAAAGATACATGTATGAGTGTGGACCTTGTTGAATCATTGACTGACAAGAGTGTGCAGCAAACTTTTGAAGATTCATTGGAAGCGGCTCTTACGGTAGAGAATATAGAAGAAGAGGTATGTGAGGAAGAAGTTGAGTTCATGGTTAAATCCCTTGAGGCTTGTCTAGTTCTGAATGATGATGAAGATAAAGTTGTGGAGGATGTGCGGATTGAAGACAAGGGTGAGACACCTAAGCTAGAGTTGAAGGAACTTCCATCCCATCTCCGTTATGCTTTCCTTGGAGTGAATTCTTCATTCCCGATGATCATTAGTAGCGGATTGAACTCCTTAGAGGAAGAGAAGTTGTTTAGAGTGCTTAGAGAGCACAAATCCGCAATTGGGTGGTCTATGTCCGACTTGAAAGGGATAAGTCCCTCATTTTGCATGCACAAAATCCTTTTGGAGGAAAACTTCAAGCCGGTCAGACAACCCCAAAGAAGACTTAACCCAAACATGAAGGAAGTTGTAAGGAAGGAGGTTGTGAAGCTTTTGGATGCGGGTATAATTTATCCAATCTCCGATAGTCCATGGGTGAGTCTGGTCCAAGTTGTTCCTAAGAAAGGGGGGATGACGGTTGTTGCAAATGATAAAAATGAACTCATTTCCTCAAGGACCGTTTCCGGATGGAGGGTGTGTATTGATTATAGAAGATTGAATGGGGCTACAAGAAAAGATCATTTTCCCTTACCTTTCATTGATCAAATGCTAGAGAGGTTGGCGGGCCATGCCTTTTATTGCTTCCTTGATGGATACTCAGGGTATAACCAAATTGTGGTTGACCCAAAAGACCAAGAGAATACCGCTTTCACTTGTCCCTATGGAGTCTATGCATACCGGAGGATGCCATTCGGGTTGTGTAATGCACCCGCCACTTTTCAAAGGTGCATGCTTTCCATATTCTCTGATATGACTGAAAAATTCATTGAGGTATTTATGGATGATTTTTCTGTATTTGGTAATTCTTTTGATGATTGTCTGAAAAATCTTGCATGTGTTTTGAAAAGATGCCAAGAAACTAACCTTGTTTTAAATTGGGAAAAATGTCATTTCATGGTTAGGGAAGGTATAGTTCTTAGTCATAAGATTTCATCATGGGGGATAGAAGTTGATAAGGCAAAAATTGAAGTAATCGAAAAACTTCCCCCTCCCATAAATGTGAAAGGTGTTTGAAGTTTCTTAGGGCATGCGGGTTTCTATAGGAGATTTATAAAAGACTTTTCAAAGATTGTGAAACCCTTGTGTAAACTTTTGGTAGTTGATACTCCTTTTGTGTTTGATGATGATTGCATGCATGCTTTCCAACTTTTAAAGGAAAAACTCACCACCGCACCGGTCATTGCACCTCCAGATTGGAGTTTGCCATTTGAGTTAATGTGTGATGCAAGCCACTATGCGGTGGGAGCCATTTTGGGTCAAAGGAAAAATAAAGTGTTGCATGCTATTTACTATGCCAGTCGTCTGCTGAATGATGCTCAATTGAACTATACCACGACTGAAAAAGAACTGCTTGCTGTGGTTTTTGCATTTGATAAGTTTAGATCTTAATTGATTGGCTCTAAAACTGTTGTGTACACTGACCATTCCGCTTTGAAGTATCTCATGACTAAACAGGATGCCAAGCCAAGGCTCATTAGGTGGGTACTATTGCTCCAAGAATTTGATTTAGATATAAAAGACAAGAAAGGAGTGGAGAATGTGGTAGCCGACCATTTGTCTAGGCTTCCACAAGCAGAGATTCAAGCAAAGGATGAGTTGCCAATTCAAGAAGAATTCCCGGATGAAAGGTTGTTTATGGTGCAAGTGGCACCTTGGTTTGCGGACATTGCAAATTACAAGGCCGTCAACAAGATTCCGAAGGACTTCAATGCACAACAAAGGAAGAAGCTCATCCATGATTCTAAATACTATGTATGGGATGAGCCTTACCTTTTCAAAAGAGGTTCGGATGGAATTCTGAGAAGATGTATTCCGGAAGAAGAGGTTAATGGGGTTTTGACTCACTGCCACAACTCACCTTATGGAGGACACTTTGGTGGTGAGATAACCGCCATGAAAATCTTGCAGAGTGGTTTATTCTGGCCTACCATCTTTAAAGACTCTAGAGCTTGGGTAATGAAGTGTGACAAGTGTCAAAGAACCGGAAGTATATCCAAGAGAAATGAGATGCCCTTGAAGGGTATTTTAGAGGTGGAACTCTTTGATGTGCGGGGGATCGACTTCATGGGTCCTTTCCCATCATCCTACAACAACAAGTATATTCTGGTTGCGGTTGACTATGTGAGCAAATAGGTAGAAGCTGTCCCAACTACGAAAGATGATGCAAAAGTGGTGGTTAATTTTGTGAGGAAGAACATCTTTACCCGATTTGGAACCCCTAGAGCCACTATTAGTGATGGGGGTACTCACTTTTGCAACAAAGAGTTCAATGCGGTGGTTGCCAAGTTTGGGGTCAATCATAAAGTTGCCACACCATACCACCCGCAAACCAGTGGGCAAGTGGAGTTGTCTAATCGGGAATTAAAGAGAATCTAGGAGAAAACAGTGAATAATGCAAGAAAAGACTGGGCAAAGAAACTGGATGATGCACTTTGGGCCTATCGGACTACATATAAAACACCTATTGGTATGTCACCCTACCAATTAGTGTTTGGAAAATCATGTCACCTTCCGGTAGAGCTCCAACATCGTGCTTTTTAGGCAGTGAAGGCCTTGAACTTTGACACGAAGGTGGATATGGACAAGAGACTGTTGCAATTGAATGAGTTGGATGAATTCCGAATCTTGGCATATGAGAGTGCAAGAATCTACAAGGAAAGAACAAAGTTTTGGCATGATAAGTACATTCTTCCCAAGCATTTTGAAGAAGGCCAATCAGTTTTGCTCTTTAACTCACGTCTAAAGCTATTTCCGGGCAAGCTGAGATCAAGGTGGTCGGGTGTTGACTGATCTGAGCAAGTATATCCAGTCGTGCAAGTAATACGGTGGTGAGACCATTTATCGTTCCCACGAGGACTGTGACAAGTACTAACGCGTACCGAATCCATTACTACCTAAGCGGATATTTGGATTGAAGGGAGCTCGATAGTAAATACCAAGCCCAAATAAGATTTAAACCTAAAACAAACAAAATGAAGAGAAGAGTTCTTTGTGGGATTTTGTCGAACACTTGGGAGGCAGTTAAAGGGATTCTTCAAATATATGAACAATGTCGGGATTAGGTTCACTAAACTTCATCCCCATGCAATGACATGATTAATAAACAGTTTCTACTTCAAGTATGACAATCAATCCACTAAATTACTCAAGTCCCGATTCCTCGGATGACAAGAGCCTAAATCCACTAATAGACCCTAATTCCTTAGGTGGCCTAGATTAATGAAATTGCATTAAGATTAGGGATTACACGATTGCTAATAAACCTAGTTCCATTCCTAGATACAAGGTTTACTAGGTGATTAATTTCAGTTCCGGTTCCAATACGAATTTTCCAATTGCATATCAAAACACTAATCGAGTCATGGGGGTGCTATCCACAACACGCATTAAGCACAGAAAATCAATCACTCAATAAAGAAGTAAAAACTATATTACAAGATCAAGTCGGATACATGAGAATTCAGAGATAGCTACACCTAACCCCAACAATGGAGGTTTAGCTACTCATGATCATAGCTACAACCAAAGTAATATAGATGAAAAGGAAGGGGAACTCCATGGAATCCTTGTACAACTGCCTCTGGTTCAGAGAGAGAGTTTAGGGTTTTCAAAAACTATTTTTCTTCTGTTCTGCTCGTGCTCCTTTATAGATCAGGATTCGCGTCACGGCCGTGTCGCTTTCTACCTTAGAGCGCTTTCAAATATTGGATCATCACGGCCGTGATGTTCATCACGGGCAGGCCATGATAGCTTCCGCCTTCACCAAATGATCTGTCATGACCGTGATGGCCGTCACGGCTTAGCCGTGACAGATTCTGCCAATAGGGGGTCCGGCTCCATTAACATGTCATGGCCGTGATGGGTATCACGGCTAGGCCGTGACAGCTTTTGACTTTTGCCTTCTTTTCTCTCAATTATTGCTCGATCACGGCCGTGAGGGTCATCACGGCCAGGCCGTGATGGGCTCTGCCTGGGTCATTTTCTTCACTGTTTAAGCTCTGTCTTCATCCAAGCTCCATCATGGCCAATCTTGAGCATTTTTCCTTGAATTCCTGCAAAACAACACCAAGAAACCGGCTCACCCGATCCAAGGTAAAAACTAAAAAAATCAAATCAAATATGCCTAAACTATATGAAAAATGCATGCAAAAATGTACAGGAATTATGATGTGAAATCACACTATCAAATCACCCTAAGCTTATTCAATTGCTTGTCCTCAAGCAATCACTAAGGTCAGAAGATAAAGACAATCAGATTACGGATAGTGAACCAAGAACCCGAGTAGCAAGTAATCCAAGTAACAGGCATCTTAAATAATTCAGCAAGAGACATTCAGTTCAAGTCCAATTAGAGGCTTAGGTTTCTTAGACTCATATTCTCACCGATTAGGGCACTCTTTCTTACCTAAAGATCACCCCAAGCTTGTTCATTTGCTTGGATCTCTTTCTCACCTCACTCAAGTGTTAGGGAAATAAGACAATTCGCTCCACTTTCCTCAAGGAATAAACTCTACCATAGGCTTGACTATCAACCAAATCTCTACTTTATTAATGAAAACAATTAATAATCAAGAGGTCTTTTGCTTTGGTTATAACGGGGCCATGGGATTTATCATTAGGTGGGGAAGTCAAGAAAAGGAAATTTCAAAAGGGCTAAACACAATCAAGCATTGCAAAGCATGACCTTCTAAAATACCTTTTTTGGGTTTTGATTCCTTTTTCCACCTTTCTTTCTTTCTTTTTATTTCATTTCTCACTTTCTTTTGTCATCCCCTTCTCCATAGATTTTTTCTTTTTCTTTTATTTGGAGAAGGGGAGATTTTCAGCTCAAGAGAAATATTTTTCTGATTTTCTCATCCCAAACTTTTTCAACTACCTTTTTACCCTTTTGTAATACTTTAGAAGGTCCCTTATCAAGCATCATTCATCCACATATTTCAAGGTACCAAGAAAAGTATTTTATTCATGTAGGCTCAAAATTGGGCAACTAAGAGGTAGCATTTAGTCATTCAAAGCTCGGAAGGCCGGAAAAATACCTAGTGCCTCAATCATTTTCAAAAATGTTTTCAAAAATTTTTAAGCTTCAAAATGGTTTCAAGTCAAGTTCTAGAGAATACAAACCAAGAGGAATAACACTCTAACACAAGGAATGGGGTAAATTTAGTGAGTACCCTTTTTGGCTCAAAATCTCACATTTTGTAGTTCAAAAATCAGTGAGAAACACAAATCTACGGCACCATATGCTAATTATCAACTATCACATATCATCTCAAGCATTTTCATTTGCAGCCTTATCACCAGAATAAAAATTTGGGTTCAAAAATTCACTATCTCAATTTATTTCGCACTTAGTTCTCACAATTGGATGCAAAATCTAGGCAAGGGGCAATCTAATCATGTCAACATGCAAAGCTATCATGCAAAACTATATGAATGCAACATGAACAATGCAAAAATACCCCGACCCCAAGCTTAAGAACTTACATTGTCCCCAATGTAAATAATCAAGTTGATGAAAGGAAATAAAAACTGGAACGACTTACCGAGGCGGCAGCGGGTGCTGGTTCACATGCCTAGTCAGAAGGAATTGCATGAATATTGGGTCACGGCCGTGATGCTTATCACGGGCAGGCCGTGATACATTCTGGTTCATAGGAGTAGCCTGTCACGGTCGTGACCTCCATCACGGCTAGGCCGTGATGCTCTCTGATCTTCAGGGTTCTTCCATCACAGCCGTGATGGGGATCACGGCTGAGCCGTGATCCTTTCTGATCTTCAACTCTGGCTCATCACGGTCGTGACCAGTGTCACGGCCTGGGCGTGATGGTTGCTGACTTTGGTGTCTCTTTCCTTTTTGCTTCTCCTTCCTCCTTTCCCTGAAAACACTTAACAAATCTATTAATCTATGATATTATCCTCTTGATCTTCTCAAATTATTCAAGAGGGCAAAATCAAAAACAAAAGGAAAATGAAAAGAAAACTTGGGTTGCCTCCCAATAAGCGCTTCTTTAACGTCACTAGCTTGACGGGTGGATGACCTCAAGGATCATGAAGGCGCACAGTTGAGATCAATCTCTCGATGTCACCACCCAAGTAGGCCTTAAGTCTTTGGCCATTGACTTTGAAGGTCCTTTTTGAAGTAGGATCCTCCACTTCCACAGCTCCATGAGGTGAGACTTCCTTGACAATGAACGGTCCCGACCACTTAGACTTCAACTTGCCTGGAAACAATCTCGGCCGGGAATTGAACAGTAAAACTTGCTGTCCCGACCGAAATGTTTTCATCACGATCTTCTTGTCGTGGTAGGTCTTGACTCGCTGCTTGTAAATGGCTGCATTCTCATATGCATTAAGGTGCATCTCCTCTAATTCATGCAGCTGATTCACTCTTTTCTCACCCGCCAGAGTGGCATCAAAATTCAAGAACTTCAATGCCCAAAAGGCTCGATGCTCCATCTCTACGGGCAGATGACATGCCCTTCCATAGACCATCTGAAACGGGGATAACCCCACAGAAGTTTTCAGTGCAGTCCAGTAGGCCCACAAGGCATCGTCCAGCTTCTTTGCCCAATCTCTTCTTGAAGCGGCCACAGTCTTCTCTATAATTCTCTTAATCTCTCGGTTAGAGACCTCCGCTTGCCCATTTGTTTGCGGATGATAGGGAGATGCCGCCTTGTGCCTCACATCATACTTGTCCAACACATTTCTCAGTTGTGAGTTGCAAAAGTGAGATCCCCCATCACTTATAAGATCCCTTGGGACACCGAACCGGGCAAAGATGTTCTTCTTGATGAATCTAATCACTGTCTGGGCATCATTCTGCGGTGTTGCAATTGCCTCCACCCATTTGGAGACATAGTCCACCGCCACCAAGATATATTGATTGGAGAATGAAGGTGGAAATGGACCCATAAAGCCTATGCCCCAGCAGTCAAATACCTCAACCTCCAATATATTCTGTAGTGGCATCTCATCCCTCTTTGAAATGTTCCCGGTCCTCTGGCACTTGTCACAACTCTTCACATGATTGTAAGAGTCCTTGAAGATTGAGGGCCAAAAGAACCCATATTGGAGGACCTTTGCAGCCGTCTGATCCCCATTGTAATGTCCCCCATATGGAGAGTTATGACAATGCCACAAAACTTTCCTTGCTTCCTCTTGACTAACGCACCTCCTCCATAAGCCATCCGATCCAACCTTGAATAGAAATGGATCATCCCACATGAAATGGTTGGCATCCCGGAAGAACTTCTTCTTTTGTTGCCAAGTGAGGTGCTCTGGAACAATGCTGGCTGCTTTGAAATTTGCCATGTCGGCAAACCATGGCCTCTCATGTACCAGCAATAAAGCCTCATCCGGGAACTCATCCCGGATGTCCTTTTCTTTAGCAGCCACCTCCTCTTTCACTAACCGGGACAAGTGGTCAGCCACCACATTCTCGCTGCCCTTTTTGTCCTTGATGACTAAATCAAACTCCTACAACAATAGAATCCACCTTATGAGTCTTGGTTTAGAATCTAACTTAGTCAACAAATATTTAAGTGCGGCATGATCAGTAAAAACAGTGACTTGTGACCCAATTAAGTAGGAACAAAATTTTTCCAGTGCAAACACTATGGCTAGCAACTCTTTTTCAGTTGTTGCATAATTTACTTGATTCTCATTGAGAACCTTGCTAGCATAGTGAATGGCATGAAAAAATTTGTCCCTCCGCTGTCCCATAACTGCCCCAACTGCGTAGTCACTGGCATCACACATTAATTCAAACGGTGACTCCCAGTTGGGTGCAACAAGGATGGGGGCAGTAATCAACTTGTCTTTCAAAATTTGAAAAGAGTTAAGACAAGCAGTGTCAAACAGAAATGGAGTGTCCTTGTTCAAAAGGCTACACAACGGCTTGGCTATCTTTGAAAAGTCCTTGATGAACCGCCGGTAGAAGCCTTCATGCCCAAGAAAACTCCTCACACCCTTGACATTCACTGGTGGAGGTAGTTTCTCAATCACTTCAATCTTGGATTTATCCACTTCGATCCCCTTGACTGAAATTTTGTGCCCGAGCACAATGCCTTCCTGCACCATAAAATGACACTTCTCCCAATTTAAGACTAAATTGGTGTCCATGCACCTCTTTAACACAGCATCAAGGTTAGACAAACAGTTATCATAAGAGGAACCGAAAACAGAAAAATCATCCATGAAAATCTCAATGTATTTTTCTACCATATCAGAAAAGATGGAAAGCATGCACCTTTGAAATGTCGCAGGCGCATTACAAAGACCGAAAGGCATCTTCCGATAGGCAAAAACTCCAAACGGGCATGTGAAAGCAGTTTTCTCTTGGTCTTTCGGGTTAACCGCAATTTGGTTATAACCCGAATAACCATCCAAGAAACAGTAGTAAGCTTGCCCGACCAACCTCTCCAACATCTGGTCCATGAATGGAAGTGGGAAGTGATCCTTCCTAGTAGCTTGATTTAGCTTCCGGTAATCTATACACCTCCGCCAACCAGTGACCGTTCTAGTTGGGATCAACTTATTCTTCTCGTTGTGCATGACGGTCATGCCACCTTTCTTTGGAACCACTTGTACCGGACTCTCCCAAGCACTATCGGAAATAGGATAGATCATTCCAGCTTCAAGGAGTTTCAGCACCTCCTTCTTCACCACTTCTTTCATTGTAGGATTGAGCCTCCTCTGCGGTTGGACCACCGGTTTAAATTCAGCCTCCATCATGATCTTGTGCATACAAAACGTGGGGCTAATACCTTTCAAATATGAGATGGACCATCCGATAGCTGTCTTATGCTCTCGAAGCACCCTTACAAGCTTCTCCTCTTCCAATTTGGACAGTACATTACTCACTATGACAGGGTCTTCATCATTCTCACCAAGAAAGACATACTTCAAATGGGGAGGTAGAGGTTTAAGCTCCAACTCGAGCTTCTCTTGGACTTCATCCTTCTTGAGTTCTTCTTTCTTAGTGTTCACAGCAAGTTGCTTGGGTTGGGCTTCCAAATCACACAAACAGTCTTCTAATTCCTTCTCCTCTTCTTCATCAAGATTTTCAATAGAGTTCATAATTACCTTCTCAAGAGTAGAGGAATGGAGCTGCTGTGCAAAGACTTCATTGGCTACTACATCCACAATATCCATGCGGAAGCAATTCTCTTCATCACTCGGGCGATGCATGGCTTCAAACACATTGGAAGTAACCTCTTCATCTTGCACTGAGTCGAAGCTGGCCCTTTTGTACGTCTATCAAAGCACGTCCGGTTGCAAGAAAGGGTCTCCCCAGTATAAGTGGAACTTCTGCATCCTCCTCCATGTCTAATATCACAAAATCCGCTGGGAAGATAAACTTGTCCACTTTAACCAAGACGTCTTCCAGAATACCATAAGGACGCTTGATTGATCTATCAGCTAGTTGCAATGCCATCCTTGTTGGTTTCACCTCACCACCTCCAAGCTTGTTCAAAATTGAAATCGGCATCAAGTTGATACTCACTCCCAAGTAGCATAAGACCTTCCCAATAGCAACACTCCTAATAGTGCAAGGGATTGTAAAACTACCAGGATCTTTAAGCTTTGGAGGTAGCTTCCTCTGAAGTATTGCACTACACTATTCTGTCAAGGCAACAGTCTCACCTTCTTTGAACTTTCTTTTCTTCGTGAGCATATCCTTCATGAACCTTGCATAGGTTGGCATCTGCTCTAGTGCTTCAGCAAAGGATATGTTGATCTGTAACCGCTTGAAGATGTCAAGGAACTTGGCAAACTGTTCTTCCTTCTCCTTTTTCTTGCTCAAATGAGGATAGGGCAACTTCACATAAGAGGGGATCACTTGGGGCTCGTCTCCATCTTTCAAAATCTGACTTTTAGTTCTCCTCAAAATCGAATTTTCATCTACTAATTTTTCCCTCTTGTCTTTTTCATTGTCTTTTTCTTCCTCCTCTACTACAACCTCTTTGCCTTTTTCGTTATTCAAATCAGTTTTTTCAGTATTCACCTCTGTTTCTTCATCAACTCTCTGATTTTTCACCAAGGGCTCACCACTCTCTTCCTCAAGACTTTTACCACTCCTCAACACAATAGCCTTGCAATGCTCTTTAGGATTAGTTTGAGTATTACCTGAAAAACTGCTGCTAGATTGCTCAGCTAGTTGCTTTGCAATCTGTCCAACTTGAACCTCCAAGTTCTTTATAGAAGCATCAGTGTTTTTCTGGTTTGACATAGACATCTGCATGAACTGATTGAGGGTGTTCTCCAAGATAGAAGTCCGGTCTTGAGGCGGTGGTGTGGGTTGAGGCTTGCTTGCTTGTCCGGCATCTTGTTTCCAACCAAAACTCGGTTGATTCCTCCATCCTTGGTTGTAGTTGTTGGAGTATTGGTTGTTGCCTGGCCGCCCATAGTTCCCCATATAATTAGCTTCCTCATGGGAACTAGGTGGTGCCTCACATCTTCCATTATCATGATCTCCTCCACAAAAATCACATCGCATTACCTGTTGAGGTGGCATGGTCGTCCCTCGAACAGTTTGGAGTTGTTGTGGGAGTTGAGCTAATTGCTTGGTAATGGACTCCAGTTGTTGTGTCATGAGTTTATTCCGAGCCAAAAGTGCAGATTGTGAATCTAACTCCAACACACCCCTTCTTGATGTGGACCCCGATCATGATGCATCAAATAGTCATTCGATGCCATAGCCTCTATCAAAATCAGTGCTTCCTCTGCTGTCTTCGTGTTCATGGACCCTCCAGCTGAGGCATCCAACATATACCTGGTTGACGGCCTCAATCCATTACATAATGTTTGCATTTGGGTATGATCATCAAACCCATGGGTTGGACATCTTCAGAGCAATTCCTTGAACCTTTCCCAGGCGTCATGCAGAGTCTCACCTTCTTGCTGAGCAAAGCTTATGATGTCACCCCTTGTCTTCACAAATCTTGAGGTGGGGAAGAACCTTGCCAGAAATTTTACCTCTAAGTCATCCTATGTAGTAATGCTCCCCCTTGGTTGAGATTGGAGCCAAGCCTTGGCCCTATCTCTTAAAGAGAAGGGAAACGCCCTTAGGCGGATTGCATCCTCAAAGGCACCATTGTGCTTCATCGTATCACATATCTCAATGAAGTTGGAGATATGACTGTTAGGATCTTCCGTTTCCAACCCGGCAAACCGATTTTGTGCAACCAAATTCAAAAGAGCTAGCTTGATTTCAAAATTGTTGCAGTTAATTGGAGGCCTCACTATGCTAGTGACATGCCGATTGACATTTGTATTGCCGTAGTCACCAAGTGTCCTCCTTGGTGGAGCACCTTCACCATTGCCTGCCATTTTGATTTTTTCTTGATGAACTTGAGAGGTGGAAGTCTCTTGTTCTTCTTGTTGCTGTTCTAACAGTTTCTGCTCTATTGCTTGCCTTCGATTCTTCCTAGCTGTTCTTTCAATCTCAGGATCGTGGAGGAGTTGGTCAGCTGGGGTAGTACCTCGCATACACAAACAGTCTAGCAAACAAGGGTGTTAGCAGTAAAAGTCAGCACACAAACAGCAAGTATACCAGAAAAATATGACAGCAAACCAAAACACAAAAAAATGACAGCAAACAGATCACCACAGAATTTTTTTTTGCTTTTGCTTAGATTAGTAACCGAAATGGGTATGCTAATATTGAAACACAATCCCCGGTGACGGCGCCAAAAACTTGTTGACTGATCTGAGCAAGTATACCCAGTCGTGCAAGTAATACGGTGGTGAGACCGTTTATCGTTCCCACGAGGACTGTGATAAGAACTAACACATACCGAATCAATTACTACCTAAGCGGATATTTGGATTGAAGGGAGATCGATAGTAAATACCAATCCCAAATAAGATTTAAACCTAAAACAAACAAAATGAAGAGAAGAGTTCTTTGTAGGATTTTGTCGAACACTTGGGAGGAAGTTAAAGGGATTCTTCAAATATATGAACAATGTCGGGATTAGGTTCACTAAACTTCATCCCCATGCAATGACATGATTAATAAACAGTTTCTACTTCAAGTATGACAATCAATCCACTAAATTACTCAAGTCCCGATTCCTCGGATGACAAGAGCCTAAATCCACTAATAGACCCTAATTCCTTAGGTGGTCTAGATTAATGAAATTGCATTAAGATTAGGGATTACACGATTGCTAATAAACCTAGTTCCATTCCTAGATACAAGGTTTACTAGGTGATTAATTTCAGTTCCGGTTCCAATACGAATTTTCCAATTGCATATCAAAACACTAATCGAGTCATGGGGGTGCTAGCCACAACACGCATTAAGCACAGAAAATCAATCACTCAATAAAGAAGAAAAAACTGTATTACAAGATCAAGTCGGATACATGAGAATTCAGAGATAGCTACACCTAACCCCAACAATGGAGGTTTAGCTACTCATGATCATAGCTACAACCAAAGAAATATAGATGAAAAGGAAAGGGAACTCCATGGAATCCTTGTACAGCTGCCTCTGGTTCAGAGAGAGAGTTTAAGGTTTTCAAAAACTATTTTTCTTCTGTTCTGCTCGTGCTCCTTTATAGATCAGGATTCGCGTCACGGCCGTGACGCTTTATGCCTTGGCGCGCTTTCAAATATTGGAACATCACGGCCGTGATGTTCATCACGGGCAGGCCGTGATAGCTTCTGCCTTCACCAAATGATCTCATCACGGTAGTGATGGCCATCACGGCTTAAGCGAGTGACGGTCTCGCCAAGAGGGGGTCTGGCTCCATTAACATGTCACGGCCGTGATGGGTATCACGGCTAGGCCGTGACAGCTTTTGACTTTTGCCTTATTTTCTCTTAATTATTGCTCGATCACGACCGTGAGGGTCATCACGGCCAGTCAGTGATGGGCTCTGCCTGGGTCATTTTCTTCACTTTTTAAGCTCTGTCTTCATCCAAGCTCCATCATGGCCAATCTTGAGCATTTTTCCTTGAATTCCTGCAAAACAACACCAAGAAACCGCCTCACCCGATCCAAGATAAAAACTAATAAAATCAAATCAAATATGCCTAAACTATATGAAAAATGCATGAAAAAATGTACAGGAATTATGATGTGAAATCACACTATCATCGGGTCCATTCCATGTCAAGTCAGTTTCCCCATTTGGTACGGTTGAATTGGAGGATCCATCGTCCGTAGAAACTTTCACTGTTAATGGGCAAAGGCTCAAGCACTACCTGGGAGGAGACTTTGATCGTCAAGCAGTCTCCATCCCTCTTAAAACACCCTATTAGGGATCATCTACCCGTCAATCTAGTGACGTTAAAGAAGCGCTTATTGGGAGGCAACCCAAGTTTCCTTTTCCTTTTCCTTTTCCTTTTGTTTTTGATTTTACCTCTTGAATAATTTGAGAAGATCAAGAGGACAAAAATCATAAATTAATAGATTTGTTAAGTGCTTTCAGGCTTAGAAGGAAGGAAGAGCAAAGGGGCAGGGACAGTCAAAGTCAGCAACCATCACACCCAGGCCGTGACACTAGTCACGACCATGATGAGCTTAATGTGAAGACCAGAAAGGATCACGGCCCAGCCGTGATATCCATCACAGGCGTGATGAGAGGACCCTGAAGATCAGAGGCCATCACGGCCTAGCCGTGATGGAGGTCACGGCCGTGATAGGCCACCCCTATGGACCAGAATGCATCACGGCCTGCCCGTGATAAGCATCACGACCGTGACATAATTTCCAGCATCCCTTTGCCTAGGCTTGTGAGACAGCACCCGCTACCGCCTCAGTGAGTTGTTCCAATTTTTTTCTCCTCTCTCCGACTTGATTATTTACATTGGGGACAATGTAAGTTCTTAAGCTTGGGGTAGGGGTATTTTTGTACATTTTTGTATTTTTGCATTTTGCATGTTGCATTCATATAGGCATAGTTTTGCATGATCACATGATTCGATTACCCCCTTTGCTTAGACTATGCATCCAATTGTGAGAACTTAGTGCCAAATAAATTGAGATAGTGTATTTTTGAACCCATTTTTTTAGTCTTGTGATAAGGCTACAAATAAAAATTCTTGAGATGATCTTTGATAGTTGATAATTAGCATGTGGTTCCATAGATTTGTGTTTCTCATTGATTTTTGAACTGCTAAATGTGAGCTTTCGAGCCATAAAGGGGTACTCATTAAATCTACCCCATTATTTGTGATAGAGTGTTATTCCTCTTGGATTGTAATTCTCTAGAACTTGACTTGAAACCATTTTGAAGCTTAAAAATTTTTGAAAACATTTTTGAAAATGATTGAGGCACTAGGTATTTTTTCCGGCCTTATGAGCTTTGATTGACTAAATGCTACCCCTTAGTTGCCCAACTTTGAGCCTGAAGGAATAAAATACTTTTCTTGGTACCTTGAATTACTTTGTTGAATATGCTTGGTATAGCACCTTTTAAAGTATTACAAAAGGGTAAAAAGGTAGTTTTAAAAAGTATGGGATGAGAAAATCAGAAAATATTTCTCTTGAATTGAAAATCTCCCCTTCTCCATAAAAAAAATAAAAAAAATAAAAATAAAAATAAAAATAAAAATAAAAATAAAAATAAAAATAAAAATAAAGAATATAGAGAAGGGGATGACAAAAAGAAGTGAGAAATAAATTGAAAAGAAAGAAAGAAATGTGGAAAAGTGAATCGAAACCCAAAAAGGTATTTTAGAAGGTGTCTTGATTTGCAATGCTTGATATTTTGTTTTGCCTTCTTGAAATTCCCTTTTTTTGATTTCCCCACCTAACGATTAATCCCATGGCCCCGTTACAACCAAAGTAAAAGACCTCTTGATTCTTAATTGTTTTCATTAATAAAGTAGAGATTTGGTTGATAGTCAAGCTTATGGTAGAATTCATTCCTTGAGGAAATTGAGCGAATTGTCATATATCCTTAAACAATTGAGTGAGGTGAGAAAAAGTGCCCGAATCAGTGGAATCATGAGTATAAGAAACCTAAGCTTCTAATTGGACTTGAAATTGATCGTCTCTTGCTGATTTATTTGAAATGCCTGTTACTTGGATTAGTTACTCGGGTTCTTGGTTCACTATCCGTGCTCTGTCTTTTTATTCTTCTGGCCTTGGTTTTTGCTTGAGGACAAGCAAAGTATTAAGCTTGGGGTGATTTGATGAGTGTGATTTCACCTCATTTTTCATGTACATTTTGCATGCATTTTCATATAGCTTAGGCATATTTAATTTGATTTCTAGTTAGTTTTTATCGTGGAACAGGTAAGGCGGTTTTGTGTGTTTTGCAGAAATTAATGATTAAATGCCCAAGATGAGCCATGATGGAGCTTGGATGAAGATAGAGCCTGAAAAGTAGAGAAAATGAACCAAGCAGAGCCCATCACGGCCGTGATCAAGCAGAGCTGGGAAGAAAAGAAGGCAAGAGTCAGAAGCTGTCACGGCCTAGCCGTGATGCCCATCACGGCCGTGACAGGCCAGCTGAACCAGACCCTTAAGAGGCAGAACTGATCACGGCCTAGCCGTGATGAGCATCACGACCTTGATGCTCCAGAAATTGAAAGTGCACCCTTGGAATAACACGTCACGGCCTGGCCATGATGGCCATCACGACCGTGACGCGCGCCTAAGTTATAAATAGGCCTCTGGGCAGAACAGAAAGGGGATCCTGAACCTTAAAAATATACTCTCTGGCTGCTGTGGCTGCTGTGGATCCTTCCATGGAGTTCTTTCCTTCCTTTATTCCTATTTCTTTTCTTTTGTTTTTCTCTTTGATTATGTGTAGCTAAACCCCGCTTGTTGGGGTTAGATGATTGCTTTTCTGAACTTGGTTGTTTCATGATTTGGTTGTAATACAAATTCCTATTATTTATTTATGAGTATTTGATTCCATGCTTAATGCTTTCCTAGGTTTGATCATCCTTGGAATGATTTGTTGCTTTGATAGACAATTGAAAGATTGATGTTAAGGCATGTTCATGAATCAAATGCCAAGTAGTTCATGAACCTAGACATAGGTCTTGGGGTGCTTGCAATCTTGTAAGTCCTGGTTCTTCGTTCAAAATCTCATGTTAATCCACCTAAGACATTAGGGTTTAATTTGGGGTTTTAGGCTCATTCCACCTAAGACATTAGGGTTTGAGTATTTCAGAAGATTTGATTGTCATAATTGAATTAGAAATTGTGTTATTAACCATTTCATTGCAATCAAGGGAGGATTAGCGTAATCTAACCCTAACAATTTCATCCATTTGTCAACCTCATCTCTTTTGCCTGTTAAGTGTTTGCAAAAATTCCTAAAAGACCAAAAACATTTTATTATTGTTTTTTTTATTACATGTTAGAACTCTCTTCCATCCAAACGATCACCTAGATAGTAGTCCGATTGGCGAAGTGGTACTTGTTCAGGATCCCTGATAACGATATCCGGTCTCGCTACCATATTACTTGTACGACTAGGTATACTTGCCTAGAAATCGTATCAACACGCAGGTGAGATTGACAATGAAAATGTCTAGCAAGTCACCGAACAAATTCTAAGTACGTTAGAATTTTATTTTGTGATTTTCATTCGTGTTTGTCTTATGATTATTAAGATGATTGAAAATTTTTCACGCTTATCTGTGTCGAGATGCCCTATCACAGTCTGGTGTAGGGGAGAACCAAGAATTTAGCCAAGAGGACCTACTTGCCCAAGTATTGAAAGATCTGGAGTACCCTCACTACTACAGAAAATGGTTTTAGTAGCGCACTTTCAGTAGCGCTTCAATAAAAAACGCTACTTAAAAATAGGCGGAAGGTTTTTAATAGCGCTTCCTTAAGAGAGCGCTATCTATTCCTTATTCTAAGACAGCGCTCCTTCAAGGAAACGCTACTGAATGTAGATTGATAGGAATAGATAGCATTTTCTTGAGAAAGCGCTACTATAAGTAAGAGAATAGATAGCGTTTTCTTGAGAAAGCGCTACTATAAGTAAGAGAATAGATAGCGCTTTTTCAAAGAAGCGCTATCTATTCCCCTTTTACTAAATATTTCCCTCAGCTTCTCGCGCGACTCTTCTCAAACCCTTCATCGCGCCACTCTTTCTGAAACCCTTCCCCTTCATCGTGCCTTCTCCCCTACCGTGTGTCTCCCTCTCCTCTGCTCACAGAGGAAGCCAGAAGCAAACGAAACGAAGCATACGTGCTCACAGAGGATATTGCTCTCTCGCCTTCGCCTTCTCATCTGACCAACCCCCTTCGTCTTCGCGCTCTCTCTCACTCAGATCTCCGCAGATGAATCCAAGGAATTTCATCATCATCGATATCTACGTCCAAGGTATGCTTCGTCCTCTCACTCAGTTTCTTATTTGTTGTTGAAATTTTAGAACCCTAACCCCCAATTTCTGCCACCAACTCACCCTCCCAGGTTCACAATAGCTTCTATATTGCAGGGACCCATTCGAGAGTGGAAGATATTGTTGTGGTTGCAAACATGATAGATCATGTTCATATAGCAGATAAACTGAGATTGAAGTTTTAATTATATCATACAATTTATGCTTGACTTTCCAAATGTTTTTTATTTGCATGTCTGATACCTTTCCCGCTACACTTTTTTTTATATAAGTTTGATTTGCTTCATAGTTCCTAACTCTGGTTCTCTCTAATTGTGTTTCTTTGTTAACTGTCTCATACCTAAATGATTTATTTCCATCATTTTCTGGGTAAAGTTTGTGACGTTTTTTAATTTCAATGGTGAATTTGTTGTTGTGATCTTCTTCCACGACAAGAATTTTTTATATTTGCTACTAATTTTACCTACCAATACAATTAGTAGCTATTTTATGTTTAAAATTTAGTGTTTTCTTATGGATCCAGGTTTGTTTGGGATGAAGCAAAGTAACCTACTATGTTGCCATTGAAGGAGATCGTGGATGGTATTCATGGTCAAGTGGAAAAAAGTGAGGAAGATTTCAAGGTTTGCATTCTTCCTTAAAGTGAGGATGATCGTGGATGGTATTCTCTGCAGTTCCTGTTTCTTCACCTCAACCCCAACCCATTACTCCATTTTCCACATCCATGTCTGCTTTCTCCCCAGGTACTCATCATTCATGTCTCTCTCTCATCATTCTATTCTCACTGCTATGCCTATATACTCCCCATGTTGATTAGGTATTCAGGTGGGGGAGGAACAACACCCAAAACACTCTCACAAGAAAATGGTAATAGCTCTCACTGTAATCACCACTGCACTTGGAGCACTCATTTTCAGTTTGTTATGCTTCTGGATTTATCATAGCAATATGTTCAAAGCTCGGGTATTTTTTTATTTGTTTACTTTGAACTATTCCATTTCTCTTATTCCTGTTTTTGCTTCACACTTCTCTGTTTCAAGAAAATTCATCATTGAATTGCTAATTTGGTATTGTCTGAGATTTCTGTTACTCTTTTTTCCTTGTTACTGTTTTGTGAATGTCAAGATGCAGAGAAAGGGATCCCCTTAGCACCATCTCTGGGTAAATTCAGTTCTTTGAAGATGGTTGGTATGATGGGGTCTGTTCCAATAATTGATTATAAGCAAACAGCAAAAATGGCCAATGATTTTCATGAAAGTAACATCTTGGGTGAGGGTGGTTTTGGATGTGTTTACAAGGCTCGATTGGATGATAACTTGGATGTTGCCGTTAAGAAACTACATTGTGAAACTCAAATTGCTGATACAGAATTCCAGGTCATGCCTCCGATTCCTAATCTTCATTCAGCCTAGATATTTTAGTTTGCATTTTCCTGTCAAAATGGCCAATTATTTCAGTTTGCAAGTTTCCTGTCAAAATGATTTTGCTTTCTAATTTTATTTTTGTTCTTATGTAATCTGGTTTGATCATTTAGCCTAGATATTTCTATCTCATTTCGTTCTTCCGATTTTGAATTAGTATGAGGTAATGAAAGTCTTTGGCTCATATGGTGTCATTGATTAAGTACTATGCACACCTACATAGTATGTGTTTTAATAAAAATGTTTAATTTAGTTTCATACTTGCATCTTCTTTGCTAATTATTTTCTCTTAAAGCTTTAAGTTTAAATGCTTGAATGTGGGTCATAAATCTGGGACCAATGATGTTATAAATAGAAAAATGTTAATTTCAGCTTCTTTGAGATATGCCCAGCTGCCTATAGTTTGTGTGCAACCTGTAATTCTATGCCTAAAATTCTGTTTTGGAGCTCTAATGTTGATAACCCACTTTAAGGTAAGTAAGAATGAAGAAATGAACAACTCTTTTTGTTACCTCTCAAATAGCAGAAAACTTATTGAACTCGAGTCCTTACATGTTCAAAGCATTGCAAGAGGAATCATTTGTATATCTTTATGGTTCTGATCACACATTTTTTAAAGGATTGGTTCTGTCATGTTTGCTGGCCAATAGATTTTGGCTGGACCTTCTTGTTATCAATAGTTGCTGTTTATTATTATTATTATTATTATGTTAGAAATGAATCACTGTGCAAGCCTTTAGATTAGAATTGCTATTTTCCCTTGAGGATTTGTGTGAAATAAAAATGAATTGCAGGAACCTATTCAACCTAATGGGCCATCCTATTAAGTATTTAACACTAAAAAAATCAATGTGATGAAGGATCATATATTGTCTCCTTAATGGTGTTGATCTATTTCATTGAATTCTATAAATGGCAACATCCCCTTTCTTGATGGGCATTATTTCCTAGATGCTAATTCTACTTCATAAGCAGACTGACGAAACTCAACCATGCCCTGAATTTAATTTGTTAATTAATTACAAAGTTTTGGTTTTCCAGTTTAGAAATCGTTTGTGTCATAAATCCCCTCTTTCCGATGAGATTTTTGTGTCAGCATAAAAGCATCCTATTTTGATCTTGTACCAGTGCAAGAATATGATTTCTGATTCTTTTATCTAAGTTTTCCTTTGAAAATAACTTTCTTAAGGTTATGTCTATTGGGAATGTTCGCTCTGCATGCTACCATAGGCTATGATTTCTCGAGGAAGTATGTTGTAACGAACTTCTGTTAACGTGATTTTTTTTGCCTGCCTGTGACATTTGGATATAACATGCATCTGGTCATTACACAGAAATTCTGCCTTCATCTGTTACTAAATGCAGATAGGGAGTTTCTAGCCCAGAAGAGTGCACCACATCGAGATTTTTACAATATCCGAAAAGTTGATACTCGTATTCATCATTCTGCTTGCATGAATCAGAAGCATCTCCTCCGCTTCATAAAGTCAAAATTAAGAAAAGAACCTGATGAGGTGAAAATCTACTTTGGATTTCTGGATTTTTTTTGTGAGACCATATTGTTGTAGGTTGTTTTCCCATTTCTCTTTACTCCTCGATTTTCAGATTACTAGTTTTTCTTAATTCATTATTAGTATTAATCTGTGTTGGCAGGTTGTTATATTTAGAGATGGAAAGTATATGACACTTAAGGAGGTGTTTGAGAGTATGGATTTGACTGGGTATGCATTGTTGTTCTACTGATTTTTTCATCTAAGTACTTGGAAGATGATGCCTGCATATATTTATGGGCTTGCATGTCTGCATCTTTTCTAATTAGTGACAACCACAATGCAGGTATGATCTGAATGTTGATTTGTTGGACGTCCATGCTGATAAAAGCACATTCCATAGATTTGACAAGTTCAACCTAAAGTATAATCCTTGTGGACAAAGCAGACTCAAAGAGATATTTCTAAAGCAGGATAATCTTATCCAAGGTGGGTTTTAAATAAGAAAAATACCTATTATTTACTTGTATAAAGTCTGGAACTCCAAATGAATATTAGAAGTGTTGGTCAATGCTTTTTGATTTCATAATTTCTTAAAGCTACCCATATTCACAGGAAGGTTTTAAATTTGAAGTAACAAAGCAAGTTTTGTCAGATCTTGAAGCAAGCAAATATCAGGTTAGTAATACATGAGGTATAAGATTTTTCCCTATTGATCATATCTTAATTCATTCTTATTTATAAACAAAATTTTTCAGATGGCTGAGTACATGATCTCTGTTTATGGGAGAAAACAGAGTGAATGGGATCAGCTGGCAAGTTGGTTTGTTAACAATGCTCTTTATAGTAAGAATGCTGTGTGGCTAATACATGTAGCGTGTCATGTATATGTTAATTTTAATTTCTGCACTGCTGCCGTCTTCTTATTGTGCTTTCTGTGTCTTGTGCTTGAATGACTTAACCAATAAGCTGGTTTTGGTCCTAGTCTTTGCGATGGTTTGGAAGGTCTGGTACCCGAGAAAGGTTGCTGAATTTTTTTTACTGGTTTGAAACATGCTCAATATTCAAGTCTTGTCCTAGCTACAATATTTGTTTCCAGGTGTTTAAAGAGAAGTTAGATAGACTACAAAAATTTGTGTGTTATATATGCTTTATGCAAGTTCTTGGCTTTGGTAATTAATTAGGCCCAAGCCCTTGTGATAGCCTACAATCTTTAATTTTGAAGAGGGAGAAAACAAAAGTTCATGAAAACGGTCAAGAGATTCGAGAGTCTTGCAAACTTGGAGGAAAGTCTCTTATTGGATGAAAACTCTTGCTATGATGATGACCATGACCATGACCATGACCATGACCATGACCATGATGGGAGAGGACATAAATGGTGGGACCTTCCTTGTAAGCCTCATAAGGTATCTGACTATTTTCATAATTTATATTTATTAGTGCTTCAAGCAGCATCTGATCACTAGAATAAATCAATATTGCCACAGGGACCTAATGGGACAACATCTCCAGGACCTTGTGATAGCCCAATTGTAAGTTTGTCAAAATTCAAAACCTTTCTTCTGTTTGTACTTTGTAGAACTGCATTATGATTAAAAATAATTATTCATATAATATAACTTATCTGCATGTCGCAGGCTATAACGTTTAGTTTACCGTTCCAAGAGTACATTTGTCCTAAGGAAATTCTATAGCTACATTGTTCCAAACGTATGTTTGCAGCTTCTCAACTATAAATCAAACATGGTGGAAGTTTATAATTTATTATACTAGCTGGTTAATTTCTTGTTCTTATGAGCTTACATATATTTTCCCTAGCTAATGTTATCTTGTTATTTTTATTCAGGATTGGTAGTCTGGGAAATCACAACTCTCGAGCCTGTGTTTCAAATATTACAGTGAGAGACTCGGTTATAAAAGTGTCAGATAATGAGGTTAGAATCAAGACATGGCAAGGTGGATCAGGATCAGTATCAGGTGTAACATTCAGTAATATTCACATGGATAGTGTAAAGAATCCAATTATAATTGACCAATTCTACTGTCTCCCTAAGGATTGTAGCAACAAGACCTCTGCAGTGTTGGTATCAGATATAGTTTACACAAACATAAAGGGAACTTATGATATAAGGCGCCCACCTATGCATTTTTCTTGCAGTGACTCTGTCCCATGCACCAACTTGACTCTCTCAGATATTGAGCTTCTTCCAGCTCAAGGAGATATAGTGGTCTACTGGTCTATGAGTACCCTGCAAATGGTACCTTGAAGGATCATTTACACTAAAGCAAAGGACAAAAACTTGGTTTAGACTGGCATAGGAGATTGACTATTTCTGCAGAAACTGCTAGTGTTGTTGGGTTATTATTGTATACGGGTTGGGATACCCCTTGTACCATTTAATGTCTTAGTTTTACTGTGTGCATGTGGGAAATATAGAAAAACAATGTAAATAATTTAAAAAATATATGTAAGCTTTGTATATTATTTATGTGTATGTGTGTGATGTACCTAAATGCAGTGCTACTGTGAATTGATGAGGGATGGTGGTGCAGGTGGGAAATGTAGAAAAACAGTCAATAATGAAAAAAAAAGGGGGGGATAGGTAGCGCTTTCTTGAAAAAACGTTGTCTAAAGTGACAAATAGACAGCGCTTCCTTGAGAAAGCGCTGCCTAAAGTATGTAATAGATTGTCTTTAGACAGCGCTTTCTCAAGGAAGCGCTACCTATTCCTACTTTCAGTAGCGCTTTCTTGAAAAAACGCTGCCAAAAGTGACAAATAGACAGCGCTTCCTTGAGAAAGCGCTGTCTAAAGTATATAATAGATTGTCTTTAGACAGTGCTTTCTCAAGGACGCGCTACCTATTCCTACTTTCAGTAGCGCTTTCTTGAAAAAACGCTGCCTAAAGTGACAAATAGACAGCGCTTCCTTGAGAAAGCGCTGCCTAAAGTATGTAATAGATTGTGTAATTACCAACTTTAGACAGCGCTTTCTCAAGGAAGCGCTACCTATTCCTACTTTCAGTAGCGCTTTTTTAAGCGCTATTGAATCTCTCCCACCTTCAGTAGCGGGTGAATAGATAGCGCTCTGAAGCGCTACTAAAGGCAAAAAAAAGCGCTACTGAAGCCCTTTTCTGTAGTAGTGCCTGGTCGTATCGGGGGTGTTGGGTTTGGGGTCACTCACAAAAACTATTTCCCACGTTGAAAGCGCCCAAGGCCAGACAATGATGAACTTCGAGAGCTTAGAGCCAAGTACCTAGAACTATCATCCCAAATGCTGGCTGGACATTCGACAAGAGTTGAAGGAGAATCGGGTCGTTGAGGCAAAGAGAGCAGCGGTACAGGGGCAGCCTGATGCTCATTGCCACAGTTGCAAGGATAATTTCACACTTGCATCGCAGACCCTTCCTGGAGCAATTGTTTCGTTATGTTTTACTACAATTACATTTAATTATCTCAGGGCGTCTCCCTAGTTTGTTGATACATAATCCCTTTAGGGCATCTCTGCATGCGAACTTTATTTGGCAACCCTACTCGTTGCGTGGTTGGTAAGGGAAAACTCTACAATGAACTTGGTCAAACACTACACAACAAATAACTTCCCGCCAACCATGTTAGAGTTACGGTTGAGGTTGAACTGGAGGGGGATGCACCACTATCGGTACCTATTCATGAAAATGGCATGATGAAAGTTGGTGATACAATAGGTACTTTTGTGACATGACCAGTGATGACCTCCGGTAAGTTTACCGGATCGAAGCAAGTAATAAAACAAGGTAAGTAACACCGAGTATCGAACATAGGGATTGAGTGACCAATTTTATCTAAATTCGAAGATAATAACCAAGTTTGACCAAGTCAAAGGAGAGAGAATGGTATGAGATCAAGTGAGATATCAATTCAATTATCTAATTAAAATGAAATCAAGACAAATCAAAACAATTATCAAGAGTAAGATTATGATTGGGAGAATCTAAGGTCACGATTTCACCAACACAATCAAACATAGATCCAATGTGACTATTATTCTATCCCTAATAAAATTTCATGCCAACCGGGAACCCTAAATTATTATAGTGTCTCATTCGATCAAAAAGAAAACACCTTAACAAAATAATCAATTATATCTCTATGATGATTAACATGCAAAGATTCATTAAGTTCTTGGTTCCCTATATCGATTGCACAAATATCCTATTATATTTCTATCAATATTCAATTTGTGTTCTTAATTAAAATCCTAAAGCATGAATCTCCGATCGAACTCATAATGCTTGACTTGTTAATCACGAACTCTTTTGATTAACACAATATAAATCAGAATTAATAAGCAAGAATTAAGAGAAGGGAATAAAAAAACATCACAATTAACTATGACATCATGTACGGCTACATCGATTCCTTAGAGAATATGATTAGTTCCTCATAGCGTACATCATCATCAAAGATTCAAGAGGTTGCATCAAGAAACATTCAGAGAAAAGCCTAAACGAGACGCAACTCTCAAAAACTAGGATCCAAGTTACAAAAATTCGTACTAAAAAGGGCTTAAATACTAATCTGAAACTACACACACTCATAGGGTGAACAGCTCCTCGCAGGGCGAATTTAAGCTTTTGGTCCAGTCCAGATTTGAGGTCTTCGCGGGGCTAGACAGGGAACCTTCAGAATTCTCCACTTTGCTTTGCGGGGCCAACCATTGCTCGCGGGGTACCCTAGCGATGTCCTCAATTTCTCCTCACTGGCTAGCGGGGCGCCCCAGAGTACCTTCAAAATCCTTCTTTTCTAACCTCTGGCTCGTGGAGCGAGACACTCATTTTTTGTATTTTGCTTGTTTTCTTCAGTTTTTCCTAGTTCCTTCCGGCTTCACTTTTAACCTGAAACTTAAAATAACATTAATTTCTTTATTTGATTCATAACTATCAAAAATAATAAAAAGACCCAAACAATTGCTTAAGGACAAATAAAACCCAAACTCGGGTAAAAACGAGATTGAACTCGAACAATTAGCATACAAATCATGGCCTTTCCAATATAAAACTAGATAAGCCAACGGATTATCAGTCAGTGCACTTCATTCAAGTAGGCACAACTATGGTATGTTAACACATGAATCATATTCATGTATTGTTGCATATTTATTTCATTAGTTGATGATTAACTGTTTCGCTAAACTGCAATAGGTTCAGCAACCTACAAAATCCAGGGGGGGTTCAAACCAAAAAGTCAGGGAACACAAATCTATCACTTGTGTCCCCAGGGAAGAGGGGTCAGCCATCCCCCACTGTAGATGGTGCAACCAGTGTCCATCGTTCTGAACTTCCTCACCGTGACGCTCTTAAGGAACTCCTGGAGAAGTCTGGCTCGAATAATATTAACTTCCATTTTATTATTGAATATCCAGTATTCTCAATCAAGGATACTTTTTCAATCCTTAATGGGTATCAGATCTAGGCTCTCTAGTACCCATTGGGTGTGGGTCGTCATCAATGTCTATCCTGAGAGTGTTTATTATCTGGTTCCAGCACCCGGTGGTGATTCGGAGAATCCCACGATGTTGAGAAAAGAATTCGATGAGTAAGTATATGTGTTAATTTCAGCATTAACTTGTCTGTCATGATTCAAATTCCAAAATATTTAGTCTTATGAAGTTCATTTGATTTTGTTAGTGGTATTTTGTTGTACCGTGGTCCAAGCCGTAGTAAGACGAACAGAAATAAATCTGCTACCATAAAGTGGCACCAGATAAAGGTAAGTATTTGGTCTACCTTCATCCAATATTTTAGGAAAAAATACTTAATTTAACTTTCACTAGTATAGGAAGCACTTTTTACGTCTGTTAAAAGTGCTTTTTAACGTCACAAAAAATTCAGATGTTAATACATCAGACATTAAAAGTGTGACTTTGAACGTCTGTTGTCAACAGACGTAAAAGTTTACATTTAACATCTGTTTTTTATACAACAGACGTTAAATGTAACACTTTTAACGCCTGTTAAGCTATTTAACATATGTTAAAAATCTACTTTTAACGTCTGTTGTTTATTCAAAAGACGTTAAAAGTACTTTTAACGTCGGTTTAACTTTTAACACCTGTTTAATATAAAACAGACGTTAAAAGTAATTTTTTTAAATTGTGGTTATGCAATATATCCCTTTCCCCCAGCTAGCTCCCTGCATTCACTAACATTCCAGAATACAGAATTTGCACAGATTACAGAATTTGCACACACTCATCACTATCAAGTCCATATATGGAGAACTTTGCATATAAATTAACTCATGCATTTGCATTCCAATATATATATATATATATATTCAGAACTAGCTAGTCACAATTATACAGAATTTATCTTAATTAACACAATTCAGTATTCTATTACTAGCTAGGCCATAATATGTGAAAAATTCATAATATAATATATATTCTATACAACTACACATTATCTTCTAAGTATATAATGTAAATTCATACAAACTAAACATTATCTTCTAAGTATGCAGGAGGTATCTTTTCTACTCCTTTTTCTGTAGCATACTTAAAAAAGAAGTCTGCAAATCGCATCCTCAAGTTTTTAAAATCTTCTTTCGAAAGAGGATATTGATAGCTGAAAGCCTGCATAAGTTCAAATAAAATAAACATTAAATCAAGTCATCACCAAAAATAAAATATATAATTAAACAACTTGTTTAATTAATTACCTTCTTCTATCCCTCGGTAATAGATGCGGAGACGATGTTCAACATATGAAGAATCACATTAAAGGCACACGACCAACCATATGTTTGATAACGAGAGTATAAAAGAAATGAAATTTAATGTCAATTATATATATATATATATATATATATATATATATATATATATAGTAATAAAGTAATTATAATATTAATTACTATTTAATAAACTAGCAACCTTGAGGTTAATCCATTTAGGATTTCCTTTTAACTTTGAAGTCATACTTGTACCGTTGGCGCAAGATATGCTACATGCCTTCATCACGCTATCATAAACAAAATATTCATGTCAATTATATGTTCAGCATGTATGTAATAAAATAAAAGCAAATGTTGCAAATTAAATTAAATAGAAGATTAATTACTTACCTATTGATAGAGGCCACCACCTCCTTCGACGGGTCCTGGTGGAGAGAGCATAAGAATACAGCAGTATGCCTATAAGGATGAAGTAGGAGCAACTGCCAATGTCTATCCCATAAGTAGGGTGCCAGATATATGTCTTTTCGGTCACTTCCTCCCATTAAGTCGCCAATGTATGCATTGAATTTATTGTGATCGGACAAGAAATCAGGCAGCCTGACAGTGGGGTCTAAGAATCCATAAACATTGCAACCCCTGTCAATTAGAAGGCGATGTAGATACCTAAGATATGAAATAAGTGGATGTTAATTACGTAATATATTGAAATTGAAATAAATTATAAAATTGAAATAAAATATAACATTGAAATAAATTATAAAATTAAAATGTACTTACGTGCACCAAATACTCAGAACCATGTTGGCTATCCACTCACCATCTATGCAAAACTGCCCAAGATCCTCACCACATAATTTAAAAAGAAGTGTTGGGTCTGGGCGTGCCCTCCATCCATTGTGTTCCAGCGAGCATACAAAAATCTCGAACGCAAAATCCTCACCAAGAGGGAACAGACGAGTAATGAGAGACTGACGAAGCGACATCGGCTTCGGCTTTGCCTTCAATTGTAAATAAATAAAGTATAAGTAATTGAGAATAAAGAAAACACATGTAACTGAGAAATATGATCATTATGAATATACCTGGGACAACTCGAACTCCTACTGCACCAACTCCAGCTCCCGCTGTTTCACCTCCAACTCCCGCTCCCTCTTTGACAACTCATCCACCTCCACATGTGTCTTTTAACAACTCTCTTTTGTGATCACATGTGAAGGTTGGACAACTCCCGCCGTTTCTTGGGAAGCCATGGAGGAAAGCTGCTGCATAAGCATCTGCGTGAAGGCTGGGATCGCTAGAAACCCTCTCATCAGCTGATCTGTAAAGGTTGGGTCGGCAATGAGCTCCTGTTTAACCTCTTCTCTAATCTCCTCCCTCTCGATCACCTGCTCGACCCGCCTACGTGAAGCGTATGATCCATAGAATTTCTTGATGCCCACCGTCCCTGGAACACCAATGACCCGACCAGGGTGGTCGTCTTTGCCTAGGGAAGCGACCAAGATATCCCGGCGTCCATGTGGGACGAATGATCCCTGAGATCTTTTTTCCTTAAGCTCCTCCTACAAAGACAAAATTAAAATCGTGTAAGATAATGTGTTACAAATATCAACTAGAAAGACAGTTAGTTTGTTACTTACAATCTTTTCTACCACAAAGCATGTGGCTTCAACTTTAAAATCTAATTTTTGGTCTTTCGACCCTCCACCCAACACTCCTCACGTGGGGGTGGAGACGGAGGATCAACAACTGTGTCCTCAGGTACCTCTCCTGCTGCTATCATCTAATTCAACTTCTCATGCCTTTCCTGTAACTTCTTCTCCATAATATTCTTCTTCAAAGTGGGATACCCACCTTGAGACATGGTGTGGTGTTGAACATTCTTTGCTTGATTCCTCTTACCCCTTTCCATTTTAGCCTGTTACAAATAACACGTAATAAATTTAGTTAAATATTGTTTTTTTTACTTAAATGTACATTAAAATGGAGAAGTAAATTAACTTCAACAAACCAGAAACTGAGGTGTGCCTCGACTCCTAACAAAGCTATCCCACGTATCCTTATTAAGGAATGGGTAGCAAACAAGAGGAGGTTCGGAGCTCTTCTCTCCAAATATGTAATTCCTAGTCAGATCGTGCTTAAACCCCTTCCAACGCGTAGTTGCTAGTGAGAGCCATTTCTGCCTATGCTCATTAGTATTCGGCACGGTCCACGTGATCTACACTAATTACATAACAAAACAGGAGGAATTAGAACTCAATCACAATTTTATTTAATAATGTACATCAAAAGAGTGTAAAAGTAAAATACCGTGATTGACTACCAAATCCGATCCTTCACATTCTATGGTACGTCTTCCCATTCATCATGCAGAATACTAGTATGCTCTTTAGCTTCCTTAGCCTCCCAACTGGTAAATTTCTTAGCAAGGGGTCCCTGGGGAGTCAGTTCATCATTAAACCAGACCTCAAGCTTCTGACCGCTGAGCCTAGACTTGTCAAAAATTTTCAAATTAGTGGCTGCTCTACCCCGTTTTTTGGATGAAATGCTAGCTGACCCTGCTGAATCAGTCCTCTGTGATGCCTGTTTGGACCAAAAAAAATATGGTTAGGTATAACATGGATAAATAAAAAATATAAGCCTAATTAATTAACATTATATGTATAAATAAAACTTACACTATCAGCTGGCGTAGCCACCACCGACCCCTCCCGTGTATGAGGGATGATGTCTGCGAAATTAGCCATGTGTATGCCTATTTAGATAAAAAAAAAATAGGTTAGTTTAACATGGATAAATAAAAATAAATCTAAATAAAAATGGATAAATAAAAATAAAGCTAAATAAACATGGATAAGGAACCAAAACCATACACAATTTGAAGCTTAAACCACAACCACCAAATGCTAAAAAATCCACAACTACACTTTTTATACTTGAGAATGGCAACAAGCTACCTAAGACATAGAAACTAAGACCACAAAATGGGAAGTTTTCAATCTAGATAAATTTTAGGTCAGATATTGACTCTTTTAAGAGTCTAAAAGGTAGCAAAATAATAACATGCATCAAAATAGGGACAAATAGAAACAGTCTAACAGAAACCAAAAATTAAGAAAACCAAAAGAGAAACCAATTAATAGTGTTTATTTATTTATTTATTAACATAAACAATTAAGTGATTAAAAAAGTCATTAACATAAACAAGTAAAAAACCAATAGTAGTTAGTAGTTTAGGATGACCAGAACATAGTAGCAACAAGTTACCTGTAGGAGGACTTTAACCGTTCAACAATGGGTCGTGCCGGGGGAGCAGCAATGCCGGTGACAGGCTAACAAATTGCTGGATTGGACTGGAAAATTAGTTTCAGAACAAACCACCGCCAATCTTTGAAACTGAAGCTAGAGAACATAGAATGATAGAAATTAGAAAGAACTCAAAGAACTCAGAGAGCAATAATGAGGATCAAAGATGATGAACTATACAAATTACATTCTCCATATTTGTCAAACATACTTTAGGCAACAACAGGTTTAAAGTCAGAAACTCACTCACAAATCACAAATTTAGACAGTAAACCAGAACGATTTTTACTCTATAACTTCACAATAGTGCATAAAAGTACTCTAGCAATTTTTGATTAATTTTTTTAAGTTGCGTATAGGAACAAGTTTCAAAGACAAGGAACACATTTGTTGTAGAGCCTATGTTTTAGAAATTAAAAACTAGCAGGACAATAAAATCCATGTTAATCCAAAATGAAAATGGATTTGAGTTCCTTGATTCAGATAGATAGCATTTGAACTGTGAGGCATGACTACAATGAAACTGAAATTGAAACTTTGAGGGTTTAGGACCTTGCCTGCATTTAGGAGAGGAGAAAGAGAGTGGCTCAGTGGTGGTGCGGCAGCTCGGTGTTGACTCTCCACTGGTGGCCACCGTTCGAAGTGGTGGCTGACAGTGAGAGGGACAGAGAGAGTTAAGGCAATATTCAAATGAGAGTGTGAAGTTCACAGAGAGAGAGAAAGAGGTAGTACATAGGGTAAGAGAGGAGCTCGTGGTGGAGATAAAGGGTTAGGGCAAAGGTTACATACAGGAGCAGAGTGAAAGTGATGAAATGGTTAGGCGCGTGGGATATAACGTTATTGATAGCGTGAATCCGCAGGTGTACGACTTCGTCGTCAAGTAATAAAAAGATAGAGCCCACAGAGACCGTGATCTTGATAAACAATTAATTAATAAATCAATTTAACTAAACAAGGAAAGATTTGGTTTTTAAAATAAGAATCAAGTAACCAATCAAATAGCAAAATCACAATCAAACAAAAAAGGAAGGTAAATCAATTTGGGGTTTTTCAAATTAAAGAGGAATTTCCAGGAATTGGGTTACCAACAAGACCATTTATGCTACTAAATTGACTACCCCTTTATTAATTATCAAAATGCTTTGAAGGTGAATTTATCCTAATATAGTTAATGTTCCCTCTCGAGATACAAGAACTGTGCCAATTATACCAACCCCTACTCTCGTGGTAATTATATTTAAATTGGACCCATTGAGGTTTGTGACAATTCAATGAACTCTCGAAGGACCGCTTCTAACTCTTGTGATTTAAGTCCTAAGTTCAATCCCTATAGATCCAATACCCAAGTTCACTTCTCAGTTCATCCTTAGAGTATCTATAACATGCAAATAAGTGCGCACCAAATTCACAAGTAATTATAACAATAGGAATTAGATCAAAAGCAAATTGGAATTAACAAAAGGAAAACATCAATTCATAACATAAAACAAGTCTTGGACATGGCCCCAGTTCCTAGAAATAAAACGACTACTCAAGCATTGTCATGTTAATAACAATCTTGATTAACAAAAGCATAAAAAAATCCTAAGAGAAGAGAAGAATTTGAGAAGAAGAGAAATCCTAAATTTTGCCAAAGGGTAAGCAGCCAAAAGATCCCTATTTTCGAGCCTAATTGCCCTATTTATAGTGTAGGTTAACTTGGTATTAAAGCAATTACAAATCAGATCAAAAACAGATCCTAAAATCCCAGATTTTACACGTCACGGCCGTGACGGCTGTTGGGGCCAGGCCATGAAAGCTTCTGACTTGGTGAATTCTTGCACTGATTGGCCTGTCACGGTCGTGATGGTGGTCACGGCCTGGCCGTGACAGCTTTTGAGTTTTGCTTCCTTCTTTTTTTCTTCATTCTACGCAATCATGGCCATGATCGTTGTCAAACCCAGGCCGTGATGGTCTCTGCTTTGCTCATTTTTCTTACTTTTCAAGCTCCGTCTTCATGCAAACTCCAAATTAACTTGACTTAAGAATTTTAATCATGAATTCCCGCACACAAACACCACAGAACCACCTTACTCGTTCCAAAGTGAAAATCTAACAAAAATCAAATTAAAAATGCCTAAACTACATGAAAATGCATGCAATATGATAAATAAATATGAGGTGAAATCACACTCATCAAACTACACCAAGCTTAAGATTTTGCTTGTCCTCAAGCAATAACCAAGGCCAGAAAAGATAAACAATCAGAGCATGGACAGTGAACCAAGAACCCGAGTAATAAATCCAAGTAACTGGCATATCCAAATAAGTAACCAAGAGACAATCAATTTCAAGTCCAATTAGAAGCTTAGGTTCCCTAAATTCATGCCTCTCACTAATTCGGGTACTCTTCTCACCTCACTCGAGTGTTTAAGGACGTATGACAATTCACTCAATTTCCTCGAGGAAGGTATCATACCATAAGCTTGACTATTAACCAAATCTCTACTTTATTATTGAAAACACATAAGAATCAAGAGGTCTTTTATTTTGGTTGTAATGGGGCCATGGGATTAATTGTTAGGTGGGGAAACCAAGAAAAGGAAAATTCAAGAAGGCTAACAAAATATCAAGCATTGCAAAGCATGACAACATTCTAAAATACCTTTTTGGGCTTTAATTCACTTTTCCACCTTTATTTCTTTCTTTCTTTCTCTCTTTTTTTTTCTCATACCCTTCTCCATTTTTTTTTGTTTATTTCATTTTATTTTTTTCAATTTGGAGAAGGTGATATTTCCAACTTAAGAGAAATATTTTTCTAACTTTTTCATCCCACAATTTATTTTTCAAACCACCTTTTAGCCATTTTTGCAATACTTTAAAAGGTGCCATACTCATCATGGTCAATCAAGGTACCAAGAAAAGCATTTTATTCTATTAGGCTCAAAATTGGGCAACTAAGGGGTAGCATTTAATCAGTCAAAGCTCAGAAGGCCAGAAAAATACATAGTGCCTCAATCATTTTCAAATATGTTTTCAGAAAATTTTAAGTTTCAAAACGGTTTCAAGTCAAGTTCTAGAGAATACAATCTGAGAGGAATAAAACACTCAATCACAAAGAATGTGGTAGATTTAGTGAGTACCCCTTTTAGGCTCAAAAATCTCACATTTAGTAGTTTGAAGTTAATGAGAAACACAGATTCAGGGAACCACATGCTAATTATCAACTATCAAAAGATCATCTCAAGCATTTTTATTTTTAGCCTATCACAAGAATACAGAAAAAATTTGGGTTCAAAAATTCATTGTCTCAATTTAATTGGCACAAAGTTCTCACAATTGGATGCATATAGTAAGCGAGGGGGCAATATAATGATGTGATTATGCAAAACTACACCTAAATGAATGCAACATGCAAAAATGTAAAAATAAAATGAAAAAAATAATACCCCTACCCCAAGCTTAAGAACTTATATTGTCCCCAATGTAAATAATCAAGTCTGAGGGAGGATAAAAATAAAAAAAAATGGAACAACTCACTGAGGTGGTGGTGGGTGCTGGCTCAGATGCCAGTCATAGAGCTGCTGGATCATGGCTCTCTGCTCTGGTGGGCTCCTTCCATCAGGATCGTGATGCATTTCCCGGCTGGGCCGTGACCAAATCTGACTTTCAAGCTTCTTCACATCACGCCTGTGAGGGCCATCACGGCCTGGGCGTGATCCTTTCTATTCTTCAACTGATGTCCTATCACGGTCGTGACCTTCATCACGACTAGGCCGTGATCAATTCTGATCTCCTCTTCCTTTTTGAAATTGCTCCATCATGGCCATGATCTCCTCTAACTTCATTTTTCCATGCCTTTTTGCTCTTCATGCCTTTCATAACCTGAAAATACTTGGCAAACCCATCAATTTGTGATCTTTCTTCTCTTAATCTTCTCAAATTATTCAAAAACAAATTAAAAAGGGAAAGAAAACTTGGGTTGTCTCCCAATACGCGCTTATTTATAGTCTTAAGCTTAACCATAGTCCCTTCAATCAACCGGGATCAGCTGGTCTTGGAAGTGAAAGAACAACTCTCTTCCAAGGAAGCCCTTCAATGAGCCTATATTGTTCATATGGCCACAAGCGCTTTCGCTTTGCTCTTTTCACTTTGAGTTTCATGGCCTTACTTCCTCCCGGCGGAAGTTTTAACTCCACATGTTGAGCAACTCCTGGTTCATCTTTATTTGGTGCATCATGTGTCATACAAAGTTTGGGAGTTGCTTCCATGTTAAGCTCTTCCTTCACCTTTGGAGGCATTATCTCAATCCTGCACACGTGGCTCTCAAAAGGAGGGTTGTTATATGAGTTAGTCAAATCAAAATCCACCCTAACTTCCTCTACATTCAAAGAGAGCTTACCATTTTTGACATCTATTATTTCTCCAGCTGTGGCCAAGAATGACTTTCCAAGAATGATAGGGAATTTAGAATTCCAGTCCATATCTAACACCATGAAATCAGTAGAAATGAAAAATTCACCTACCTTTATGGGGACATTCTCTAGTATGCCTGGAGGGTTTTTAGTGGAGCCATCCACAAATTTTAAAGATAACTTGGATGGACTCAATTCCTTGGTTCCTAACCTCTCAAAGATGGTAAGCGGCATCAAACTTGCACTATCCCCTAAGGCACATAAGGCATGGTCTATTTTCACTTATCCAACTGAGCAAGCAATAGAGAAACTTCCTGGATCTTTTAGTTTAGGAGGCATAATAGTTTTTATCATGGCATCATTCTCCTCAATTAAGCTCTTAGTCTCTTTTTTTACTTGCTTTTTCTTGACAAGCCTTTGTGGGAAAGGTATTGGGGGTTGGTGAGGTGGTGGAGGGACATACTTTGCTTATATATCTTCTTGTTCACTCATGTCCACCTCACATTCCACATCCTTTTCAACTATCCCAAGCTTATCATCCCTCAAGTATCATTACAGTGCTCATTGGGATTAACTTCGGGTTGTCTCGGAAACGTACCCTTAGTTCTAGAATATGTACTAGCTTGTTGGTCAATCTGAGTTTCTAACATCTTATTATGTACTAGCTTGTTGCCTAAACTGTTCATTTTTCTTTGTTTGAGTTTCAACAAAATTTTCCAAAAGAGACTCGAGTTTAGACTTTTGTACTTGAGGATACCCCGATGCGGCTTTCCTATTACCTTGGCCTTCTTGGAATTCAGGGTTCAATGTGTTGTTGTAGTTCCCGTAGGAGAGATGAGGGCTATTCTTCCTTCCTTGGTTGTAAGAATTTGGGGGAACATAGTTTGGTAACTTCGGGTTTGTGTCATAGAAATTGTGACAAGAATTCACTTGTTCCCCCGAAGCACCGGATCCAGGAGCACTACCATGTGGGCACTCCATGAAGTCATGTCCCTGCATTCCACAAATCTCAAAAGCAACATTAGCAGCATCTATTGAATTCACATTAGCTTTTTCAAGCTTATCAAAGCGTTTACTCAATGAGTCAACTTTAGACATAATTAAATCATTACCATTCATTTCAAACTTACCCCCCCGAAAGCTTTTTTGGGTTATTACATCTTTCTGAACCCCATTGGTGATAGTTGGTGGCAACGTTCTCAATGATATCAAATGCTTGAGTCAGTGGTCTATTCATCAATGCTCCACTAGCTACGAAGTCAAGTGACACCTTCGAAGAATAGTCCAATCCATTGTAGAAGGTATGCACTAAAAGCCACTTCTCAAGCCCGTGATGTGGGCAAGATTCTAGCAATCCCTTGTAACGATCCCAAGCTTCGGATAAGCATTCTCCATCCTTTTGGAAGAAGCTGATGATCTGAGTTCATAGGTAAGCAGTCTTGGTTGGTGGAAAGAATTTTTCCAAGAATGCCTGCTCCAGTTGGTTTCATGTTGATAAGGTATTAGCAGGCACTAACTTCAACCAAGCTCTTGCCTTTCCAGTCAAAGAGGAGGGGAATAGCCTCAAGTGGATAGCATCAACTGGGTTACCTTGAATCCTAGTTGTATCACAAAATTCTAAGAATGTCTCCACATGATCCGTTGGGTCTTCCGAGGGTAATCCTCCAAACTGATGTTTCCTAATCGTGCCAATTAACTGGGATGGAATAGTGTAGTTCTCTGGCTCAATTTCTGGCCTAGCAATCCCAGTTCGCAAACCCCTAGCATTTGGGGTTGCGTAGTCCTTCGGTGGTTTGATATCTGGTAGATTGGACATGATTGGAATGGGGATCAACCTTTCTCTCGCTCTTTGTCTTTGTAGTCTCCTACGTCTATGAAAAGTCCTTTTGATCTTGGGGTCAACTTCAATAAGATTTCCAAGACTTTGGGATCTTCGTATAAAAGAGAAAAATACCTGCGAAAATACACTAGAAAAAGAAGGAAAAAAAAAGTCCAGAAAAATAATTTTAAAATTAAATTGAAATTCAAGAAAGTATAGTCCCCAGCAACGGCGTCAAAAACTTGATAGTGTGAATCCGCAAGTGTACGGCTTCATCATCAAGTAATAAAAAGATCGAACCGACAGAGACTGTGATCTTGAACAACAATTAATTAATAAATCAATTTAACTAAACAAGAAAAGATTTGGTTATTGAAATAAGAATCAAGTAACAAATCAAATATTAAAATCGCAATCAAACAAAAAAGGAAGGTAAATCAATTTGGGGGTTTTCAAATTAAAAAGGAATTTCCAGGAATTGGGTTACCAACAAGACCGCTTATGCTACTAAATTGACTACCCCTTTAAATTGTATTTAAATTGGACCCATTGAGGTTTGTGACAATTCAGTGAACCCTCAAAGGACCGCTTCTAACTCTCGTGATTTAAGTCCTAAGTTCAATCCCTATAGATCCAATACCAAAGTTCACTTCTCAGTTCATCCTTAGAGTATCTATGACATGCAAATAAGTGTGCACCAAATTCACAAGTAATTATAACAGTAGGAATTAAATCAAAAGCATATTGGAATTAACAAAGGGAAAACATCAATTCATAACATAAAACAAGTCTTGGGCATAACCCCAGTTCCTAGAAATAAACGACTACTCAAGTATTGTCATGTTCATAGCAATCTTGATTAACAAAAGCATAAAAAAATCCTAAGCGAAAAGAAGAATTTGAGAAGAAGAGAAATCCTAATTTTTGCCAAAGGGCAGCAGCCAAAAGATCCCTATTTTCGAGCCTAAGTGCCCTATTTATAGAGCAGGTTAACTTGGGATTAAAGCAATTACAAATCATATCAAAAACAGATCCTAAAATCCCAGATTTTATGCTTCACGGCCGCGACGGCTGTCGGGGCCAGGTCATGACAGCTTCTGACTTGGTGACTTCTTGCACTGATTGGCCTGTCACGGTCATGATGGCTGTCACGGCCTGGCCGTGACAGCTTCTGAGTTTTACTTCCTTCTTTTTTTCTTCATTCTACGCGATCATGGCCATGATGGTTGTCACACCCAGACCGTGATGGTCTCTGCTTTGCTCATTTTTCTTACATTTCAAGCTCCATCTTCATGCAAACTCCAAATTAACTTGACTTAAGCATTTTAATCATGAATTCCTGCACGCAAACACCACAGAACCACCTTACCCGTTCCAAAGGTAAAATCTAACAAAAATCAAATTAAAAATCCCTAAACTACATGAAAATGCATGCAATATGATAAAGAAATATGAGGTGAAATCACACTCATCAGTTATACTTTCTAAAATATTGGAAATCACTTTTAACGTCTGTTGTTTAAACAACAGATGTTAAAAGTCATTTAAATGAACCATTTAATTATGGTTCTGCCACCGCTGTTTTTTAACGTCCACCTTTTTTTAACAGACGTTATATATGCTTGTTTATTCCATATTTTCCAGTAGTGTTTATGCTTTTTCTTATATAGTGGCCCCACCAACCAGGCAATAAAGAATGCGGTTACTACGTCATGAGGTTCGTGAATGAGATCATTCTGCAGAACCAAACAAGTATCCCTATGGCGGTATGTCATTTATCTAGCTAGTTAGTTTATTTTTTATTTCATAAAAAGTAGCATATAAAAGCATCACAATGGAAAGTTGCCATCCCAACTAGGTTGGCACCACAACCTCCATCTATCATTTGCACCACACTACCTATTTTATTTAATAAAGAAAAAAAATAAAAACAAAAAAAATGGGGGGGCGATTCGAATGTAGTTCAATTCTCAATTTATTTTATTTCGATGTTTTATTTTACAGTACCTCCCTGATGTAACACCCCATTTTTAGTTTAGTGCTTCCGAGTGTGCCTTATTTGTTTGGTTAAGCCTTAGGGCTTAACTTAGTGTTGTTGTTTGAGAGCTAAGTGGGATTTCCAGGCTTAAAATCCCTTTCTGGTAATGAGCACGGTCATGCTCATGTCCGCCACACCCGTACTTTTAAGGCGTGTCTTATGACTGTCTGAGTCACAAGCACGACCGTGCTCAATAGGGAGCACGACCGTGCTTAGCGCAGGATCGCGTCTCGCTGACGCTAAGTGAGAACGCCCGTGCTCAGGTCACAGATTCTATAAATAGAGGCAGTAGCATGAGGGTTACCGTGTAGAACCCTATTTTGGCACATTGGGCAATCCTAGTGTGGCAGAAACCTCTTCTCTCTTCCTTCCCTTGAACCCCTTGAAGTTATTGGTGCTCTTGCTCTAGTTTTGGGAGAGAAGTAGCATGCTATTATTGTTTAAGGTAACGTTGTCTTCCCTCTCTCCTAGTCCCTTTACTATTATTAGTTCTAAGAGACTAATTGGTTACTCTCTTCTTGTTTGGCCAAGATTTGGGGAACTCGTCGAGCCGCTCGAGAGAACGTGTCTAATTTGCCAACGTTATCGTTTGGGAATCTTCATACCAGGTACGGGGAGAAGGAATAATATGAGTATGTAGGCTTGGGGGTAGCGTAAGACGAAGGGTTACCCATGACCCTTTCCTTTGATAACATGTCTATATGCCTTTATGTCTGTTTGTTGTATGATGTTTAACTGTTATGATTGGCATGGCTGTTATTATTAATTGATGTTGTCTGTTATGAATATGTTAATGTTGAGATACCATGATTATGATGAGTATGATGCTATTGACTGTTGTTTGTGTTGTACTCTTTATGAGTGTTGAGGATGTTAATGCCCAGACCGGTTTCGCTCATGCTCAAGTGCTGTGCAGCGCCCCTCCTATGAAATCCGACGGTGAGGATGTAGTGTGGAGGGAGCGAGCAGGTGTTGGGATGTGTGTAGGAACAATCCGATGGTGAGGAGGCAGTGGCAGGACGTTCCTACCGCTAGAGCGAATCCGGGTCCGTTAATGCCAACAACGATGTTAAGACGCTAAAATACATTAATGATAATAATGAGAATTAAAGGATGTTTCTCCTTGTTGTTCATAAGACATGAAGATAGTGTGAGAGGTAAAGTTATGTTCATAGGGCTTAGTTAAAGACCCTAGGATTGATTAGTGAGTGTTCTAGAAACATTAATAACGAAGCTATAATTAAAGGATTAATACCCCATGATGAGAAGACATGAATATTAATGAAAAACAGTTAAGATTAATGAAGTTGATGATCAATGGATTAGTAAAAGTTAATAGGTTGAATTGTGAACTGTCCCATGGATTTGGGAAAGGGTTTCTGACCCTTTATGCCCAGATCAGTACGGCCACGCTCCATTGAGCACGGCTGTGCTTAACAGGGAGCACGCCTGTGCCCCAATTTGAAATCCAGATAAGGGCGCGCTTTTGAGCACGCCCGTGCTTAACAGGCAGCACGGTCGTGATTTCTTGCAGGTCCAGCATGCACATGCTCACCTGACCAGAACAGAACCAGAAATGCTGAAATAGGGGTTTTCACCCCAAATGCTTAAAAGACTTAATAAGATACCAACGAAACATGAAGACTAAAAGACAAGTGATAAGGTGTTGTACCTTGGTAGCCGAGTGGCCAAGGGGACCTTGATGCATGATGGTCAAGGTGTTGAGGCTCTGGTGCTTTTCGTCCAGAGTATTGTTTAATGTTTAAAGTTAAAAGATTAAAGATGATGTTATCTTTAGTGCTTGTTGGCGAAAGACGTTAAGCCATAATAAATGGTGTTGATGGAGGTGGTGGATAGTGGTTGTTTGTTGTGTTCATGCATCATGCATGGAGCTTTAGGGGGAGGTGTGATAGTTAAGGGGAGGTCGTCCGCGTGTAAGATGATTTGGCCATCCGCGGTGATTCATCCAAGACTTAGGGAATCATGTACACCAGTGGTGGCGCATTTGAGAGTAAGGTGCGTTGGCTATCCTAGGGGACACCCATGGTAAGGTGAACTGCCCCGGCGTTGGTGCTTATCGGCCAATGTGGAGATGTAACTCTGAAGTTGACTTCCTGAGATAGTCTGGATTCACATTCATAATGGAATAGTATAGCAGAGTTGCATTGCATAGCATACACGTTTGTATGATGATAATTGTTATGTTATATTTGTTGTTTGTTATAACATGCTTGTTTGATGTTTGCTCGTCTTGCTAACTGCTTCATTGCCATTATATTCATATACATGTTTCTTACTCCCTATCTCTATGTTTCTTGTTTGTGGCATGTATCGCTTATACAGAGGTTGATGTACAGCCAGTTGAGGAATGACTCTGAGGAGTCGTCACTCGTAGATAGGACTTCCCTCTTTCAGTAGTTGTTTAGTTTGTTTCCAGTTGTTTCCGAGTTGTTTTATCGGATTGGTTATACCACCTCTGTAGTGTGACGTCGGGGTCGGGTTCGTTTATGTTTCAGTTATGTTATGTTTCCTTTATAAACATGTTTTGGTTATTTCCGTGTTATGTTACAATGCGGCAGTCTCTGCCCGGTTTTGATATTATGATATTATTTGCATGTGTTTTTTCCCTTTTTATATCTGTGTTATCGTTTTTGAATACATGCGGGGTAGAGGGTGTCACACCTGACTTCACTTGAATAATGGGTAGATGCAATACAAATCCAGACCAAATTAACTAAAGATATTAGTGCTTCTTACTCAATGTCCAAGTATAATGAAATCAGGGAATAGTGATGTGGGTAAGTACTAAATTTGATGAAACAAAAGTACTGAAGGGCCTAGTAAATTTTAGTAGTTTTGTAAAATAAAAAAATTAAACAGTCTATCTTGGAATTTATGTTTTCCAGTTTATTTTGTAAATAATTAAGTATACTTTCCTATGAATGCTTACAACGAGAATGTGAAATTGTCAAATTGCTAGATAGTGCTTTATTATGTACCACTATGTCAGATTCAACACTTAGATAGCGTCGCCCCGTAAAAGTGCTATATTAGGTCCAAAACTAAGATAGCGGTTCCAAGACAAAGTACTATGTTCTATCATAAAATAAGACAACATGTCTCTGAAAACACGCTGTTGTAGTTTACTCTTTGATAGTGTTTCGAAAGCACTATCTAAGATTGTCCTCTTCGGTAGCTCCCTAAGATGCTATTAAATGCAAAAAATAAGTTCTATATAATCCTGATTCTGTTGTAGTGGTATATACACTTATCCTACAATATTTTTTTAGAACTCTTTGTTTGAAAAGAAAAATAATTAAATAAAAATAAATAAATGATCGATGAATTTAAAAATAAAACTTTAAAAAATTAACATAACTGATGTAGGTGAAGTCTTGCGTCTCACTAAGATAAGAGTATTTCCAGCAGAAAATGTCTCAGATCAGGAATGACAAGTTAAATTTAATATATATAAGTTTCAATACAAATCTTCTATTTTATTTTCTTAACAAGTATCCTTAACAAAATTCTTAACCTATTATTTACAACTAGTATAGTTTACCCGTGCAACGCACGGGTAAATTTTCTTGCAAAATAAATTATTGCAATATTTAATTTAAACCCCGTTGTAATTATTATTTTTATTTTGAAATATAATTACATTATATTTTATTGATTGAAACAAAATATTTAAATTTTTCATGCTATAATTATATTATACTATTGAAAATATAAATAGCAAGTGGTTTTAAATCTGGATCTAGCATCAAAATCAAGACATACATGGCTTTATGCCCCCAAACTTTCCGAAAAACATGGTAGCTTTACTATCTTTCATGGCTAAAAACATTTAAAAACCAACAAAAAAAAATAAACTTTAAAAGTCAATAATAAAATAATATAAAAGCCAAACCAATCAAAATTGATTCGGTTCAAACCTGAAAATATTAACTAATATATATATATATATATATAATATTAAAACAATAAACTATTAAACTATATATAAATATAGGAATATTAAATATATATATATATATATATATATACATATTAAAATATAGTAATTGGTTCGTTTCCAAAATTCTTGAACTTGATAACTGAACCAATGACCATCGGATTTGGTTCGGTTCGGTTCAGATCGTAACACAAAAAAATACGAACCAATTTAATTGGAAGTGTGTTGTAGGAACCATTTCTGACACATTTTAAAAAATAGGGGACTAAAAAAGTACATTTTCTCATTTATGTACATGTAAAAATATTCTGGAAAAAAAATTTCATCTCATGCATCTCATGCATTCTTAACCTCAAACAAACAAACAAAAAAAATCACCTTTTAAGTTCCTGCCCGTCTTGGCAAAGTAAAATAAAGGCAAGTTTTTTTTTTAAAAATAAAATAAAAAAGAGCTCCTTTTCAGATAAATTGAATCCTTGTGCTTCGAAGGAAAAGTTTATACCAATCAAGCTTGGGAATGGAAATTGATGGACAAAGGATTGAATGAACTTTGAGCAATGAGGTGGAGGAAAAGAAGAAACAACACAGTTTCATAACTTGGGGCATCCAATCTGTCCGAGTTATTTATATGTGCCATCTAGAACTTGTCCACACCATCACTCAATGAGGCTCATATCTCAAAAGAAAAGTTGTCGTCCAAACCTCAAATCTGCCACATTTTCCGAGGCTCTCGATCCAATCCGTCCGAGTTGTTTGAAGATTTTGTGTAGAGTGTGATTAGTTTCAAAGGCATGTTTGCAAGGAAGCCTCCATTTCCAGCATGGTTGCCAATCATAAGATCACTGTTTGTCCAAAAAAAAAAAAAGGAGTTCCGGTTGTCATTGACAATCCACCGCGTATTCTCGTGGCAAATGATCTTTGAGAAAAAGGAATGAACAGAGGTTGTTGGGCCATGATTTCCACATAAAGATTGTTTGATCATATCGTTTCCTGTATTTGATTTGTCTTGAAGTCTTACTGTAATGAACCTTCATGGTTTGCTTGGTCTTTCGTCATCCTGGAATAAAAGTTTGGTCACTCATTTTAGACCTCTGGGTTGATCTTTGTGTTCTGGTAAATCTGTACAATGATGGGAGGAAGTTCCTAAATCCCCTCTTCAATGATAAAAAAAAAAAGGAAAAAGAGAAAAAAGAAAATTGGGTGCAAATAAATGAAGGTGTGATCTTCACCATTGTTTGCTATTGTCTTAGGATTAATGTTTTGTGAAAATTGAATAACCAAGATTTGAAATGAAGATTGGTCATCTTTCTCTATCATCAATAAAAAATCATTATCCCTTGCTACCCCTTTTGGGCCTTGAAAATTCTTTCTAATAACCCAGGACCAGGATCATCTCTACAAAGGAGCTCATACTGAAGGTTGCTTGCAATAACAATAAGTGAAGGAAATGGAATAAAATATGAGAGAGACGATGAGACTAAAAGCACAAAAAGGAAGAAGATAAAAGAATGAAGTATGTTGGCAAAGCCGCAAAGTTGGATTAAAAGTTTGAAAAAATGAACATATATATATAAAAAAAAAGAACTTTGGAGATCAAGATAAGACGAGCAATGTTCTTGATGATATAAGAAATGTCAAAGATCCTTGGTCTTTTTCACCCTTAAAAATTTGTTTGAGCCTTTTGTACCTTTCGTTTCTTAACCCTTATCCATGACCATGTTACAACCTTTAAAAAGTCCATTTGGATCAATTAAGGGTTGTTTCTTTTTCATAAAATCTTAATCTTGAGACAAGGCATTTACACATTTGTTTTGAAATATTTTGCTTCTTAAAAGAAAAAAGGAAAAATAAAAAATAGAAAAAGAAAAATAGCCCGTTAGGCCTAAAACCCAAAAGGGCGGTCTAAGCAAAAGTTAGGGCGGAAAATAAATAAGAGGTATTTGCATGAGGACCACTCTCTACCCAATTCTATGTCAAGGCACTCTTGGCCTACACCAGGGCAATTATCCGTGTTGATCAATTCAGCCCTACACTGGGGCAAAATTCCCCTCGTTCCTTGATTCAATCCTAAACTGGCAATTTTTTGAGTCTAGCCTTACATTGGGACAAATTTTCACATTGATCGACTCGGCCCAAATGCTTCCCTTGTTGCTCAATTCGACCCTGAACTGGGGCAATTTTATCCTGGCTATCGAAGGGTCACATCAATATTTAAATCTTGATCCAAGACCATCAAAGCAGCTCATTTGGAGCATTATCCATTTGTCTTTGTTCCTCTTCCCTGCTCCTTGCAGTCAAACCTTCAAAAAAAAAAATGCCTAATCAATCTTCTTCTTAAGACACTTGCAATTCCATGGATGTTTATTAGGCAATGCTTCAAGATAGTCGAATATAGGTCTAACGATATGGTTCAACAATCGAATGACAATATCTTGAGGAACCACCAAAGTCACAAAAAGCTCAAAAATCTCGAGTGGAGGCGGTAGATGATGTTCTCAAGGATCAATCGAGAATATGAGACAGTTTGACTTGGAAATGAGGAGTAGGTGAATAAAAATGGTATTTAAAATGTTATGTTGGCAACAAGAAATGGGTCAGGCTCCAAGTGGATAAGAGTCCAAAGGTAGGTTTGATTGGTTGATGCTTTTTATTCGGATGCACCAAGATCGATTTATCTCTAAGATAGCTCTTTATTCCTAATTTTCTCTTGTGTGAGTTTGTGTCGAGTTGGTTTGCAAGTGCAAATGTTTTAAAAAATAAGAAGAAAAAAAGAAGGAGAAAAATGCGTGAGCAGTCAACTCAAGTTTAATTTGGTCAAACTTTGGTCTTTTGATTTTTTTTAAAAAGTATTCAGGTCCTTGGCCTGTTGATTTTCCAAAAACTTTCAGGTCCTTGGCCTGTATCCAAGTCCTTGATTTGATGATCTTCCTTAAAAGCATATAGGTCCTTAACCTGTTGATTTTCAAATACTTTCAGGACCTTGGTCTAGTGAGTTTCAGTCATCCAAGTACTTGTCATGTTGTTTATCCAAAAAGAAATAAATAAAATAAATAAAAGAAAATAAAATTATTGACATAATGATCAATTTTAAAAGCTCATGGCTTACTTATTTCGGCTCAAGGCCCTACTTTCATGCTCATGGCTCATTTGTCTTGACTCAAGGTCCATTGCATTTTAGGTTCATAGCCCAATCATGAATTCTTTGACTCAAAGGTCTACTTTTGCCCATGGCTTATTCATTTTGGCTCAAGGCCCACTACAATTTTATTGTTCGAGCCGAGGCTCACTGCAAATTTATTTTTGGGATCAGAGGCCCAACGCATTTTATTTTCGAGCTCTGAGGCTCATTGCATATTCATCTTCCTGTTGGACGAGGAGGTTCCGTCCATTGTATATTTACTTTTCTGTTGGACGAGGAGGTTCCGTCCGTTACATATTTAATTTCCTGTTGGACGAGGAGGTTCCATCCGTTGCATATTTACGTTTCTGTTGGACGAGGAGGTTCCGTCCATTGCATCTTTATTTTCTGTTGGCCGAGGAGGTTCCGTCTGTTGCATCGTTAGTTTTCTGTTGGCCGAGGAGGTTCCGTCCGTTGCATCTTTATTTTTCTGTTGGACGATGAGGTTCCTTCCGTTGCATATTCAATTTTTTGTTGGACGAGGAGGTTCCGTCCGTTGCATATTCAATTTTTTATTGGATGAAGAGGTTCCGTCTGTTGCATATTTACTTTTCTGTTGGACGAGAAGGTTCCGTCCGTTGCATATTTAATTTCCTATTGGACGAGGAGGTTCCGTCCGTTGCATCGCTATTTTTCTGTTGGACGAGGAGGTTCCGTCCGTTGCATATTTACGTTTCTGTTGGACGAGGAGGTTCCGTCCGTTGCATCTGTATTTTTCTGTTGGACGAGGAGGTTCCGTCTGTTGCATATTTAATTTTCAAACTGTGAGGTCTTTTGAGATTCTCATGTTTTGTCGGACAAAATATGTGTTCATTTTCTTTACTTGTTCATTGCTACAATACATGTAAAGTCACGACTAATCATGTCTTCTAGTATGCAACAAGTAAAGAGGGGCAACTGTGAACACCCAATTTTGTCTGCCCTTATTTGATTTTATTCTAACTTTATTATGTTATTATTATTATTTGTTAATTCAGGAAAAATAATGAAAAAATAGAAGTGAAGAAAAGAGGAGAAGAAGAAATAAAAGAAGATTGGGCTCAATCATAAAAGAAGAAGAAGGGAAAGGTCCAGTCCAGCGTCAGCTAAAAAACGGGGAGGGGGGGGGGGGGGGGGGGGATCAGACCAACCAAATCGAACCGGATCGCACCTGACCCGGGTGGTTTGGCCCACTCCACTACAGACCAGGTCGCATGATCCGTTTTCCACCCCACCCCTCTTTATTTTCCTTCTCCTTCATTTTTACCCTATCGGCAGCAGCCATACCCCCAACCTCCCTCTTCAACCATCAAACAAAAACCTTCTCCTTCATCCTCCCTACATCAAATCGCTACCCACACCTCTATTACCCACCATTTCATCTTCTTCCTCCCTCTCTCACAACCTAGCCAACACCCTTTTAACCACCATGTTTTTTTTCCTTCTCCTCTCCATCAAATCATAAAACCGTAACCCCCTTCTTCTCCAACACGGAACCATCACGTCCTAGCCTCCTCACGCAGATAGCGCCGCACATTGGACCCACGCAAACGATGCTCTGCTCCGAACAGCGACTAGACCGAGACCATCTCTGGTCTTCTGGGCAATAGGAAGCATGAAGTCCTCTCCTCTATCCCTATAAAGGGCGACGCAGAAGACAGAAGAGGGGGCAGTTTTCGGTTTTGACAAAAAAGGGGGCCAAGAAATTCTTTGATTTGTGTGTGTCAAATTCAAAAAATTTCTCAGATTTCTTGTTCTTTTTTTTTCTGTGGAGAGTGTTCAGTTTCCTCTTGATGTTTTTTTGGTTTTGTTGAGAAACTTGGAAAAAGTAAATTGAGAAGTCAGGGAGAGTCACAATTACTGTATATGAGTTTTTGGTTTCATTCCCTTTGTGCTAGACCATGCGCCTGTTATGGTGATTAAGGGGTGTTTTGTTTTAGTTTGCAAGCCATATGTTTGCTAGAAGCCGTGTCTGTTAGAAGACTTGAGTGAGTTCGGTGCTTTATAAACTTGATTTGATAAAATTTGAAAATAATCAAAATATGCCTTAGTTGATGAATTCCTAGGATGAGTTTTAGTCAAATTCTTAAATTGTGTGCTTAAGAAAAATCAAAACTCTGTAAATGATTTGTTGATTTTCAAGAATATTTTTAAATGACATTTATGTTTATCGAGGCTATCATCTAAAATTTTCATCTTGTCATTGACTCATTATGGTGTTTGCAATGTTATTAATGTAATTGATCTTTTTTTTTGGGTTCTTTTTTTATTTTCTTAATTAATAATAAATGTTAAAGTTAGTATTTCTCTTCAAAATGGAAATCTTTTGAAAATAATGAATCCCTTTGATTGCATAATTGATTGATTCTAAAAAATTCAAGTAAAAAGGGTAAAGTAAATATTTTCAAAGTTACTAAAAATTTGTACAATTAATTTGGGTAACCATTTTTAATGGATGTTCTAGGGTGCCGTGGGGTTCAATCTTCATGCCTTCCCTAAACATAATCGGCTCCCGAACTCGATCTTGGTTTCAAAGACCGTTTTTAAGGGTTTTCCAATTTTTCCTAAATTAAATTAAATTGGTGACGACTCTATGTATATTCTCTAAAAAGAAATAAGATGTTTTCTTTTTGTTCGGTCGTTACAGATGGCGACTCCACTAGGGATTTTTTAGAGAGTCAAGCCCAATAAAATTAGTTGTGCAACTTTTTATTAATTTTTGACTTATTTATTTTACCCCTCGTTTACTATTTTGTTTTGATCCTAAAATTTTAAAAGAAAAAAAACAATAAGAATTTTTTTTAAAAGAAAAAAAAAGTGAAAAAGATGAAATAGATTTTTGTTTGCTTTTGCTTTAGTTTATGTTTTATCTTGCTAGTTCTTCTTTGGTAGATAATTTTTATTTTGTTCTTGTATATACATGTGTGTCTCTGCTTTGCAAGTTTTCTTTTTAGTTATAGGTGTTACAGTTTGTATGCCCCCTTCACACACATCACTATCACATATCACACATACTCTTGGCTCTATACCCGAGCTTGCTCAAAACTCAAGGACTAGACGGTGCTCCGACATTGTCATTGAAGAGATCTTGTACCTCCCTGATACTTGTCGGTTCACCACTCAGATTGTATATGAGATCATGGAATAGTCATATTGAGAGGGTTTATCCCTACTTGTGGCTAGATTCACGAGTCAGATCCTTACCTTTTCGAGATAAGGGCAATCTGGGGACCATGGCTCTTAGAGGTCTAGACCTGTCCCAATTTCCACTGATAGAGCAAACTTAGTGGCCAACCTAGTCATAACTTAAGATATATTCAACCATTAGGTTCGACCATTCTAGGACACTAGGGAGTATGTTTCAAAAAAGAAAAAAAAATCTTGTTCCTTATTACATCTTATGCATTTTTTTCTTGTTAATAAAAAAAAACACTTTGTGTTTTTCCTTACATCTTATGCGATTTTTGTACACTTTCTGCATCCTCTGTAAAAAAAAAAAAAATAGCTTGCATCTTGTGCATTATCTTTGTTGTGGTTTTTTTAAAAAAAAATTCATACCTTGCATCTTGTGCATTATCTTTGTTGTGGTTTTTTTTAAAAAAAAATTCATACCTTGCATCTTATGCATTTCTTCTTGGGTCAATAAAAAAAAAATCCAATTATGTGCTTCTCTTGTCTCTCTCTCTCTCTCTCTCTCTCTCTCTATATATATATATATATATATATATATATATATATATATATATATATATTTGCTTGCACTTTGTGTGTATCTTTTTTTTTTCTGTTTTTTTATTAAAAAAAGAAAGAAAATCAAAATTTGGGAAGAAAAAAAATAGTTGAAAAGGGCATTCATTTCATACATCTCATGCATTCTTGAGGTCAAACAAAAAAAATCCTTTCAAGTTTCTGGCTATCTTGACATAATAAATTTTTTTTTAAAAAAAAAGGTCTTCATTTGGGTTTAGGGTTCTTTGCTTACACTTTGTGCGTTATCTTTGTTGTGTGTTACAAAAAATCAAAAATTTTGGTCATGTAAAAGGAAAAATCAGACATTCATAAACTTTGAAAGATGTCTCACTACATGCATAAAATGCATTTTTCTCGTAAGTTGAAGTGATTTTCTATATATTTCATGCATTAAAAAAAAAACTCATTTACGTGCATGTAAAAATATTCTGTAAAAAAATTTCATCTAATGCATCTCATGCATTCTTAACCTCAAACAAACAAACAAAAAAATTACCTTTTAAGTTCCTGCCCGTCTTGACAAAGTAAAATAAAGGCAAGTTTTTTTTTTAAAATAAAAAAGAGCTCCTTTTCAGATAAATTGAATCCTTGTGCTTCGAAGAAAAAGTTGATACCAATCAAGCTTGGGAATGGAAATTGATGGACAAAGGATTGAATGAACTTTGAGCAATGAGGTGAAGGAAAAGAAGAAACAACACGGTTTCATAACTTGGGGCATCCAATCTGTCAGTTATTTATATGTGCCATCTAGAACTTGTCCACACCATCACTCAACCACGCTCATATCTCAAAAGAAAAGTTGTCGTCCAAACCTCAAATCTGCCACATTTTCCGAGGCTCTAGATCCAATCCGTCCGAGTTGTTTGAAGATTTTGTGTAGAGTGTGATTAGTGTAATTAGAGAAAAATATATTTTAAAAAAAGTATTAGCAAAAAAAAAAGAAAAAAAATACATATTTTAAGTAAAAAAAAGGAGTAGCAACAAAAAACAATTAGGAAAAAAATATTTTTTTAAAAAAAGTATTAGCAAAAAAAATTAATTGAAAAAAATTATTTTAAAAAAAAATAGTAGTAGCAAAAAAAATTAGAAAAAAAAATACATTCTAAACAAAATCCTCAAAATCCTCTTTACAGCTAGCAAATGAGATTTTCCAGGCTTGTTCATAAACCTACTGATTACACCAACTGCAAAACAAATGTCAGGCATACTATTACATAAGTATCTCAATGATCCAACCAATTGCTTGAACATAGTTGTATCCACTTCCTCTTCTTCACTGTTGCTCTCCAGCTTCACATTTCTCTCTGCATGGGTGATGGCAGGGTTGCAGTCTGCCATGTTGAACTTCTTCAATATCTCAGATGCATATCTTCTTTGATGTAACACAATTCTTGTGGAAATGGTTGCAAATTCCATTCCCAGGAAGTATGACAACTTGCCTAAGTCGAAGTATGACAACTTGCCTAAGTCTATCATCTCAAACTCACTCATCATCAATGCTTTAAAACTTTCAATTTCTTGTACATCACTGCCTATTACTAGCATATCATCCACATAGAGGCATATCAGCAGTACACTTGCACCTCTTTTCTGTTTCACATAAACATGCTCTGCTGTACATTTAGAGAACTCATGTTGAGGCATTTTAGCCAAAAAAAAAAAAGAGAACTCATGTTGAGCCAAGAAGGAGTCAATTATTTTGTTCCAAGCTCGAGTTGAGGCCATACAAGGCCTTATGCAATCTGTACACAAAGTGCTCCTTTCTAGTGATTTCAAATCCTGGTGGTTGTGTAACATACACAATTTCTTGAAGAGGACCATTCAGGAATGCAGACTTTACATCTAGATGGAACAAAGGCCATCCACTTCCACTTGCTAGAGCTATCACTAACCTTATTGTTTCAAGCCTAGCAACAGGTGCAAAAACTTCTTTATAATCAACATCATGTTGCTGCAAGAAACCTCTAGTAACCAGCCTAACCTTATGCTTGACAATGGATCCATCAGGGTTTAGCTTCAACTTGAAAACCCATTTAACATCAATTGGCTTTTTATCTCTTGGGAGTTCACATAATTCCCAAGTTTGGTTTCTTTCAATAGCACTCAGTTCTTCCATGATTGCTACCTTCCATACTTGCTCTTTCATTGCCTCCTTGAAGTCAATTGGCTCTACATCAACCATCAAAGCAAAATGGACCAGTTCTCCTTTCAAGAAACTGCGCTATCACCGAATAGCTCATAGTCTACTAATCTCTCGTGGCCTCTATCTCTGCCTCTCGTGGTCTCTCGACCTGTGATGCATCAACTGCTACAACCTCATTATCTACTGATGAATCACTCTCAATCAGTACAGTAATTGATGGATTGAGACTGCCACTTTCATTTTGCCAATTCCAGGATTCAGCTTCACAGATCAGCACATATCTGCTAACTTCTACTTTTTGTTTTACTGGATTATATAGTCTGTATGCCCCAGTAGCATGATATCCAACTAGAATCATAGGCACACTTTTGTCATGTAGCTTCTTTCTCTTCTCATCGGGTACATGTGCATAGCATAGAGAGCCAAAAACTCTCAAACTACTCACAAGAGGTTTTCTGCCACTGCAGCATTCTTCTGGAACCTTCTCCTTGAGTCTTTTGGTGGGACATCTATTCAACAAATACAATACTGTGGTGACTGCTTCACCCCAAAATGAATGAGGAAGGCTTTTCAGCTTCATCATACTCCTAGCCATGTTAAGTACAATCCTGTTTCTCCTTTCAGCTAGAGCATTATGCTGTGGAGTATAAGGAGTTGTTACTTCATGCTGAATGCCTAGCTTTTCAAAATGATCTTTAAACTCATTGGAAGTGTACTCTCCTCCACCATCTGTTCTCAGAACCTTGGGTGCCTTTCCACTTTGCCTTTCAGCCATCAATCTGAATCTTTTAAAGACTTCAAATACATTTTTCTTGGATTTGATCAGGTACAGCCACATCATCCTGCTATACTCATCAACAAAGGATGCAAAATACATGTTTCCTCCTAGAGAAGGCATCTCAAATGGACCACATACATCAGAATGTACAACATGTAATAAGCTAGAAGCTCTCATAGGTAAATAGGATTTAAATGAGTTTCTTGATTGTTTACCAACTAAACAACCTTCACATACTTTCTCAGGTATGTGTACCAAAGGCATTCCTATTACCATATCTTTATTGACCAGTTGATGCAGGCTTCTAAAATTTAAATGACCAAACCTTTGATGCCAAAGCCAGCTTTCCTAATCATTCATAGCAGTTGCTAGACACTGCACTTCAAGTGTACTGAGTTTGGTCTGGAATGTCCTGTTGCTTGAGAGAGGTGACTTCAATATTAACCTATGAGTTGGATCAAAAAGTTTCAGACATTCATGTTGCATAGTGACTGAGAAGCCTTTCTCAGCCAATTGTCCAATACTCGTGAGGTTACACTTCATGCCTGGAACAAACAACACATCTTCAATCACAGCTTATTGTCCATCTTTCCTTCGAATCACCACATTGCCAACTCCCTTAGCTGCTATAGTTCTGTTGTCAGCTAGTCTCACCTTGCTCCTCTTGGTTGTATCAAGATCAGTTAGCCATTCTCTATGGCCTGTCATATGATTTTAACATCCGGTATCAAATTCCCATCATTGGTTGTAACCATTAGCAAGACTGGTTCATCTGATTCTGAGTCACCATCTTGAGCCACACGAGCCTCATCATCACTGGATCTTTTCTGCTTTCCTTTTCCATGCCAACACTCACTGGCATAATGACCCCATTTTTCATAGTTGTAGCAATTGCACCTTCTTTCTATCTGTCTTTCTTGGCCCGCCTTTGTTTCTTCCAGACCCTCATCCTCTTTTATTTGAGGATTCAGATCTATCACCATCAGTCCTTGATCTTTCTTGATTAGAAGACCAATTTACTTTGGTGAATTTCCCTTTGCCTCTCTAATTCCTCTTCTTATCAGCACCTTCCTTCTTATACACAGCAGCCTGCAAAGCCTCCACAAAAGTCTTTCCTACACCTCTTTCAATCAGCTTTAGTTCATGAGCCTCTAAAGAACTTTGAAGCTCCTCAACCTTCACGTTCTTTATATCTTTGGATTCTTCAATTGCAACAGTAATGTGATCAAACTTAGGTGTGAGGGTTCTCAAAACTTTCTCCACCAACTGCTGATCTATGACAGACTCTCCACTGGACCTCATTGAATTCACCATCAACTGAAGCCTGTTGAAGTAATCTGAAATGGATTCTTGCTCATTCATTGACAGTAACTCGAACTGCCTTCTGATAGACTGCAATCTTATCTTCTTGGCTTCTCAGCACCCCCATAAGCCTTTTGTAGGGTGTCCCTGTAACACCCGGGTGCCGACGAGGGCGGGGAGTGGTCACCGGTGCAAGAAAGCACGGACAAGGAGCGGCTCCTGGTAGGCTTCGAGGCGAAGGGACACATGAATGAACCGATTACACACCCGAACGAGAGGGATCCTGAGACTGTGCAGGTATGGGACTATACAATTGAGGAAGGCTTATTTGAATTGATTGGTACTCCTTAAACCAATAAGATGCATCTTCTTTTCTGGAGCCCATCACTTAAGAACTCCACAGTTAAGCGCGCTTGACTTGGAGCAATTCTGGGATGGGTGACCTCCTGGGAAGTTTTCCCAAGAAGCGTGTGAATGAAGACAAAGCATGCTCAAAAGACTCATGTTGGTTTGTGGGTGATGAATGTGTAAAATATGTTAGTTTGGAAGTGTAATTAGGAAAGAATTTGTAAATAATCTTAGAAATTATAGGAAAAGTGATAAGAAAATGTACACATTCATTTGAATAGAGTTTTGATACTTATATTTCAATTTATATTGAAAATATACTTAAAGAGGTTGAAAATGTGCAGGAATAGTAGCTCAGCGCTCAGCCCTCGAATTGGACGCTCAGCACGAACAGAACCGGAAGAAAACTGCATCCTGCAGTGCATGGGCCAGCGCCCAGCGCTGGCATAATTGGTAGAAAGCTGGCGCCCAGCTCTAGAAAGCTGGCGCCCAGCTCTATGATGCAGCGCCCTGACTCTGCAATTCAGCGAGAAGACGTTTGGCGCCAGCGCGCAGCCGGGGCGCCCACTGGTGACGAGCCGACCCAAGATAAATTCGTTTTGAACAGATTTGAAAAGGCTCTCGGCTCATTTTTCACTTCTCACACTCGAGGTTCATCACTTCTCTCTGCCTCCTTGGAGATCCAAGCTTGGGAACAAGATTTGGAGCTTCCATGGCTTCCTCCACTCACATCCACTCAAGTTTCTTCTTCTCTTCCCTTTTTACTATGAGCTGTTAGATATTTTAGGTTAGGTTAGGATGATTCTGATTTGATTCTTGATGTAATTGATTTTGATTCTGAATTCAATTGTTTCATTCAATTAGAGTGATTTGCTTCTATGCTTAATGCTTCTATTGATTGATCAACTCTAGATTGATGTTAGATTCAATCTCACAATTGGAAAATTGGTTATTGGATTGGAAATGAAGTAGATTACCATTGGAATGTTGATTCTAGGAATAGAACTATGTTTCAATGCATTCTTATGAATCACATGCTTAATGTTTGTGCAAATGCTTGAGTGACCTAAGGAATTAGGCTTCTTGATTTGTACAAAAGGATTATCACCTAAGGAATTAGGGATAAATCTAGGTTAATGATTTGAATGACAATTGAGTGGAATGAATTGGAATTAGGACTGAATGAATTTACATTAAGTGAAGAATTAGAGGATTCCGATGCCTAACCGCTTTTACCTATATTGAATACATTCTTTAATTGCATTGCATTCATTCTTGTGACAACTTGTAATCAAAAATCCATAAAAAAACTCTTCTACAGACATGACATTCATAGGTTCAAATAGCTATTGCCTAGGCTAAGTTGATACTTGAAACACAATCCTCGTTGGGAACGATACTCTACTCTCACTTTATTACTTGTACGATTTGGTACACTTGCCAAACCTTCAACAAGTTTTTGGCGCCGTTGCCGGGGATTGTTGATTTCAATATCAACGAAGCAAAGGCATTGTTAATTTGAACATTTTTTTTTTTAGTGTTTATTTTCTGTTTTTGTTTGAATACTTGATATATTGGATATTCTCATCTTTTCCTTGCTTTGGATTTCTGTTTTGTGAGGAAAGTATCCACTATCCTTCATTATTATAGTTCATGCAAGTGAAGGCAATGAAACCACTGCGACCTACATGTGATTTTTGTGGTGCATACCATAAATTTGAAGAGTGTGAGGCGAAACTCAATGCAAATGAGGGGGTTTATTACATGAAGGACCTCATGTGGGAGCAAGATGCACCACATCACCATCAATCCAATGAGTCACTAGATAGAATGTCCAACCTTGAAAATGTTTTAATTCAATTCATTGAAGCTACTCATGCGAATTTTAAGAACACACAAGCTTCAATCAAGAATCTTGAGATTCAAGTTGAGACACTATCTAAGCAATTGGGTTGTTTTGTGCAGAAAAATAAAGAGTTGGTAGCAGAGCAAGAGTCACATGTTTGGGAAATGGTTGAGCAAGAAGAAGATGTGCTTGTAGAAATGAACAAGTGAACATGACTTAAGAGAGGTGGTGGATGAAAAACAAAAAGAAAGTGTAGATTTAGGAGTAGATGAAAAACAGAAAAACAAAAACAAAGTGACATTGAAGAGAAACCAAGGGTGATACAAGAAGAGATTCATATGACTAAGACTCAACCCTTGGTGATCGAAGAGAAGAGTCCTCCACATAATGAGTTGTACATGCTTCAAAAATGGGGGAACACATATCCCAAATGCTTACTTGTTGGAGCATGGGAACATTCTTGTCCCTATGCCAAATATATGGGATTGTTACCTAAAAGAAGGAAGCGGAAGGATGAAATTTTCTTTTTATCATATCATCCACCCTAATGGGGTGACAATATGTCAAGCTAGTGACGTTAAAGAAGCGCTACTTGGGAGGCAACCCAAGCATTTTCTTCTTGCATTTCTTTCAATTTTTTTTTCCTTAGCATGAAAAATAAGTAGTTCATTGAGTTGTTGAGTGGTTCCTTGATGTGTAAACCATTTAATGTGGTGGAATTGGTTTAAATTTTTGAACAGGCACATCTAAGGAAAGTGGAGCAAAGGAAGGGGAGAAATGACACACTAGAATGGTGAAAATGGCCCTGCACAGGCGCTGGGCGCTCAGCTTGACGCCCAGCGTAGGAAAAGTCAGAGACTACCAGGATGAGTGGCGCTGGGCGTTCCGCAGGAAGGACGAGCGCTGCACATTTCTGTAGCTCCTAGACAGCTAGAGCTGGGCGCTAGGCAGCCAGAGCTGGGCGCCCAAGTGGAGGCTGAGCGCTGGAATTAATGAAAAAAAAAAATCAAAAAAAAAAAATCAAAAAAAAATCAAAAAAAAAATTTTTCACATACTCATCCAGTGTGCAGAAGAAAGGGGGTGTTCTGAACTCTATTAATTTTCTTTGCACTCTTTCGTTTGTTAGTTAGTTGTAGGAATAAATTGCCCAAACTTGCATATATTGCACAACTTGTGTTGAATGGATTCTTGTGTAGATTCTCTAGTGAGCATAGAACTTTTGCTTGACTGAAATTTCTAACATGATGCATTTTATACTTGCTGGGCATATGATTTCATTGAAACCGTTGATCCTTGTGAATTGTTTGTGACAATTTTTCATGCTATAATTGATGCAATGTTGAATGCATGGATTTTCTCTTGCACATCACCATAAACTGTGAGCTTTTGAGCCCAAATGCTCTGGCACATTATCCAGATGACTTGATTTCTTTCATGTGTGATTGTCCATCACTTGCATGTTCTCACCTTTTCTTGCCTTGAATGCTTGTCATTGTTGCAATGTCCTTGCATATGCATAAATGATTGAGGCAATAATTCTTTGTTTAAGCTTGGTGCCATAATTGCCAACCTATCATTTACCATTGCTATGCCCAATAGAGCCTTGACCTATTGTTCTTGGTATGATAGCATATTACAAGCCAAAAAGCGAAAAAAACCATTTTGTCCCACTACTTTGGCTTAGAGGAATGTTTGGACTTAAGTTTGGGGTTGTTCTCTTGCTTAGGGACAAGCAAGCAAATAAAGTTTGGGGTGGTAAGTAGGCCACTAAAGATGCCTGCTAGAAAAAAAAATGAAAAATAAAAACTGAAAAAGAAAAAAAGAAAAATAGAAAAAGCCAAAAAGAGGAAAAGGAAAGAGAAAGTATACAAAGAAAGAAAAAGGCAAAATAGAAAGAAAAGAAAATTAAAACAAGAAGCAACAAGAGAAAAAGAGAAAAAGAAATAGTTGGAAATGAATAAAAAGGAAATAGCACAAATTGTGTGCTTATGTGCTTGTAGCTAGACTAGGCAAGTGAAAATTCCAAAAGAGTCCAAATAGTCCTTGAAGCCAAAGTAGCATAGCATATATATCCTTATTCTCATCCACCCGTACCTAAGCCCCATTACATTCAAATAAAAGACCTCATGATATGTGTTGCATTGGCATTTGTGATGTGTGTTCCTAGCATCTTATCAAGATTAGGATTGGGGAATGCATGATGATTGGAATTGAGAGCAAACATGACCAAGTGAGGATGTGTGAAACACTTAAACAGAGAGGTTGCAAGGGATAATTTTGTGCATTCAATGGAGCTAATTTTGTACTATGTTTGATTGTTATAAAACATGAAACTTGTGATCAATTGGAATTTATGAATGATTGTGTGATGCTTGTCCATTTTGCAAAAGTGTCAAGGAATTGAAGTCTTGCATGAGTAATTTGCTTCACAAGAGAATTGACCATGAAAATCTAACTCATTCATCCCTGTTTTGAATTTAATTGTTTGCTTGAGGACAAGCAAAATTTCTAAGTTTGGGGTTGTGATGAATGTGTAAAATATGTTAGTTTGGAAGTGTAATTAGGAAAGAATTTGTAAATAATCTTAGAAATTATAGGAAAAGTGATAAGAAAATGTACACATTCATTTGAATAGAGTTTTGATACTTATATTTCAATTTATATTGAAAATATACTTAAAGAGGTTGAAAATGTGCAGGAATAGTAGCTCAGCGCTCAGCCCTCGAATTGGACGCTCAGCACGAACAGAACCGGAAGAAAACTGCATCCTGCAGTGCATGGGCCAGCGCCCAGCGCTGGCATAATTGGTAGAAAGCTGGCGCCCAGCTCTAGAAAGCTGGCGCCCAGCTCTATGATGCAGCGCCCAGCTCTGCAATTCAGCAGCAGAAGACGTTTGGGCGCCCAGCGCAGGCCAGGGGCGCCCAGCGCTGGCAGACGAGCCGACCCAGTATAAATTCGTTTTGAACAGATTTGAAAAGGCTCTCGGCTCATTTTTCACTTCTCACACTCGAGGTTCATCACTTCTCTCTGCCTCCTTGGAGATCCAAGCTTGGGAACAAGATTTGGAGCTTCCATGGCTTCCTCCACTCACATCCACTCAAGTTTCTTCTTCTCTTCCCTTTTTACTATGAGCTGTTAGATATTTTAGGTTAGGTTAGGATGATTCTGATTTGATTCTTGATGTAATTGATTTTGATTCTGAATTCAATTCTGTTTCATTCAATTAGAGTGATTTGCTTCTATGCTTAATGCTTCTATTGATTGATCAACTCTAGATTGATGTTAGATTCAATCTCACAATTGGAAAATTGGTTATTGGATTGGAAATGAAGTAGATTACCATTGGAATGTTGATTCTAGGAATAGAACTATGTTTCAATGCATTCTTATGAATCACATGCTTAATGTTTGTGCAAATGCTTGAGTGACCTAAGGAATTAGGCTTCTTGATTTGTACAAAAGGATTATCACCTAAGGAATTAGGGATAAATCTAGGTTAATGATTTGAATGACAATTGAGTGGAATGAATTGGAATTAGGACTGAATGAATTTACATTAAGTGAAGAATTAGAGGATTCCGATGCCTAACCGCTTTTACCTATATTGAATACATTCTTTAATTGCATTGCATTCATTCTTGTGACAACTTGTAATCAAAAATCCATAAAAAAACTCTTCTACAGACATGACATTCATAGGTTCAAATAGCTATTGCCTAGGCTAAGTTGATACTTGAAACACAATCCTCGTTGGGAACGATACTCTACTCTCACTTTATTACTTGTACGATTTGGTACACTTGCCAAACCTTCAACAGTGGGGATAGTCGTCAATCCATAAAGCAGTCAGGGACGTTACAGTCCCAAGCCTCCTTAGCTGTCTTTGCTTAGGAGATCTTCTCAAAATTTGCAAGATCCATACATTGGTGGAACAAGCACTTTGCCTTGTAATCTTTCTTGGTTGCATCAGCATCTTTTACAGAAATTCCATTTTTCACTGTTGGAATATGTGGCTTCGACTTAAGAGAGGAGGGGTGAATTGAGTCTACAAATTTCTTTTTAATTTTTCAACAAAAAATTTCTTTAACAAAATTTATCATGCAATCAATTATATAAAAGAAATAAATTAAAAGAGAGGTAAAGAGAATACTTGCGAGAGGATTTTATCCTTGTTCAGCCACCAACCACCAGTGACCTACGTCCAGTCCCCACTCCACCTGTGGGATTTTCTTCCACTAACAAACAAGCTTATAACTGGTGATTGCAACCTTTGTACACAACAGAGCCCTTCTCACTAGGGATACCCCACCCTTGTGTAGAAGCCTCAATCACAACAAAGGGGGATACCACACCCTCACACAAAGTTTCAGCAAAGGAAGAACAATATGATACACTCTTCTAGTGCAGATGATTACAACTTGAAGCACCATGAGTATGATGATAATAACACAATTTGGCTCACAAGAATTGTCTTGTCAAAAGAGTAATTTTTTTATGCATTCTCTTCTCTTTTGAATTTTCAACAAAAACCGCTTTTATAGCCTTTTGAAAATATGACCGTTGCATCTCAAATAAGGAAATGACTTATGTCATTGAAAGCTAGCCGTTGCACCTCAAATAAGGAAAGGACTTATGTCATTGAAAGCTAGCCGTTGCACCATTAAATTTAATGTGAAAATCAATTGGGTGGTTTAAAAAAGTTTAAAAAACAATTTGAATTGGAATTTGAATTGGAAAGCTAGCCGTTGCACCATTAAATTTAATGTGCAAAACAATTGGGTGGTTTAAAAAACAATTTTCACATATTAAAATCGATTCATGCCTTGAGATATACATACAGATTCTGATGAGTGTGATTTCACCTCATTTTTCATGTACATTTCTGCATGCATTTGCATATAGTTAGGCCAATTTAGTGTTGATTTTGTTTAGTTTTTCCTTTGGAACGGATAAGGTGGTATTGTGTGTTGTTTTGCAGGTTTTCATGATTAAATGCCTAAGAATTAGCCAGTATGAAGCTTGAATGACTTAGAGCCTGGAAAGAGAAGAAAATAAGCCAAACAGAGCCTATCACGGCCTGGCCGTGATGACCATCACGGCCGTGATCAAGCAGAGAAGAAGGCAAAAGTCAGAGACTGTCACGGCATTGCCGTGACAGACATCACGGCCGTGACCAACCAGAAAATGATGGCTCGCGTCGCGAACACTTCTCTCGCCTCGCGAGAGTCAAAAACTTGAAGACACGCCTTGGACAGAAAGCGTCACGGCCTGGCCGTGATAGACATCACGGCCGTGACGCGCGACGGATCTATAAATAACAGCACAGCAGACAGAAAAAGGGGACTTTTGGCAGAGGCTTGGAAACCCTAAAGAGGGCTGATGGCTGGGGGAAGGCTAGGACCTTATAGATGACATCTTCTCTGCTCTTGGATTGGAAGAAGATTGAAGGATTCGTCATGGAGTTTTCTTCCTCTCTTCTCTCTTTCTCTTTTGTAGACATTATCATGTGTAGCTAATTCCCCCATTGTTGGGTTTAGATGTAGCTTTTCTGAACTTGATTGTTAATTGATTTGGTTTCAATGCAAGTTTCTATTTCTTTATGAGTATGTGATTCTGTGCTTAATGCTTTCCTTGGATTAGCTACCCATAGGAATGATATGTTGCTTTGATAGATAACTGAAAGGTTGGTGTTAAGGCATGCTCATGAATCATATGCCAAGTAGTCCAAGAATCTAGACATAGGTGTTGGATGCTTGCAATCTTATAAGTCTTGACTTAATGCAAAATCACAGATTAATCCACCTAAGACATTAGGGTTTGATTTGGGGTTTTAGGCTCAATGCACCTAAGACATTAGGCTTGAGTATTTTAGAAAAGGCTTGATTGGCATAATTGAATTAGGACTTGTGTTGTTAGCCATTCCATTGCAATCAAGGGAGGATTAGTGTAGTCTAAACCTGACAATTCTATCCAGTTATAAATTCTGCACTCCAAGTGTTTGTTAAAAGTCCAAAAAGACCAAAAATATTGTATTGCTTTGTTTTCTGTTTTGATATCTCATACTTTACTTTAGTCTAGATAGTTGTTGAATTTGTGAATTGGTAATTGACAACCGATCCCTGTGGATACGATAACCGGTCTCACCACCGTATTACTTGTTTGCGACGAGGTGCACTTGCCTTTATATTCTAAAAATAACGCATCAGATTCCAATTCAATTTTCACACACTGAAGCTTTCTTTATTCAAGATCAATATCATTTAATTTCAAAAAGAAAGCTTTACGTTGCACCCAAGTTTCACATATATATGTAAAGAACAATGTACTATTATTTTGGTCATTATTGAACAAATTACTGTTGCCAATCAATTGGCAATATTTAGTCAATCAATTTATTTCATTCCAAACTCAATTAATCACGTTTTTCAATTGAGAAGAAAAGCTTAGTCAATTGAAAATAAAATCTCAAACATAATTAAATTGAATCAAAGGCTCAAACGGTTGAAGCTTTAGTGCAAATTAGTTTTTATAAGATTGACAAAAATTTTTCATTTGCTATATAGTTTATGTTGACCAAACTCTGCACACGGTTTGAGAAAGTGAAAAATTGATCATTTCAATCGAGATTGCATCATTTTGAAATTGCACTATTTGATATGCTGCAACGTATTGAATAAATTGATTGCACCTTGAAAATTAATAATTGCATGGGATTGAAAACTGATTTTATATTTTGAAAAACTTAATCTATTTTTTTTGTTAAATCAAATTTCTATTTATTTTTTTAATTTAAAATCAATTTGAAAAATACTTTGTTAATCAAAAGCTTAATTAAAAACCTTTTATCCAAAAGTGTAGTGTTTTAGTTAAATTGATTAAATGAGCCAAAGTGAGTTTTAGCCATCATACCCTTACAAGATAACTAAGACCTAATATATATACTCAATCTTGCTTGTGGTCATGATACTTGATTTTCTGGTACACCATAATAATTTGAATTTGTGCACGCAGTACCTGCATGCTATAAGAAAAATTCTCTTACCTTTTTGTTAGTATTTGTCATTCATCAAAATATATAAATGTGTGATTACATACTCCCCCTTTTTGATTATGACAAACCTTACCTTCTTACCTATGTAATGTGGTGTCAGAGTCGTATACGCACTGCATGAGCGTGGGATGGATTTCCCCCCATCTAAAACATATTACTCAATAGATACGTCAGTTAAATTCAGAAGGCATAAATTCAAATTATTAGGCAATGGAATATTATAAGCATGCTCCCCCTGAATAGTTCAATTACATTTATTTTATGCAAGATTAGTATTCCAATTCTTCTCCCCCTTTTGGCATGATCAAAAAGAAAGTTTATGGATAAAAGATAATAAATAAAGATGATAACTTTCATTCATCAAAATAGATGAAAGTGGGACATTAATAGCGTTACTAAGATAAGTATGTGTAGTAGCCAATATGGAGGTTGATTTTATGATTATATGATTCACAGTATCCAAACTAACAAAATCAGACTATCACCATAGAACGGACGGTGCAGGAGCACATTGACCAACTGGATGCAATTCAGTTTATGCAGTTAATTTGGAAATATATTATCGAAAAGTGTTACACATAGTTACAGGAACTATGATAAAATTAATTGTCCTGCTCACATATTTATTAATAAAATTATCGACAGAGAGCAAATTTGATAGATATGTGAGAATAAAAGTAAACATGTAAGATTAATTGATGTAAGATAAATCTAGGATGCCTAATTCTCTTCTGATGTAAAAGAAACTCTCTTTATTGAGGGGTTTAGTAAGGATATCTGCTAATTGCTTAGTTGTACCCACATGCTCCAAAACACAATCTCCATTTTGCACATGATCCCGAATAAAATGGTGTCTTATCTCAATGTGTTTTGTCCTAGAATGTTGAATGAGATTCTTAGTTAAGTTAATGGCACTAGTGTTATCACATCGAATGGGGATATGATCTAATTGGACACCATAGTCTAACAGTTGTTGTTTCATCCAAATAATTTGGGCACAACAACTCCCTTCTGCTATGTATTCCGCCTCAGCGGTTGACAATGCCACACTAGCTTGTTTTTTACTAAACATGAAACTAAGGCACTACCTAAAAAGTGGCATGTCCCACTAGTACTTTTCCTATCTAACTTGCAACCTGCAAAGTCAGAGTCGGAATACCCAACCAAATTGCATGTGCGCCTTTGGGGTACCACAAGCCCATGTCTTTTGTCCCAACTAAATATCTCATTATTCGCTTAACCGCCGCAAGGTGGGATTCCCTAAGACTAGCCTGATATCTAGCACACATGCAAACACTAAACATGATGTCAGGCCTACTTGTAGTAAGATACAAGAGGGATCCAATCATACCTCGCTATTTTGTCAATTCAATAGGCTTACCATTTTCATCCTTATCTAAGTAGCACGAGGTGCTCATTGGTGTGGCTATCTCCTTGGCATTGTCCATTCCAAATCTTTTTAAAAGTTCCTTGCAGTATTTTGCTTGACTTATGAATATGCCGTTGTCTGTTTGTTTGATTTGAAGCCCAAGGAAGAAATTTAATCCTCCCATCATCGACATTTCAAATTCTTCCTGCATATGCTTAGAGAATTCTTTGCAAAGAAACTCATCAGTAGCACCAAAAATTATATCATCCACATACACTTGCACAAGAAGAATATCATGTGATTTTCTTTTAATAAATAAGGTTGTGTCAACCTTTCCTCTTGAAAAACCTTTTTCTAAAAGAAACTTACTTAAGCGCTCATACCAAGCTCTAGGAGCTTGCTTTAAACCATAAAGCGCTTTCTTTAAGCGAAACACATGATTGGGTAGGTCAAAATTTTCGAAACCAGGAGGTTGATTTACATACACCTCTTCTTGAATAAATCCATTTAAAAATGCACTTTTTACATCCATTTGATATAATTTAAAATTCATAATGCAACCAAATGCAAGTAACATGCGAATGGCCTCAAGTCTGGCAACGGGTGCATACGTTTCTTCATAATCTATGCCCTCCTCTTGATTGTACCCTTTAGCTACAAGTCTAGCCTTGTTTCTAACAATTATACCATTTTCATCTAATTTATTTCTAAAGACCCATTTAGTTCCAATTGTTTGATTTTTTTATGGCCTAGGGACTAGTTCCCATACCTGATTTCTTTCAAATTGGTTTAATTCCTCTTGCATGGCTAACAACCAAAATTCATCACAAATAGCATCGTCAATGTTCTTAGGTTCTATTTGAGAAACAAAAGCCATGTGATTGCAAGCATTTTTAATGGAGTTTCTAGAAATTACCCCTTTAGAAATATCACCAATAATGTTGTCCAATGGATGATTTTTGGAAACTCTCCATTCTTTGGGAAGATCTTGAAGTTCTTCTTCCTCTTGCTTGATCTCATCATCATTGCCTTCTTTGTCCTGTTGATTTTTCTTTTCATCCAAGTGGGTATGTTCTAAGGAATCTGCAAGGTCATCAACAACATCCTTTCCCAACCTTTTGGGGTTAGTCTCATCAAAAGAAACATGCACTGATTCCTCAACAGTTAAAGTTCTTTTATTGTATACCCTGAAGGCTTTGATAGATGATGAATAACCTAAGAATATCCCTTCATCAGCTTTGGCATCAAATTTTCCTAAATTATTTTTACCGTTGTTAAGCAATCCTGCCTATGTTGTGCTTTGAGACAAAGCTAAACATAGCCGGTCCCAAGCCCGGATAAAAGGAGAGGGTTGTGTTAGGTCATCGACAGCCAACGTAAAACTTAGTCGAATCTCCATGACATGGATCAACGACGTAATAATGCTAATGCTAGGTCGTTGCCCAGAAGCAACGCGCTGTATAGCTCGAGTACAGTGTCAAAAGAGCAAGGGCCGCTGCATCGCCGCCTGGATGTAGTGAAAAATAAGTAAGGGTTTCCACATTTTTGTGAACGAGTGTGGGTAAAGAAGCTAGCTCACGAGAGTAGGATTCGCTTTGGAACTTGGAATATAGGCACACTTACAGGTAACTCAATGGAAATAGTTGACACTATGATTAGGAGGAGGATCAATTTCATGTGCCTACAATAAACTAAGTGGGTGGGAGAAAAGGCAAAGGAATTAGACTCTTCGGGTTTTAAGCTTTGGTACACTGACAAAGTAAAATCGAGAAATGGGGTGGGCATAATTGTGGATAAATATTGGAAGAATGATATTGTGGATGTAAAAAGGGTTGGAGATAGGATCATTGCCCTAAAATTTGTAGTGGAACAAGACACCTTTAATGTGATTAGTGCTTACGCACCTCAGGTAGGGTTAGAAGAACACTTCAAGGTAAAATTTTGGGAGGATTTAGAAGGCCTAATTCAGGAAATACCGCTAGGTGAAAAGATTTTCTTAGGAGGTGATCTAAATGGGCATGTAGGGAGGGCACCTAGAGGTTACGACGGTTTTCATGGGGGATATGGCCTAGGGGAGGTAAATGGTGAGGGCAAGTCTATTTTGGACTTTTCATCTTCCTTCGATCTTACTATAGCCAATACGTGTTTTAGGAAACGTGAGGAGCATCTTATCACGTACAAAAGTGGGGTGACAAGCTCTCAAATAGATTTCTTTCTTATTAGGAGATCGGATAGAAAGATTTGCTTGGACTGCAAAGTCATACCTGGAGAGAGCTTGACTACCCAACATAGAGTCTTGGTCATGGATGTAAGAGTTAAAAGGAGTGTGAAGAGAAGAGGCCACGAAAAGGTTTCAAGGATCAAGTGGTGGCAACTGAAGGGTGAAAAACAAAGGATCTTCCAACACAAGGTTTCGGAGGGAGGGTTTTGGGAGGCAAATAGAAGTGCAAATGATATGTGGGACAAGATGGCCAAGGGGATTAGGAAGGTAGCTATAGAGACGCTTGGTGAATCAAGAGGATTCGGACCTAAGGGTAAAGAATCCCGGTGGTGGGATGAAAGTGTGCAAGTTAAGGTTCGGGTTAAAAGTGAATGTTTTAAAGCTTGGTCTTTATGTAGAAATGCTGAAAATTGGGAAAATTATAAGGTGGCCAAAAAAGAGACCAAGAAGGCAGTGAGCGAAGCTAGAACTAAAGCTTTTGACGGGTTGTACCAATCCTTAGGCACCAAAGATGGTGATAAATCTATTTATAGGCTTGCTAAAAATAGGGAAAGAAAGACAAGAGACTTGGACCAAGTGAAGTGTATTAAGGATGAAGAAGGTAAAGTTTTGGTTAAGGAACAAGATATTAAAGATAGATGGAAGAATTATTTCCACAAGTTATTTAATGAAGGATTTGAAGTTTTATCATGCTCACAGGTGCTTGACATCAGAGAGGAGGACCAAAATTACACTTTTTATCGTAGAATCCAAGAGCATGAGGTAAAAGAAGCTTTGAGAAGGATGGATAATGGCAAGGCAGTTGGACCGGACAATATACCTGTGGAGGTATGGAAGAGTCTAGGAAATAGAGGCATTAGTTGGCTCACGAAGTTTTTTTAACGAGATTATGAGGTCAAAGAAAATGCCGGACGAATGGAGGAGAAGCACTTTAGTTCCGATTTACAAGAACAAGGGAGATATACAAAATTGCGCAAATTATAGGGGGATTAAGCTTATGAGTCATACTATGAAGCTATGGGAAAGGGTGCTTGAACGGAGACTAAGAAAAGAAACCAAAATCACCGACAACCGATTTGGTTTTATGCCCGGGAGGTCGACCATGGAAGCAATTTATTTGCTACGATGAGTGATGGAACAATATCGAAGGGATCAAAAAGATTTACACATGGACTTCATTGATTTGGAGAAAGCGTATGATAGGGTGCCAAGAGAGGTTTTGTGGAAAGCCCTAGAAAAGAAAGGTGTTCGGATTGCCTATATTCGAGCTATCAAGGATATGTATGAGGGGGTCACGACTAGTGTGAGAACGCAGGGTGGAGCCACAGAAGATTTCCCAATAAGCATAGGTCTGCACCAGGGGTCAGCTTCAAGCCCCTATCTTTTTACCTTGGTCTTGGATGTACTTACGGAGCACATTCAAGAGTCAGCACCGCGATGCATGCTTTTCGCAGACGATATAGTCCTAGTTGGAGAGTCGAGAGATGATATAAATGGAAGGTTGGAGACTTGGAGACAAGCTTTAGAAGCACACGGCTTCCACTTGAGTAGAAGCAAGATGGAGTATATGGAATGTAAGTTTAGCAAAAGGCGAAACACCTCTAGCTTAGAGGTGAAAGTTGGAGACCATAACATACCACAAGTCACACGATTTAAATATCTTGGGTCTATTATACAAAATGACGTAGAAATTGAGGGAGATGTAAACCATCAGATTCAATCAGGGTGGTCGAAATGGAGGAAGGCTTCGGGTTTTTTGTGTGATAAAAAGGTACCTCTTAAGCTAAAGGGAAAATTCTACCGTACAGCTATTAGACCGGCGATGTTGTATGGGACGGAGTGTTGGGCGGTAAAAAATCAACACGAGAGTAAAATCAATGTACCAGAGATGAGAATGTTGCGCTGGATGAGCGGAAAAACTAGACGTGATAGGATTAGGAATGATAGTGATGACCCTCTGTTTGACTGGTTTTATAACTAGTAAAGACCTTGGCTTTGTGCTTATTTTATATCATTTTTACCCAAATTAGACTTGATTGTCTCTAAGTAGTATTTTGAGTCTGTAAAGTGTTTTTAAGTTAATTTAGTTGATTTAGAGTGAATAAAGTATTTACTTTTATTTTCTATTTTCAGGTTAATAAAAAGGAATAATTCTGGAGTTTCTCGCCCCGCGAGAAGGCTGTTCGCCCCGCGAAGACTGGACTCGCCTCGCAAGTAATGCTACCTTGGAAAAGTCAGAGACGATCACGGTTTGGGCGTGTTGGAGGTCACGGGCGTTACAGTTGGGAATTTGAAGAGTTCGCCTCGCGAAGGATATGATTGCCTCGCGAGAAGACCAAGAGTTGCAGACCTTTCGCATAATTCGCCTCGCGAGCAGTGCTTCGCCTCGCGAGGACTTGGATTCCAGAAACGTGTATATAAGCAGTCTTAGGCAGAACTGAATGGGGAGGAGTCAGAATTAGCCAGTTTTGGCTAGTTTCTGAGCTTGTTAGTCTTTTGTTTTTCTTAGTTTATTGTTTTCTTTTGTAATGGAGAACTAGTCTCCTAGATTAATCTACTGTAATTGGTTTCTGTTAACACTTGAGGTTCTGTATTCCATGATTAGCTGCTTTTCTCTTTTCAATGCCATGTTGTATGTTTCTGTTCGTTATTTCAGGAATGTATAGTGTGGTATTGTTTCATTTCGGTGATGTAATGTTCCTATATATAATCGCGTTTGTTATTTCGCGTGTGTTCATTCATGTTCGTTTGTTCATGAGAGCTTAACCCCGTTTGTTATTTCGGGAATAGGAACATACATCTGTAGTAGCGGTTTTCGTTTGTTAATTGTTGCTACAACCGGGAGGGGATTAGTATCTGCTTAGGATTTGCATGAACCCACTGATAGTGGGAACTGAAGACAGTAGGTTAATCGCTTTTGTTTATTTGCTAATTTCTTAAACTGCTTTGTTTCTTTTCTCTGTTTTTGATTTGTTTTGTTAATTTAGTTTTAATCTCAAAACCCCCATTTCTAACTTTTACTAATTTTCTGTTAATAATAACAACACCTAAAGAGTCCTTGAGAGACGATCCGAGTTGTCGCTCTATACTGCATTATTTTCATAATCGCTTGTTCTTTTTGGCGCGTGGCGACAGCACGGTCAAAAATTGGCGCCGTTGCCGGGGAACTCTGGTTTGTTGTTATTAGCAGAAAATAATTTTTGAAAAAAAAAAAAAAAAACTTTTTGCTTTGCTAATTAGTTTTGTCTGCATTGTCTGGTTGTGAATTTTGCCCCATGGATAATTATATGCGAAATTATGTGCCTAATGTTTATTATGAGCAACCATGCATGTATTATCCTAATTTTAGTGAGCCACCGCCATCCTATCCTAGCCAAATGACCACCTCTGCACCTTCCGAACCTTCCCTAGAGGACCTGTGCAAACAGATGACTGCACAGATAAGTGCAAATATGGAAGAACTGAGGCAACAAATGGCCGAGCAAACTCAACGGATGATAGAGGAATTTCAACAGAGGATGGAGGCTCAATACCAGAGGGACCAAGCTGAATCTCAGAAATTGTGGGCTCTAATTGATCAAGTTACCGCCAACTCGGCTGCAATGCTAACTCCACAGCCCATTGAAGGACATACAGAGTCACAAGTTATTCTTGAAAATATTTCTGATGATGATTTTGATAATATTTCTGTTGATGATGAACTGTGTGTTGAATCCCCTGACTCTAATGCATGTGATGAGTGTTATTGTGATGGCACTGCTTTGTGTGTAGATTGTTATTTTGAAAGGTATGTTAAGCAAAGAATCCATATGGAACAGGAGACAGATGAGGTTGAGGGCCATGTTCATATAGGAAATGAGCATCAGGAGGATCAGGAGAACATTTGCTCCACCGTGCTTGAGGATAAAGAAGAATCATTGGTCTTAGATGCAGGTGTTGAAAGTGATGGGGTGGATGAACCGTGTGCAGAAAGTCCAGACAATCAGACCTTTACTAACTCAGTTTCTTTTACTACATGTACTAACTGTACTGACACTAACCCGTGTGCTGTTTGTGGCCAGTTTCTTGACTCTATTTTGCAGGATGATAGTGAGAGTGATACCGATTGTTCAGCCGAAGTTCCAAATACACAATCCATTGAGCAGCTACCTCCCACTGTGGAACAACCGGTGATGGAGTTCAAGCCTCTGGAATGTGCACCATGGCCAGTCCAAGCGGTTGAACTCCACTTCTATTGGGAGGATTTTATTGAGAAGGAGGTCATCTGTGACCCGAGAGGTAGTGAGAAGTCCGCCGCACTGGGTGGAGTTATTATAATTGTCAAGCACCCACCTCCGCATCAAAGCTGCAAGTTAGGGAGGCTTGGAATGAATTTCAGTCCTTTGGCTACCATGTGGGACTTATGCTACAAGCAATGGGATCCTGGTGGAATCGCCCTTCAATGAGCTTTTCTTTACCCTTTCTCCTTTTTAATTTTCTTTTTCTTGCTTTAATTCTGTTTTGTTTTGAATAAAGCTCCTGAATAATTTGAGAAGCTCAGGAGTTGTGTTTGTGTCTTGGTTACGGCAAGTTTATTGGATTTGATTGATTTTGCATAGATGAATTGCATGTTAAGTGTTGACTGTTCCCCCTAGGATTTGAAAAAAAAAAAAAAATTTTTGAAAAAATTGATCTCCATATGATTGAAAACTGAACTTTGAGATTTTGTTATGATGGCATGATTTATGATAAGTTTGGGGTGATAGGAAGCACACACTAGGGATAGAATCTCTGTCAAACAATTTGCAAATAATGTCCAGGTGAGGTTTTGAGCCTCCAACATGTTTGTGACTGTGAGAATCACTTTTGGATTGCACTTTCCTGAATTTGCTTGAATCTCTTTATGGTTTGCATGATTATGTGTTTGCTTCAGATGATTTAGGCATTTTCTTTGTAAATAGCTACTTAGCCTAGATAACCAGTCCCTGATGCATGTTCCTTAGTTAGCCCCTTTGAGCCTCATTAGCCTGTTAATTCTTGATAACCTAATGTTATAAGCCCAAAAATCTGGAAAACCATGTTAACCCGATCTTAGGATTAGGAGAGCATGTAATCTTAGAATGGGTACAAGAAACTAAAGTTTGGGGTGGCTGCAAGGTGCAATGTGTTGTTTGGGATTAGGAAAAAGAAAAAATGAAAAAAAAAGAAAAGAAAAGAAAAAAATTTAAAAGTGCAAAAATGCCAAAAAGAAATAAAAAGGCTGTAGCCACCCAGAAGCATAAAGAAAAAAAAATTAAGAAAGGAACTTGATTTAAATTCAAAGTGTAAATAATGTTCATGCTCTCTTAGTTCCTAGGGTCTTCAGCCTAGTCCCTTTGTATATCCTACCCTTAGCCAGGCCCCATTACAACCCATAAAAGACCTTTTGATGTTGCTTGCATGTTTTCTGTGGGAACCATTAGGAGATGAAAATCAAATTTATGGGAAGTGCTTCTGAAAAGTGAAATTGAGTGAATCGTTGATAACCTGACAAAAACTGAGCGATTGAGTGAAACACAAATTTCCCTTGTGAGGTAGGCAGTTGTTTGATTTTGGTGATCTCCCTTTTGTATGTAACTTAGATCCCCTGCTTAGATTGATGATTGTTTGAATGATGAAATTCTCAACTGTTTAGAATAAATGATTGTGGGGGTTGTTTTGTTTGAAAGGGGGGAACATTGAAAAATATTTTGATAAATTGCTTGAAATCTGTGCGAAAGTTGATTGAATCTTATGAGCTTGCCAGGTCTTGAGTCTGTTTGAGTTTTTAAGTTTTAGTTTGCTTGAGGACAAGCAAAGTTTAAGTTTGGGGTATTTTGATGAGCCTCTGTTTGACTGGTTTTATAACTAGTAAAGACCTTGGCTTTGTGCTTATTTTATATCATTTTTACCCAAATTAGACTTGATTGTCTCTAAGTAGTATTTTGAGTCTGTAAAGTGTTTTTAAGTTAATTTAGTTGATTTAGAGTGAATAAAGTATTTACTTTTATTTTCTATTTTCAGGTTAATAAAAAGGAATAATTCTGGAGTTTCTCGCCCCGCGAGAAGGCTGTTCGCCCCGCGAAGACTGGACTCGCCTCGCGAGTAATGCTACCATGGAAAAGTCAGAGACGATCACGGTTTGGGCGTGTTGGAGGTCACGGGCGTTACAGTTGGGAATTTGAAGAGTTCGCCTCGCGAAGGATATGATCGCCTCGCGAGAAGACCAAGAGTTGCAGACCTTTCGCATAATTCACCTCGCGAGCAGTGCTTCGCCTCGCGAGGACTTGGATTCCAGAAACATGTATATAAGCAGTCTTAGGCAGAACTGAATGGGGAGGAGTCGATTAGCTTGATTTTGGCTAGTTTCTGAGCTTGTTAGTCTTTTGTTTTTCTTAGTTTATTGTTTTCTTTTGTAATGGAGAACTAGTCTCCTAGATTAATCTACTGTAATTGGTTTCTGTTAACACTTGAGGTTCTGTATTCCATGATTAGTTGCTTTTCTCTTTTCAATGCCATGCTGTATGTTTCTGTTCGTTATTTCAGGAATGTATAGTGTGGTATTGTTTCATTTCGGTGATGTAATGTTCCTATATATAATCGCGTTTGTTATTTCGCGTGTGTTCATTCATGTTCGTTTGTTCATGAGAGCTTAACCCCGTTTGTTATTTCGGGAATAGGAACATACATCTGTAGTAGCAGTTTTCGTTTGTTAATTGTTGCTACAACCGGGAGGGGATTAGTATCTGCTTAGGATTTGCATGAACCAATGATAGTGGGAAACCGAGAACGATGAGGGTTAATCGCTTTTGTTTATTTGCTAATTTCTTAAACTGCTTTGTTTCTTTTCTCTGTTTTTGATTTGTTTTGTTAATTTAGTTTTAATCTCAAAACCCCTATTTCTAACTTTTACTAATTTTCTGTTAATAATAACAACACCTAAAGAGTCCTTGAGAGACGATCCGAGTTGTCGCTCTATACTGCATTATTTTCATAACCACTCGTTCTTTTTGGCGCGTGGCGACAGCGCGGTCAATAGCATTAGAGAGAGAGAGTTGGGGTAACACCTATTGTAGAAAAGATGGTTGAATCTCAACTTAGGTGGTTTGGGCATGTATGGAGGAGACCTTTAGATTCTGTAGTAAGGAGAGTGGATCAAGTGGAGGGCAATCCAATAGCTAGAGGCAGAGGTAGGCCAAGAAAAACTATAGGAGAAACTATTAAGAAAGATTTGGAGGCCAATGATTTAACTGTTAACATGATTCATGATAGAAAATTATGGCGCCGTATGATCCATGTAGCCGACCCCACCTAGTGGGATAAGGCTTGGTTGTTGTTGTTGTTGTTGTTGTTATTTTTACCATTATTAAGCACAAAACATTTGCATCCAAACACACGAAAATGAGAGATATTGGGCTTCCTTCCTTTATATAATTCATATGGGGTTCTTTAAAATTGGTCTAATTAAGACCCTATTGAGAACATAACAAGCAGTGCTAACTGCATCCGCCCAAAAATATTTTGGGAGGTTTGCATCGCTTAATAGTGTTCTAGCGAGTTCCTCTAAAGCCCGATTTTTTCTTTCTACCACCCCATTTTGTTGTGGGGTCCTAGGAACAGAAAAATTATGTTTTATGTCATTTTCTTCACAAAAAAATTTCAAACGTTTCGTTTTCAAATTCCCCGCCATGGTCACTTCTAAAAGATAGAATTTTTAGATCATTTTCATTTTGAATTACCTTGGCTAATTTTTTAAAAGCTTTAAAGGTGTCAATTTTGTGTGAAAGAAATAAGGTCCAAGTGAACCTAGAGTAGACGTCAACAATTACTAACGCGTAAAAATTGCCACCAAGGCTCTTTGTTCTGGAAGGCCCAAAAAGATCCATATGTAGGAGTTGCAGGGGCCTCTCTGATGAAACAATATTAATTGGTTTGAAGGAAGCCTTTGTTTGTTTACCTTTTTGGCATGCATCACACAATCCATCCCTTTTAAATTTCATTTTGGGTAAACCGATAACAAGTTCTTTTGAAATAAGCTTGTTTAAGTGCTCTGTGTGTATGTGTGTAATCCTACGATGCCAAAGAAAACTGTCTTCTTCTCTAGAGACAAGACAACATGCATCATTTGAAGAGATATCATCTAAGTCTATCATATAAATATTATTAATTCTATTTCCAATTAATTTCTTATTTTTATCATGCAAATTTTCAATTAAACAACTTTTAGAATCAAAGCTAACCTTGTTACCTTTGTCACAAAGTTGACTTATGCTTAGGAGGTTGTGCTTTAATCCTTCCACAAAAAGTACATTATCAATTGATGTTGTCGGACTTTTACCAACATTTCCAATCCCAAGAATTTGCCCTTTGTTATTGTCACCATATGTCACATGTCCTCCAACTTTTGGTGTGAAGAATGTGAACTTGCTAATGTCTCCCGTCATATGCTTAGAGCAGCCGCTGTCAAGGTACCAATTTGTAGTCTTGGCTTTCAAGCATACCTCATCATCGCTTTCGTGGCCAGCCATGAGACACAAGTTAGCTTCCTCATTGTCTGAATCATCGGTGGTATCCAAATCATTTTCATCCCAAGCTATGTAAGCTCTTCTAGGTTTGTTTTCCTTCTTTTCTTTTCTTTCGAATTTGTCCTTCTTTTGTAATTTAAGGCAATCATACCTCATGTGACCGGGCTTTCCACATTCATAGCAAGTAGGTGTGGAGCTTGGACTATCTCCCTTATTGAAACTCTTTTTGGGAAAGGTTGATGATCTTCTTGAGTTAGCTTTCTTTTTCACAAAACTTTTGAATTTCTTGACTAGCATTCCCATTTCATCATCTGAAGCGTCTTCCTCTTCTTCATCTTTTTCACTCTCTTCCTCATTTTTGGAGGAGGATGCTTTCAAGGCCAGGCTCTTCTTTTTCTTGTCTTTTTCTTCGTGTTCCGACAGCCGACTAAGTTCTAGTTCATGCTCTTGTAATTTTCCAAATAGTGTCTCTAAGTTCATTGTGGTGAGATCTTTAGATTCAGCAATTGCTGTCACCTTCGGCTGCCATTCCCTGCTCAAACAACGTAGAACTTTATTAATTAAATCTTCATTATCAATATTCTTACCCAGACCAGCAAGCTGGTTCACAATGTGAGTGAAGCGTTTCTGCATGTCTTGGATGGATTCTCCTTGCTTCATCATGAACAGCTCGAATTCTCTTATCAGAGTGTTTGTCCTTACGCGCTTGACTTCACTCGTTCCTTCATGAGTGACTTGAAGCGTATCCCACATTTCTTTGTCCGTCTTACAATTTGAGACCCTGAAAAATTCTCCCATACTCAAAGTAGATGTTATCATATTTCTAGCATGTAAATTTAATTGTATTTTCTTTTTCTCATCCTCAGTTTGTTCACTTCTAGGCTTAATAACAGACTTACCATCTACATCTTTCATAGGGACAAAAGGTCCATTTTCAATAGCATCCCACACATCATAATCTTGTGCTTGAATAAAAATTATCATGCGTTCTTTCCAATATGCATATTCTTCACCATTAAAGGCAGGGGGTCTGCCAAGGGAGGCTCCTTCAGGTAGGAAGTCATTCGAAGCCATTTCTCTTGAAGCTGTTAAGCTCTTTATGCAAGAGTCTAGCTCTGATGCCACTTGTTGGAATATGTTGCTTCGACTCAAGAGGGGAGGGGTGAATTGAGTCTACAAATTTCTTTTTAATTTTTCAAAAAAAAAATTCTTTAACAAAATTTATCACGTAATCAATTATATAAAAGAAATAAATTAAAAGAGAGGTAAAGAGAATACTTGCGAGAGGATTTTATCCTGGTTCAGCCACCGACCACCAGTGACCTACGTCCAGTCCCCACTCCACCTGTGGGATTTTCTTCCACTAACAAACAAGCTTATAACTGGTGCTTGCAACCTTTGTACACAACAGAGCCCTTCTCACTAGGGATACCCCACCCTTGTGTAGAAGCCTCAATCACAACAAAGAGGGATACCACACCCTCACACAAAGTTTCAGCAAAGGAAGAACAATATGATACACTCTTCTAGTGCAGATGATTACAACTTGAAGCACTATGAGTATGATGATAATAACACAATTTGGCTCACAAGAATTGTCTTATCAAAAGATTAATTTTTTTATGTATTCTCTTCTCTTTTGAATTTTCAATAAAACCCACTTTTATAGCCTTTTGAAAATATAACTGTTGCACCTCAAATAAGGAAAGGACACCTCAAATAAGGAAAGGACTTGTGTCATTGAAAGCTAGCTATTGCACAATTAAATTTAATGTGCAAATAAATTGGGTGGTTTAAAAAAGTTTAAAAAACAATTTGAATTGGAAAGCTAGTCGTTGCACCATTAAATTTAATGTGCAAAACAATTGGGTGGTTTAAAAAACAATTTTCACATGTTAAAATCAATTCATGCCTTAAGATATACATACAGATTCCAATTCAAATTTCACACACTGAAGCTTTTTTATTCAAGATCAATATCATTTAATTTCAAAAAGAAAGCTTTACGTTGCACCCAAGTTTCACATATATATGTAAAGAACAATGTACTATTATTTTGGTCATTATTGAACAAATTACCGTTGCCAATCAATTGGCAATATTTAGTCAATCAATTTATTTCATTCCAAACTCAATTAATCACGTTTTTCAATTGAGAATAAAAGCTTAGTCAATTGAAAATAAAATCTCAATCATAATTAAATTGAATCAAAGGCTCAAACGGTTGAAGCTTTAGTGCAAATCAGTTTTTATAAGATTGACAAAATTTTTCCATTTGCTATATAGTTTATGTTGACCAAACTCTGCACACGGTTTGAGAAAGTGAAAAATTGATCATTTCAATTGAGATTGCATCATTTTGAAATTGCACTATTTGATATGCTGCAATGTATTGAATAAATTGATTGCACCTTGAAAATTAATAATTGCATGGGATTTAAAACTGATTTTATATTTTGAAAAACTTTTTTTTTTGTTAAATCAGATTTCTATTTATTTTTTTAATTTAAAATCAATTTGAAAAATACTTTGTTAATCAAAAGCTTAATTAAAAACCTTTTATCCAAAAGTGTAGTGTTTTAGTTAAATTGATTAAATGAGCCAAAGTGAGTTTTAGCCATCATACCCTTACAAGATAACTAAGACCTAGTATATATACTCAATCTTGCTTGAGGTCTTGATACTTGATTTTTTGGTACACCATAATAATTTGAATTTGTGCACGCGGTACCTGCATGCTATAAGAAAAATTCTCTTGCCTTTTTGTTAGTGTTTGTCATTCATCAAAATATATAAATGTGTGATTACATTCACTATCTCCATAATTTCTTGATAGCCAAGAATGGCTTCCATCCTTACGACCCAATAGTCATAATTCTTGCCATTGAGGATTGGCAAGCTGGAAACAAAACTTCCATTTCCATTTTATGAGGCCATGATCACAGCACACTCGCAGCAGCACACACAGGCCCTAATCTTCTTGCTACTGATACCATTCTGATAGAACACACTCACAGACAATTGAAAGAAAGAAAGTATATCACTGATTATTGAAACTGTGTATATTCATCTAAACTGTATCTTCAATAGCATACAAGTACCTTACAATAGTTAGCAATTAACAACTAACTATTTTAACAAATTAACTACAAAGCAGTTACAAAGTATTTGAATTAGTTACAACAGGTACTACATCTTCCAGACTTTAATCATGCAGAATTTTTAATGAAAAAACATAACAATGGACTAAAGTGTAGCACATTTTAATTCATCTTTTAAAGAAAAAGTGTAAGTTTTCAACATATAAAAGATAATTGCAGAATTTAAGCATCTATTAGAGAGAAGGAGTATGATTTACTGCTCACTTTAAGCACATATTTTCAAACTGTTTATCATGGCATGTAAGAAGTTTCATCAAAAGGCGATGTTGGGAGGTCAACAAAATAGTGTAATGTTGGGCCAAATATACAAATTGGGTCTGGTATATTCAATTTTTTATTAGAAATATGGTTGGCTAAGCAAACAAAGTCAGCTAAAATTCCCTAAAGATAGGAGCAGTTGGCTCAATTGATTTTTTCAATGTTGAAGCAATTTGGGTGAGGGTGGTGTGGAGGACTTGGAAAACTCGTATTTGTTTCTCACTTTTCCAAGAAATAAGTGCATGACTAAGAAACATAAACCAACCTGTAACAAAGCGTTGTGAGTTTGAACATCCAGCCCAATCAACATCATTGTAACCAATCAATTGAAGCGAAGACCCAACGAGAAAAATAGTCCATGGATGGAATAGCCTTTGAGATAGTGAATAATACGACAAATAAAAGCCAAAAGAAGATGTCTAGGAGTTTGCACGAACTGGCTGATATTCTGGACAACAAAGGAGACGTCTGGGCGAGTAATTAAGACTACCAACCAACTGACGATATAGCAAAGGATAAAAAGAATGTCACCCTCCCCACGATGATACTTCACATTGACTTCAAGAGGATTGCCAACTGAAGAAGCTGATTGGAAGTAAGCCAGAGAGATCAAATTTTGTGTATATTTATGTTGATGTAAGAAAGTACCCATAGCAGCAGAGTGCACCTTAATTAAGTCCCAAAAATACTGAATGGAACCAATGTCCTTCATATGAAACAATGCCTAAACCTGCCATTGAATCTATTTGATGGTAACAACATCTGCCCTAGTGATAACAATATCATCAACATCAATAAGAAGAAGAACAATGCCGCACTTTGTTTTGGGAAAAAATAAGGAAGAATCATACTAGCTCTAAAGAAAAGAAAAACAAGTAAATTGGAGCGAAATTTCTCAAACCATGTCCGAGGAACTTGTTTTAATCCATAAAGAGAACGTTTCAGCTTGCACACCGCAGAAGATGAGGTCAAAAATCACTTCCTTAAGGTCACAATGCAGAAAGACATTCCTAACATCCATTTAGTGGAGAGACCAACCCTTGGAAGCAACAATTGCAAGAATAGTCCTCATGATACTCATCTTAGCCATAAGAACAAATGTCTCATCATAAACCACCCTATATTATGGTCTGTTTCCAAGAGTAACTAGACAAGCCTTATATCTGTCTAGAGAAACATTAGAGTAAAGCACCGCAGAATATATCCATTTACAACCAATGAATTTAATACCAAAAGGACATGCAACAATATTGTCATGACTTGAATTTCCGTGTCATGACCGATCGAAAGGGAAAGGACTTTCCCTTTCGCAATCTATCACACATACCTAATTCGTCTCATCCAAAAGAAAAAAGAAAGAAAGAAATATTATTCAACAATACATCATAAAATTGAATAATATAATTAGAGTTACAAGACTAAACAAGAATTTACAAGTCATGAATATAACTCTTTTTTTTTTTTTTTGAATTGTACCCTTAACAAACTAGGGTGAAACCAAACCAAACAACCTCTCCAACATGGCCATCAAGGATCCCCAACAACTTCTAAGAATGAGATGGTCCAACCTGCTCAATACTTATGCCTACTAACATATAAAGTTTGTGGAGTGAGTACTAAACTCGGTGAGGGTCCCTACACACACATTCAAATATACATTTAAACTTTTCAAAGTATATCAACATCAATAAATAAGGTATCAATAATAAAAGTACTTGTGAAATGACTTGCCAAAATCTTAACCCATTAGGAAAACAAAGATGAGACTAGGATCAAATGCCACAATAGGTTTACCTCAATACACGAATATACATGGATATTATCACACAATCATACCTAAACCAAAATCAGATCAACATCCAAACAAAACAAAAAGAACATTTGACATAGATCAAAGATCTTCCCAAAAATTAAATAAAATGATAATAATAAATTAAATAGTAAAACCAAGAATAAAAGAATTATTACCAAAGATGTAGAGAGCAAGGATCCGAGGAGGGAGGCAAAGAGGAAGAATCTGAAGAATGGAATAAAAAATATAGAAAATTTATTTTAAAAAAATCATTTATAGAAAATCCCAATGTCACTCTAAAATATTTATTAAAAAATAAATCACAACTTTCTTAGTTCCCATTTTTATGGTATTTATAAAGTGAAGGATAGAAACTCATTGTAGTGGCCGTGCTCATAGTTCTCTGATACCATCTTAAAATTTGGGCTTGAGCCTAACTCAACCCCAAAAGCCGGCTTGTAAGGTGAGGGCTGTTCAAGCCTTATAAGTACTACTAAGGCCATATCTCTAGTCGATGTGGGACTCTCAACACACAGCGTGGACTAATGCGGGTAGAATAACATGGCCCAATAACAGATCTAAGATAGGTTCTGATATCATCTTAAAATTTGGGTTTGGGCCTAATTCAACCCCAAAGACCGGCTTGTAAGGTGAGGACTGTCCGAGCCTTATAAACACTATGGACGTGTGACTCTCAACAGAAAAACAAATGCACAAATAATGGTAGCCATAGCCAAAGCCAAATGCTCAACATAACACAATCTAGAAAACCATTTCAACCAGAAAGAATAAAGGGACGTCACCATTCTGTGAGTACAGAAAAACTTTCCAATCGTTCTCTGATAGTTGGACGACGAGGGCTCCAGTCGTTCTCCAATGGGTGGAGGAGGAGGGAGAAAGAGAGAACAAAGAGCTTGAAGTGAAACAGAGAAAGCTGTGAGTTTCAGAGTGCTTGCGATGTCAGAATGAGAAGAAAGAAAGAGAAAAGAAGTGAGGGAAGATGATAGGGATATACTAGAAGGTAGAGAGAACGGAGTTCATCCCAACTAGCATCCTCTGGTGACAAGCCGAGCCACTGCACTAGGACAATTGGGGTAGGTGGGGACGTGGTGGTGTCCAGTTTTGAGTCCAGAATCGTGTCCAGTTTCATTCTAGCAGCGATTTGACAACCACCACAATCGTTTGATGTTGGCGGCATTTTGATGGATGTTTGCTATGGTTTCAAGTTTGCAGTGGTATTTTAGCGGAATTTGCATTACAATCATCGACGCTGCTGTTTGAGGGAATATATTCCATTTTATTCTATCCAATATACATTTATTTTACTTCCCTTCCAATTCCAATCTGAGGGTACAGATAGAACCAATTTATTATTCACTCAATTCCATCCCATAACAAAAATCTAAATAATGATATACTAATTTTGTTTGATTTCTTTCCAATTCATTCCATCCTAATTATTTAAACATAGTCTTGGTGTAGGTCGCCTTTCTCTCACAATTGTGGCACCAATTTTACAATGTCCCAATAGCAAATGTATTTAAGTGGGCTAGAGTTTATATTTTGGAGTTTCTAAACTTTATAAAAATCTAAAACTTGTATGTTTAACTATTTTGGATTGCCTTATTCCTGCATGGATACAACAACAACAACCAAGCCTTATCCCACTAGGTGGGGTCGGCTACATAGATCATACGGCGCCATAATGTTCTATCTTAAAATTATTCCTGCAAGGATAATCCCTTAAAATTGCTCTATTCCACAACCTGGTTGTTCTTTCAAGGCAAAATAGGTTGAATGATTTGGTTTTATATGTTTTATTTTTTATATTTTGGTTCTATACGTTATATTTCGTCACCACGTTAGTCCTAAAATTGACATCGTCAAGAAGGAATTGATGGAATTGATTAGTATGAAGGACATAATACGTATAGGACAAAATTGAAAAAAAAAAAATGTATGTTCCCTTTCATTGCTCCTCGTTTCGGTCATATACATTATGTTTTGTCTTCCATTTTAGTCCTAAAACTGTCGACATAATGTACGGATTGATAGAAGGGACTAACATGCCAACGGAACATATCGTATAAGACCTATTTGAGAAAAATAAACCTTAGAGGACCAATGTGAAAAAAAAAGTATGGGACAAATCAACCTATTTTACCTTTTTTTTCAATAACGCAACCGTGTTCTATAATTCTACAACCTATATGTGTAAGTGGAGAATTAGTTATCCACTCCTTAACTTAACCTTTATAAGACTCACATTCACACGTACGAGTTAAAATTAGAATTTCCCAAATCAAATAGAGGAATCAATATTTTTTTGGTCTAAACCTAGTATATCCTAACGCTGTCAACGAAGGACTAATCACTGTTCGCGGGGGTGGCTTCCGCTAGCCAAGCATTATTTTAAGGAATCAATATTTAAGTTGTCTAAGTTCTATACTTAACAATACTTATTACCTAATTCATATAAGTGGTGATCCATTTGAAAATGTGCGGTTAAAAAAATTGTTTTTATGAAATGATTCTATGCTGCCTAACTTTTTTTTGACAAAATATGCTTCCTAACTTGATCTTTCTAAAACACACATTCACATACAAAGTTGAAAATAATAGTGAGCCTAATGAAAATACGTAATAAATAACATTATGTAAATGGTGAAAAGTAAACTTTTCCAAATTGACCTACAGTAACAGTATGAGAGGATGTCACTGCACAGTGTCGCATTTCGTGATTAAAAATTATTTTTTCATTCAAGAATGTTAAAGAATTTTATTTAATATTGAGTTTACTCAGGAGTACAAATATTTACCTGGTTTTTAATGTTAAGGTTGAGAGGCCAACCTAGAATAGTGTAGGAAACATTGATTCATACAACTTATGCCTTACTTAATTATGGAAATAAATATATTTGACCTGCAATTAGCCTAATCAGGGGTTAGTATCCTAATGATGGTTACTTTTATCTCGTTATTATCATAAACCACATCTCTTCATCATATGACTTTACAAAAGAAAGCAAAGACTATGATGAAGATACTCTACAAGACATTGTCACTTACTTTCTCCGCACAATCCAAACAACCTTCCGTGACTCATGACTAAAGGGCAACAGCTGACAGAAAACACCTTTTGCCAACTGCTGTTGTGCAAGTTTCTTGCCATCCCTGACCTTCCTTATAATTCTCAACCTGTCATTTGTTTGTACACACACATTAGGCTAGTATTAAATTATTTGCCAAAAAGAAAAGAACACTGTTTTAGATGTACTTACTGTCTCTACAATGTTCTCACCAAGTTTGACTCCCCCAATTACATAGATTGATTCCTTAACAATAGCCGCAGCGAAATATCCCCTAGATTGATTCATCTGTTCCCCCATCATCCATGCCCCAAGACAGGGATCAAACACTTCAATACTTGGAACCATTGTGCTTCCATCAAAGCCACCAAGAGCATACCTACAAAGTGAATGGCAAAGTTTTGAAGCATGTATCAATCAAGCACAGAAAGTTCAGAGCAGGGAAAGAGTCTAGCAAGTAACTCTATTTATACAACTTTACCCTGGTGGTAACCACAAAATTTTTTCCATAATTGATTTTCAGATTTTGTTGAGACAAACAATCACTTAAAAATTATACAAAACAAGTGTCTTCTTGTTCTTGTTCTTCTTTTTTTTTTAGAATAGTTTAGTCCTACACATAATTTATAAAAATATAAAAAAAGACACTTGTGCAAGTCTTAATAGCAGCATCAGTAAAATTAAAATTAAGGCAATAAGCTGAACTCACAATTTTTCATTTAGAACAACCAATGAGTGGCATCCCCTCTTTGTGTTCATGTCTGGTATTTTGGTCCAAGAATGTTCCCTGGGATCAAATCTTTCAGCTGACCTATGGTAATGAAGAAGTGTCCCTCATACTAATAAAGAAACAAATATAATTTCTATATACAAATAATTTCAGCAGCATAGATTAGCCAAATAATGTCCATGTATGAATTTTAATTATTGATACCAATGAAACAACCAGAAATAAAGCCATTAATCTTACTTCAAATAGTCAATTCCATTATATCCACCAGTAGCATAAAGTACACCATTGAGTTCCACAGCAGCAAGAGCAAATCTCTGGAAATACAAGAAAACACTCATGCAATAAGTTCATTAATTTTGTAAGCTTTTCACAAAAACAACACAAATGGTCATTTAATTACTTATTCTGTAATGCAAGAATAAGAGTCATGTGGGATAGATTTATAACTTTATATTCTAAAAGTGATTATGATAGGATTCTTCCTATTCCCCTCACCCCTCCCCAATCCTCCCTTTTTAACAGATTATTAATCTGCTTTCTCTCTCTCTCAAAACTAACTTCCTCTCCTCACACACCACATGTTTTCCCCTCCAAATTAGTCCTGGTCCCAGACTTAACAACATTTGGGCCCACTATCCTATCAAATTACTAAAAGCATAAGGTCAATTATAGAACTTGATGAGGGATATGGACTATATCATGATATAAGCTTCCCTATAACACCTTATACCAGCCCACACATTCATGTCTTATACCAAGACAAATGTGGGAAGTAAAATGTAAATGGGAAACAACAATTAACTAAGATTTAATTTGCAGTTGGCATGTTTAGATGTTTAAGCCTCAAAGTTCAATGTAAAATACATAAGCCCTCATGCCATTGCAGTTATCCATTATTATCAAGCCCTGAAACATCTATTATCTTCTTTCTAAATCTTTTCAGAAGTGCATCATATAACACTCACAGGCCAAAATATGCTTTACCTTGTCTAGCATTGAACGAGTTGAGATCCACCGTCCAATGTCTAAATCAAGCATCTCAACGTCTGAAAAGCAGTCAATTCCATTGCCACCACCAATTACAAATATCGTGTCTTTCAAAGAAACTCCAGCCAAGCTTCCTTTCTTCTGATTCAAAGAGGGGCACAAGGTCCACTTGTCGCGAATTGGACAGTATGATTCAACTACATAAACAAAAGATAAAAAGATTGACAAAATTTCATCCCAGACAATATCAATTTAAAAACCTCTGCAATATCTCATACCTGTGTCATACCAAACATCACCATTTCCACCACCAAAAACATAAAGTTCACCATTCGACTGTACTACTGAAGCGTGTGAGCGAGCTGCGCTCATAGGCTTGAGAGACTTGATCACATTGCGGGATGGACAATACAAATCCATAGCTGCTAACCAGGATTTTCCATCAAAACCTCCTATTAAAAATAATGACTCTTTAAGGTCTAAATGCAGCTCAGCAGATGAAAGGATAGATGTCTTCTCAACATGCGTCGGAGGAAGATTAGATTCAGATTCTAACATTGTACAACGATCTTTTAGAAGTTGAATTTCAGATGCTGCCTCCATCTGGGATGACAAAAATTAAAATAAGCCAATAATACTTAGAGAAGCTAAGGATGAAGAAACAGTTGAAAGATATGAAATGTTTTAGCTAATATCCACATATTTGGTCAATTTGTATGAAGAGCTGAAGACCGTATCCATTTTTATAAATGCCAACCATATACTTAAAAATGCAAGAGAAGAAGAAACAATTGAAAGATATAATAAACTTGAGCTAGTATAGAGTACCAGCTTCTGCTCCAGGTAACAATTCTTCTCTGTTTGTATTTTCTTGTAAGCTGTCACTTCTTCAACCTCTTGCATCAACTACAAATGCACTAAGGTTAGTTGCATGCAGATGCCATTAAACATAAACATATTTTCATTCATCAACCTCAACCACCTGGGCTATGGTGTATTGATACTCAAACGGAGGACTTGAACTATCTTCCTTCTTCTCTAAACCAGCTGGTACCTCTAGATAGCCCTTGTCCACAAAGCACATTTGTTTTTCATCAAGAGTGTCATTTACATTGTCTGGCAAAGAGAGGTATCGACTTTCGCGGCCAAGAGCCAATTCCTTTAGTTTCATATATACAAGTTTTTTCTCATCCTGTTTTACCCCCTTCACAACACTCTGAGTTTCCAGTGGCTGGATGTCTCCATCTAAAGAAGTAATTTCATGGAAATCTGTTCTCCTCCTTGGGTGAGCAAAATGATATTTCTCTGATTCTGGTGTTTCAAATGCTTTACCTTCCTTCAAAGTTTCATGTGATGGAAGAGATTGAGATACAGTTCTACACTTAATTGTATACCTTGGTATACCAGGGGCAATTGCTACAGACACTAGTAAAGACATCAGCTTGTTTGTCTGTCTATGGTCTAGTTCAAACCAGAAATGGTTATGGATGTAGTAGTTGTCTGCAATTACTTGTGCAAATTTATCTTCAGCAAGTGTCTGGCATTGAAGCCGGACACGAATTCGCACCTTAAAACATTAATAATAGAAAGGTATTAATGGTGGGACCTTTTTCATGATTCATGACCACCATTATCTTAAACCATATCAAGTAAAGTTTAGCAGGTAGATAGTAAGTAATACCTGTGCAGGATATTGTGTTCTCACTGAAAATTCATCAGTCCATGCATTAGGGTCTATATACATTTGCCCCTTGCTAGATGCCTCAAAAATTCCATGAAGTTTCCTGTCACTATAATTGAACAGAAATAGAGGCAACCCATGATCAATGTTCTTCACATAGGAAAAATGCTGAGCTGGCAAGCCTGTTAAAACAGAAAAAACAAAATCCCATTAGCTGGAGATAACATAATCTCCACCCTCAAAATGAGAAGTCACTATAATACCTGAAAAGTGACAATTTCAATTGTAAAACAAATGATTTTATGATATTAATCATACTAATTTCATGCATCAAGAAATCTTGAGTTCAATTAAATGAAATCGATGCAGCCATGTCATATAGAATGAAGACTTGTACGGGCACAACACAATGATAAATTTCAAATGCAGAATATCATTGTTGCATTCACGCTTATATACTCGTACTAATAGCTGTTAGTATATTACAAATGCTACAATATTAAAAGCAATCAAATGCAAAATACTAACCAAAGAGTTGTTTAGATAGACATTCTTTTATTGTGCTGTTCTTGCAACCAAATATGACACCACCAAGTTCATTCTTCCCCAAATTTCTGCCAAATAAAGAACTGACCACTGGATTTGGAGAGACAGGTAAGGTCCCACTTACATGAAAAGTTTGTGCTTTCCTTGCTACACCCATCCTGGCATAAGAGGAGCATTAACAATCTACAGCCAAAATCTATTGCACAAAGTTCAAGTTATTATGGACATTAGATTTCATTAATCCAACCGTAAATCACATAATATTCTCTTAATGATCATTCATACCAATACCAAACTTTAGATAAATTAGATATTCATACGTATGTAATCTTTTAGTCCATATTTGCTTATATTTTAAATAAAGTATTATACGTTAAAATAAAGTTATGTGATGAAGTATCAATAATTCTTAAACTTTTCGAAATTTTGTAGTGAGAACTTTAATAGGACGGTTGGATTAAAGAAATTCAATGTCTATATATAGGTAAGTGTCAAAGAGTTGCTCTTGTAATGATTTATTATAGGACTATATAAATTTAATCGAGCATCAATTAATGTAGATATAATATGACACTAATCCTTGAGGTTTTCTATGACATAAATTGAAGGAGCTGAAAAGAAACCTGACACAAATAAGGCTATAAAGTAATAGTCCTATTATTCCCAATCACTGTCCCTCCCAACCCCTTTGCCAAAAAACAGGAGAAAACATTTACAAGCAATATCAAGCATCAGTTATTTTTTTTGTTAGAAATCAGGCATCAATTCAAACCCTGCAACACTATATATGATCAATTGTTTCTTTCTTTTTTCTTTTTTAAAAAAGTCTCTGCATGATTCCTCCAAACATTTTCTACCATATTAAGCAAAAGAATGATTAAAAAACAAAAGAATTGAAAAAGAAAGTAGAGTACTTGAAGCAAGGTTTGTGATTTTGTGTTAGACAAAGCAAGAATGCCAAGAAAACCCAACACGACACGAAGTGCCAACTGGAAGAAGTTGCATATATAGCTAATTAACGGTGCAATGTTGTAGTCAAAACATCCACTATGTATTTTACATATTTTTTGCGTGAGTGGACTGGTGTGCATGATCACAAGTTATATACACATCTATTTTTTAATTTTACTAAATATATATTTAGTTATTTTTACTTGCATACAAATTAAAAATTAAATTTAAATAAATCTTTCGGCAATAATTAATTGACATTAAAATAACAAATTATATGTAATTACATAAAATAGAAAATAGAGCTAATCATAGAAATTGCATAACTAAATAGTAATGTGATTTTTTTAAATAAAAAAAAATCAATAATCTTATAACTGAGAAACACAGCTTATCATTTAGTTATACTGTAAGTGCATGCGGTGCACTTCTGGTGAAAGGAAAAAGGTGTATGAGATGAAAACTGAAAAGTGGGAGTCTATAGGAAAATTGAATAAAGTCTTGAATCAAATTATATTGTAAACACTGAGAATTTATAGATTAAAATCAGGACTTAATTGGTCTATACTGTGATTACTGTCCATGTAAAAAAAAATTTTACTGTTAATCAATCATAAATTGTTACATCATTAAAAATATTTGACTCTTATTATAATTATTTTAAAATTTACATATAAGATAATGTTATACGATAATTTTTTATGATTGGCAATATTTTTTTTTTTAGGCTAACAGTGTATTAAAATTGAACTTTTTAAAAAGAACTTTGAGAATACCTACTCGTGGACATGCAACCAATGTTATTAAAATCGATCCGGTGATCGACTCGGTCAGAACAGTGGATTAATGGGTCATTGGTTGGATCGGTTGACTCGGTATAATTAAATATAATATAAATATAGTTTATATAATATATATTTCAATAATATACTCAAACAGAGTGTTGGTGCAGTGGCAATAGCGCTTTGGAAGGAGGCCTAGTTCCCGGGTTCGATTTCAGCTCCTTATCCGGTCTGGCATGCTAACCGGACCGGATAGGGAGCCGATGATGATGATGATGATGATGATGATGATGATGATGATAACTATTCACATATTGTTACTTATGGCCAGCATGAATTTGGTATTAGCTTGTGAATGACATTGATATCAGGACTGGTCCAAGAGCAAGTGATGCCTAAAGCAAATTTTGAGTGATGCTTTTTTATTTTAAGTGAGAGAGTCTACTTGGATCAGATTATGCTTTAGGTTGGGCCTTTTGTTAGCATGTGTGATTTTTTTGGTTCATAAAAACTAAGTAAATTTCTTTTTTCTTAGTGGGCCTAAAGCTAGAGCTTTAGTAGCTCCTCCATTGAGCCGACCCTGATTGCTATATGATGATACCAACACAAATTATTAATGCAACTAAGATATTCATAACAATACAAAAGCATTAAAAAAATACAAAATAAAATAAATTTTAAAATACCTAAAATACGAAGAAATAATAAAATAATTTTTTTGACTAATATTGTTGGAACCAAAGTGGTTTTGGATTTAATAATCTAAGTTTTGATGCCAACAAAAGGATTAAATTTGCTTGGCAAAGTGTTAGTTGAGATCTAACAAGTGAGTTCAGTTTATGCAGGAATATCCAAAATAATATAAGGTATACAAAGTTTGGACTCGTGCAAAGAATTACCCGTCCAAAGGTTATTTAAACTGTTTATATTTTAATCAATAGGTAGACTGACTTTTCTTAGTAGACGAGGCTATAAATGAATACCAAAATAACTTGTTAAGAACAGCAAGTCCAAAGACTTGAAAATAAGCACGTCCATTTTACCACGTCAGGAGACAAGTGCTATCCTTGAAACTCAAGTACACATCCATAGTACCTAAACTAAAGTTCAGTAGAAGTCCATAGTGCCATGTCATTGGACGGAGGATCTCAAAGGACTTAGCAAGTCCAAAGACTTGTGTGGACGAGCGCTTTTACCACATTTGTAGACGAGCGCTTCTACCACATTAGTGGACGAGTGACACGGACTCGGCAAGTGTACCGGTTCGTTGCAAGTAATAAAACGGTAAGACCGGATATCGTTCTCAGGGATCGTGGACAATTACCACTTCGCAAATTTGACTACTATCTAGGCGATCGAATTTTGGAGTGAAGGTTGTTCTAACATCTAACAAACACACAAGAAGAAAATATTTTTTGTTCTTTTTGGATTTTTCTCAAACAGTTAATGTGAAGACAGAAAGATGAATAACAATGAGATAGGATTGCTAGGGTTAGACTAAGCTAATCCTCCCTTGATTGTTATGAAATGATAACTAACACAGTTCCTACTTCACTTATGACAATCGAATCTTTTCTAATATACTCAAGCCTAATGTCTTAGGTGCATTGAGCCTAAAATCCCAAATTAAATCCTAATGTCTTAGGTGGATTAATAAGAGAAATTGCATTAAGAACAAGATTCATAAGATTGCAAGTAGCCAACACCTATGTCTAGATTCTTGGACTACTTGGCATATAATTCATGAGCATGCTTTAACATCAACCTTTCAATTGTCTATTAAAGCAACTAATCATTCCTAAGATGATCAAGCCTAGGAAAGCATTAAGCATAGAATTATATACTCATAAAGAAGAAGGAAACTATATTAAAATCAAGTCATTTTTACAACCAAGTTCAGATAGCAATAGTCTAACCCCAACAAAGGGGAGTTTAGCTACACATAATTGAAGATAAAACAAAAGAAATAATTACAGAGATGAACAAAGGAGAGAGCTCCATGGAATGATGCACACAGCCACAGCAGCAGAGGATTTTTCTTTCGGGTTTTCTGAATGAATTTTTCTTCTGTTCTGCTCAGTTCTTTTATTACTCGTGGCCGGTCACGGCCGTGATAGCCATCACGGCCAGGCCGTGACGGGTTCTGTCTCTTCCAGTTCTGGCCAAACTACTCTTTCGCGAGGCGAGCACTTATTTCGCGACGCGAGCCGACTTTTGATGCCCGTGATCCCCATCACGGCCAAGCCGTGATCGTCTCTGACTTTTGCAGGTTTCTGGGTCACGGCCGTGATAGCCATCACGGCTAGGCCGTGATCGTCTCTGACTTTGGTGGTTTTGGCACAATCACTCTCTCGCGAGGCGAGCTATCAATCGCGTCGCGAACCAATTTTTCACGCCCTTGATCTCTATCACGGCCAAGCCGTGATCGTCTCTGACTTTTGCTGGTTTTGGGTCACGGCCGTGATAGCCATCACGGCCAGGCCATGACAGATTCTGACTTTTGGTCCCTTTCTTCTTCAGTTTTCAGGCCTTCTCTTCATCTCAACTTCCTCATGGCTAAAACTTGGGCATTTAATCAAAAATCCCTGCAAAACAACACACAATACCACCTTATCCGTTCCAAATGAAAAACTAAACAAAATCCAACTAAAATGGCCTAACTAAATGCAAATGCATGCAGAAATGTACATGGAAAATGAGGTGAAATCACACTCATCAACGAGCGCTTCTGCCACGTTAGTGGATGAGTAGAATTAAAATCTTGTATAGATGCGTTCTTAAAACTAAGTAGACGGTTCTATATGTTCTATATCTTTACTACCTTGAATATGATTTAATGCAATCCGGTCCACAATGAATTTATTTTAAATTATTGATATTTATTTCAAATGAATATTTTTTCTTCCCATTTGTTTTTATCCGATTTAATGTCTTGTTTCCCTTGAGAAAATTCATAGTACTATCAAGGAAATACAAAAAGCAAATAGTAGAATTGGAATTGCAAAACGATCTGTACGATGACATCTTTATTACTGGACAAAAGCTAGGTTATACACAAAGGAGGAAAGAAAAGTTTTTAAGATACAATTTCTCATAACAGTGAGCCTCCATTTTGTGATTTTCTGATAACCAATGATACTTTTCAACATGGTCAAAATCAAGCTATCAGTATCAACGGATATCATGCATTTAATGCTATCTCTAAATGGGATTATTCAAAGTAACCGTTGAAGAATTACAAGAGAATAAGAAGGTCACTATAAATTGAAGACCTCGGATGCTGAAGAGAGAACTCTTGCCTGCACAATCTTGCTAGCTGAACTTTTGCCATTATCACTTATTCTATTATTCTTTCAAGAGCAAGAGTCTATATTCATTAGTGTGAATATTGTTGTAATATTCAACTGATCTTAAACTGTTATATTCTCACACTTAGTGAGTTAAGAAGATCAACTTTTAAATCTGTGTTAGAGTTAGAGCCTGAAGAGGTTTAGTAAGAAAGGAATACTTGTAGCCTGAAGAGGTGAAGAATACTTGTTGTAAAAACTATTTGGAAATAGTGGAGAAAATCATTCAAGTAGAAGGGACTGGACGTAGTTCTTGGTTGGAAGAGAGTGAACCAGGATAAAATCTCTTATGTGAATTTTCTATCCCTAAACTCTTCAGTTTTATTTGCTTATACTAACTGTGAGGTTTTGATATTGCTTTTGTTAATCTTTTGAAAAGGATTTCTTGTGTGCTTAATATTTTTATCTTCTGCTTGTGAAAAAGTTGTTCAAAAGTTTTTTTTTTTTTTTGCAAAATAATTAACAAACACAATTCAACCCCCATTCTTGTGTTTGCCTGTGCCAACTTTAGTTGGTATCAGAGCTCAGCCTTGACAGGGTTGAGCATCTAACAAGTTTTTAGGCAGTACGATGCTACAATCATGGATGCAGAAGGACAAGCTATCAACAGACCCCCTCTCTTTGATGAAACTGATTATGATTATTGAAAAAAGAGGATGATGGCATTCTTGGATGCACAGAATGCTGACATCTAGGAACTAATACAAAATGGCTACACTGAGCCAAGGAGTGAAGCTGGAGCTGCAGTGCCTAGAGCTGAATGGACTCAAGAGCAGAAAAGCCAACATCAACTAAACTTGAAAGCTAAGCACTATCTCATGTGTGCTATCACTAGATCTGAGCATGATAAGGTTCATAGTTGCAACACAGCTAAAGAAATCTGGGATACTCTTGCACTGGCTCATGAAGGTTCCTCACAAGTGAAGGAATCAAAGATAAGCATGTTGGTTCACCAGTCTGAGCTATTCAAGATGGCTGATCATGAAACTATAGATCAGATGTTTGGAAGATTCCAAACAATCACCAATAGTCTCAGGTCTCTTGGAAAGGTCTATGAGAACAAAGATCATGTGAGAAAAATTTTGAGAAGTCTCTCAAAGCAGTGGAGACCGAGGGTAACTGCTATCCAGGAAGCAAAGAATCTGAATACTTTCTCTAGAAGAGCTTCCGGGGTCATTAAAAGTTCATGAACTTGAACTTAATGAAGAGGAAAACTCTAGAAAAGGAAAATCCATTGCCTTAAAGGCCAAGAAAGCTAGTTCCTCAAAGATGCTTAAAGTTGCTGAGTCCTCAGATAAAGCTGATTCATCAAATAACGAAGATGACTCAGATGAGGATGAACTATCTTTCATCTCCAGAAAAATCCAACACGTGTGGAAAAAGAAAGGTAGATTCAAAAGGAAGCAGTTCAACAAAAAATTCTCCAAGGAGAAGTAAGATTCCAAGGAGAAAGGTCCACCCCTATGCTTTGAATGTAAGAAACCAGGACACTTCAAAGCTGATTGCCCAGAGCTGAAGGAGAAAAAGAAATTCTTCAAAAAGAAGAAAGGCTTGATGGCTACATGGGAGGATCTTGACCTGTCTTCTTCAGATGAAGAAGATGAAGCAGGAGAAGAAGCAAACATTTGCTTCATGGCTGACACTGCATCAGAAAGTGAATTCACTAATGCTGAGGTAATAGAATCTGATCCATCTACTCTTCAAATTGTTTTTGATGAATTGCTGCATGAATCATGCATACTGTCTAAAGAGTATAAGAGTCTCAAAAAGAAGTTTATTAAACTTTCTAGAGATTATGACAAGGTCTGAACAGTAAATCAAAACCTTAGGGATGAGAATGAAATATTAAAATCAAACAATGTTAGTCTGAATGACAAGACTAAGTGTAAGTCTAATAGCTCTTGTGAAGTTGAACAATTGGAACAAGATGTGACATACTTGACAGACTCTCTGTCAAAACTGGTTGGTAGCTCAGATAAATTAAATCTTATATTAAGATATTCTAGATCACCACATGACAAATTTGGCATTGGTTATGATAAAGAGAAGCAGGATGCATCTCTAAATAAACCAAAAGTTCATACACAATATAAGGCTTTTAAAGTCCGTCCACAGCATACTAAGTCAAAACCAAGCCCTTCCAATGCATACTGCAAAGTATGTGGAAAAAGTGGGCATGTGTCATCTAAATGCATACATAACAAGCATGCAAAGCATTCACGACCTATGATCACTAACAAGAAAGGACCCAAGTCAATTTGGGTACCTAAAGATAATATAATCCTTGTTGCGGATCTACTTAACAACAGGAAAGAAACAGAAGTCCTAGTACTTGGACAGTGGGTGCTCACGACACATGACAGGAGAAAGGTATATGTTCCAAGACCTTAGACCCAAAGATGGTGACTGGGTCACTTTTGGAGGAAACCAAAAAGGAAAGATCATTGGTATAGGTAAAATTGGTAAACATCCTTTTCCATCCATTGATAATGTTCTGTTAGTAAATGGTCTTAAACACAATCTACTTAGCATCAGTCAATTATGTGATAGTGGGTTTGCTGTTTCATTTAATAAGAATATATGTTTTGTCAAGAAAACTGATGGATCACTCTTATTTACTACCTAGAGGCAAAACAATATGTAGAAGATTGACTTAGAGGACCTCTCAAATCAAAGTGTGCCATGTCTAATGTCCATTGAGGATGAACGATGGATTTGGCACAAAAGGTTGGGTCATGCAAGTTTGAGATTAATATCAAAACTGAAAAAGCATAACCTTGTAAGAGGACTACCAAACCTTAGTTTCAAATCTGATGCTCTCTGTGATGCATGTCAGAAGGGAAAACAAGTCAAAGGTTCCTTTGAATCTAAGAATGTTGTTAGTACCAATAGACCACTAGAATTATTACACCTTGATCTCTTTGGTCCAACAAGGACTGCCTCTGTCAGTGGTAAGAAATATGGTCTTGTCATAGTAGACGACTACACTAGATGGACATGGGTTATGTTCCTTGCTCATAAGGATGAGTCATTCAAGGTCTTTTCTGTATTTTGCAAACGTGTACAGAATGAAAAAGGCATGTGTATAGCTTAAATTAGAAGAGACCATGGGGGAGAATTTGTCAATGAGCTATTCCATGAGTTTTGTGAAGAAAGTGGTATTCAACACAACTTCTCAATACCAAGAACGCCACAGCAAAATGGTGTGGTAGAGAGAAAGAACAGATCTCTTCAAGAGATGGCTAGGACTATGCTCAATGACAAATATGTCCCTAAGCACTTATGGACTGAAGCCGTGAACACTGCCTGCTACATTCAGAACAGAATATACATTAGACCTATTCTGAATAAGACTCCTTATGAATTGTGGAAAGGTAGAAAACCCAAAATTTCATACTTTCACCCTTTCGGATGTAAATGTTATATTTTGAATACTAAAGATCAACTTAGTAAATTTGATGCTAAAATAGATAATGGAATCCTTCTAGGATTTTCTGAAACTTAAAAAGGCTTTAGAGTTTATAATTCTAGAACTTTAGTTGTAGAAGAATGTATTCATGTGAAATTTGATGACAAACAGCCTGATAAGAGACTATTAGAGCTAGATGAAGCTTTTGCAGATCTTGATCTAAATATCTCAGGAGAGAAACCAGAAATCAAGACCGATATCCAAGTAGACGACACTTCTCAACAATAACCAGAAACATCTACCTCTCAACAGGAAAATGCTCAGAAATCTTGGTATTTCAGAAATTACCATCCTCAAGATCAAATCATTGGTGACCCCAATGACAAGCTAAGAACTAGGTCAACCTTCAGAGAACAAAGTGATTCTACTCTTGTCTCTGAATGTGAACCGAAGACAGTGGACGAAGCTCTACTGGACGAAGGATGGATTCTTGCTATGCAAGAAGAGCTAAATCAGTTTGAGAGAAGTGAAGTCTGGACGCTTGTACCCCTGCCTGAAGACAAATCAGTCATTGGAACAAAGTGGGTCTACAGAAACAAGCTTGATGAAGATGGTAAGGTTGTGAGAAACAAGGCAAGACTTGTTGCTAAAGGCTACTCTCAAGAAGAAGGTATAGACTACACTGAAACTTTTGCACCAGTTGCTAGACTAGAAGCTATAAGAATTTTAATATCGTTTGATGCACATCATAGCTTTATGCTTTTTCAAATGGATGTTAAAAGTGCCTTCTTAAATGGCTTTATTAATGAAGAAGTATATGTCATGCAACCTCCAGGGTTTGAAAATACAAATCACCCTGAACATGTTTATAAGCTTAAGAAAGCATTGTATGGACTTAAGCAAGCTCCTAGAGCTTGGTACGATAGGTTAAGTTCGTTTCTAATGGAAAATGGTTTTAACAGAGGAAAAGTAGACCCAACTCTATTTAGAAAATCTATTAAGTCAGATTTCATTATAGTACAGATTTATGTTGATGATATCATTTTCGGTGCTACTAATGAATCTCTGTGCAAATAATTCTCTAAGTTAATGCAAAAAGAATTTGAAATGAGCATGATGGGAGAACTCAAATTCTTCCTTGTACTTCAAGTTAAACAGTCTATGGACGAGGTGTACATCCATCAGACTTAGTATACAAAGGAACTTCTAAAGAGGTTTAAGATGGATGATTGCAAACCGATGAATACCCCTATGCATCCCACTTCAATACTAAACAAAGAAAAAGGTAGACCAAAATGTATATAGAGGTATGATAGGATCTCTTTTATATCTGACTGCGTCTAGACCTGATATAATGTTCAGCATTAGCTTATGTGCTCGTTTTTAATCTGATCCTAGAGAGTCTCATCTCTCAGCAGTTAAAAGAATATTTAGATATTTAAAAGGTACTACTAATCTGGGCTTGTGTTTTAAGAAAAATGATGATTCCAGATTAGTTGGTTTTTGTGATCCTGACTATGCTGGAGATAGAATTGAAAGAAAAAGCACCAGAGGAGGATGTCACTTCATTGGAGCTAACCTAGTATCATGGTCAAGCAAAAGGCAAAGTATCATTGCTCTATCAACTGCTGAAACAGAATACATATCAGCTGCAAGCTGCTGCTCATAACTTCTATGGATCAAACACCAATTGGAGGACTACAATGTATTTGTAAGTAGTATTTCACTTATGTGTGACAATACTGCTGCAATCAATTTATCTAAGAATCCAATATTGCATTTTAGATCTAAGCACATAGAGATTAAACATTATTTTATTAGGGATTATGTGCAAAAAAGTGTGTTTGATATTCAATTTGTAGATACTGACCATCAATGGGCAGATATCTTTCACTAAACCTCTTGCTGAGGACAGATTTATCTTTATAAGAAAGCATTTGAAGATGTTGTATGTGGATTGAGCTAGTATATTTATTATTAATTTGGTCGTCCATTGCATGTTCTCTCTGCACGTCCACTAGTCATGACGTCCAGAGCAAGTGGATTCTACGCGTCCACTACCTATGTCTTTGCACGTCCACTCTTAGTCTTGTGTGGACTCGTCTATGCACACATTTTTTTTTTTGCTTATATTAGTTTGTTCTTGAACACATTTATATAAAACGCTTCTATTTCCTTGCTGAGTCAGCTACCCTCATCAATCCCATCAAGACCTTTTTACGGTTCCAAGATTACCAACGCCGTTTTACACTTAATGACATGTCTTGTCATTCTTTTTTTTTTGGAAACCGTTGGTTTTCAGAAATCTTTAAAAGTAACCTCTTTCCCTCTGAAAATCTTTTCACATCTCTTCATCCCTATCACTCTCTCTCTCTGAATCTTTCGAACTCTCTATCTCCCTTGATCTTCCAAAACTCAGCTTACTCAACAATGTCTTCAACCACTGCTTCAATGCCTGCTTTTGCAACTGATACTATGTCCATATCCGTGGAACACCACTTCAACTTTCGAATTCTACAAGAATACAATTTGGATGTGAGTAAGTTCATTAACGCTACTGGTTGGGATGGAATCTTTTTAGAAAAGGTCTCGGTGTATCCAGACTTGATAAGGGAATTCTGGAGGAGACCAAAGATCTCTGAAATAGAAGCTGTTGGATTCGTGCTGGGAAGGAAAATGATAGTATCAGAGAAAACCATCTTTGATGTGATTTCTTGTGCTCAAGAAGGATTGGTCTTCACTGAAAATAGGGAAGAAGACCTAGGTGGTCCAGAGACAATTGTTGTTACCCTTATGAGGCAAGACAGCATGAGAAATCATTCTTGGAAATCATCTGAGATGAAAGATCACATCAAGATTCTTCACCAGATTCTGAACAAAGTGGTGCTGCATAAGATTGGCTCTAAGGACAATTTATCAGCTCTTCACAAGTTCTGCCTTTGCCATCTAGTTTTTGAAACCAAGATTAACCTATCCTGGATCCTATTTCATCGCTTCAAGGATGCCATTACCAACAGAGAATCTGCTTCTCACATTACTTTCACCTATCTTCTGTCAAAAATTCTCAAGCAGCAAGGCGTGTACGATATTCTAAGTGCAAAGCCTAAGGATGAACAAGAAAGACTCCTTCGTGAGAAAGGATTGCAAGCTGTTGACTTTGGCCGAGTTAATCTCAATGGCATGCAACTCAGCACTTACAAGCAAGTGGAGTTGGCAAAGCTTGAAGAGAAAATGAAGATTAAGGAAGAGTCACTTGAGGCCAACGATGTTGCAATTCTTGGTTTAAATAAAGGAACCGAGAGAAAGACTATGGCTGTAAGGCAACCCATTCCCAAGAGGACTACTAGAGGATCTGTCCCCTCTGTATCTTCTGGTGCTACTCTTCCACCTCCACCAAAAAGGACAAGGAAAGTCATCATGTCTAAAGAAGAAGACGATGATGAACTTCCTATTGCTGTCATTCTATAAAAACAAGCTGTTGTTGTTGCTGGTCCTATTGCCAAAAAGAAGAGGCAACCAGCAAAGAGGGCTAGAACAACCTTGGCTTCTGAGGTAGTAATCTCTGCTAATGACCCTGTTAGGTTAGAAGTAGATGAATTAGTATCTAATTTAAGAACTCGGGATGATAATATCTCTGCTCCACATGATGTGAATGGTTTTTATGTTCCTACCCTGCCACAATCACCACCCTCACCACTAACACATATAGATAATAGCATTACCATTGGAGCCCCCTTTCCAAAACCCTTGAAAACCTTGTTTCCACCCATAATTCCCTCTTCCACTCTCTATACTGGAAAATCTGAAATTTGTGCCAAAGTACAGAGAAAATGGAAAATACTTTTCCACACCATTCCACAAGAACCAGAACTCATTCTAACAAAATGGTATCCCCTAGCAGAATATGAGTTTGAACCCCTCAACATCTATCCATACTGGGTCAATCCTGAACCCCACACTCCAACTGGCCCATTCCTTTCCCAAATGTTCATTGAACATGGACTTCTCCTCACCCACCTTCCCCAACAAAGATTCCCTGCCAGAAAAATCTACCCCAACCTAGTGAAACTTTCACCCCTTAAACCACTCACTGATGGAGTAGAAAGAGTAATCATATCTGATTGGCATACTGATCCCATCAAGAAGGATCTTGGGAGTGTTCTCGAGAAAAGAGCCAGATCCTTCAGGCAAATTCCTTTTGTCATGGACAAGACTACAAAATGGATGACTTTCAAACATCCAAGATTATATGGAGGTGTTGTTGACCAGTTTGTGGACACATGTATGAGATGCTGAAATGGGAATTCAGCCACTTCAGAGCAGACAGAGCTGCACGATTTGTCCCTCCAACCTGGTTAAGACACTCCACTTATACAAATGTTGGAGTCAAGCCCAACACGATCTGTCCTAGGTTGTCAATGATTGATCTAAACAAGAACAAGGATAGGAAGCATCCAAGGATGCCAGTAGTTGAGGACATCATGCTGGATCTCAATTATGAACCCTTTGATCACTCACAAATGGATTATATTTAGTCCTTGCCAAATGAGATGGTCACTGAGGCTAACTATGCAGGAGCCTTCTAGCAATCCCACTTGATTCACTGCACCAGAGAAGTCTCCACTGTAGGCCTGTTTGCTAAAGAGAAGAAGAAAACTCCAAAATTCAGAGGCAGATGTGGACTCTCTAGTGTCAGATATCTGATCTTCAAGGATATGTGGGGTCTGCCAATAACCAGCCATGATGTGGAAATTCCTAATCCAATTCGCTGGGCAAAGGATATCCCTGAGCCTGTTCTACAATATGCTTTTTCCTCAGCTTCAACCTCATCCTTTGAGGATACAACTGAAGAATTAGTTGTGGAAGGCCCTGAGCCGAATGTAGAAATCTTTTCAAAACCTGCTTCTGAACCTTCCACTCCCTTAGCTGATGCAATTGCCGTTGCTACTGTTGAGCCAACTCTGACAGAGCAGTCTGATGAGATATGTGCTTCTAAGCAATGTGCTGAGTCTGCTAAGGCATCTTCTCAACCATTAGCACTTGCTATGGTTCATCCACCAGCCCAAGCTCAAGACACCATCCCAGACTCTGTTGACAGCTCAAGACAATTATCCTTGCCACCAAATCTTGAGGACATCATTGGAAGAATTGTTGATGATAAGGTTGGAAAGATAGTTGAAGAGAAGACTGAGCCGATGGAACAACAAATTGAAGAAAGAGTACAAAAGCAAGTGCAAGATACCTTGGCCCCTACAAATGCCATGGTGACTCAAATGCTGGCCTTTTTAATGGAATTTCAGAAAAATCAAAATCCAAACCAACCCCCTCCACCACCTCCTTCTTCTTAAAATCTCTTCTTTCTTATTTGTTTTGCTGACAATGATGGTCCACCCCCTTTTTACCTTTTTGGCTCATGACAAAAAGGGGGAGAAAGAAAAAGAAAGAAAATTATATATAAAGTCAGTTGTTGAAAAACTCTTATGTGTTTGCATTTGCATATTCTTTTCTACTTGATATATTGCTCTGATACTTGTGTTTATATAGATTCTAAGTATGATAAGTGTTTAAGTATTTGAATGCTTTGTCTTAGGGGGAGCCCTGCAAGGTCTCTTAGACTTTGCTATTTAAATTTAATCAGTTTTTGTCATCATCAAAAAGGGGGAGATTGTTGGAACCAAAGTGGTTTTGGATTTAATAATCTCTAAGTTTTGATGCTAACAAAAGGATTAAATTTACTTGGCAAAGTGTTAATTGAGATCTAACAAGTGAGTTCAGTTTATGCAGGAATATCCAAAATAATATAAGGTATACAATGTTTGGACTCGTGCAAAGAATTACCCATCCAAAGGTTATTTAAACTGTTTATATTTTAATCAATAGGTAGACTGACTTTCCTTAGTAGACGAGGCTATAAATGAATGCCTAAATAACTTGTTAAGAACAGCAAGTCCAAAGACTTGAAAATAAGCGCATCCATTTTGCCACGTCAGCAGACGAGTGCTATCCTTGAAACTCAAGTATACATCCATAGTGCCTAAACTAAAATTCAATAGAAGTCCATAGTGCCACGTCATTGGATGGAGGTTCTCTATGGACTTAGCAAGTCCAAAGACTTGTGTGGACGAGAGCTCTTACCATATTTGTAGACGAGCGCTTCTACCACATTAGTGGACGAGCGCTTCTGCAACGTCAGTGGACGAGCAGAATTAAAATCTTGTATAGATGTGTTCTTAAAACTAAGTAGACGGTTCTATACGTTCTATATCTTTACTACCTTGAATATGATTTAATGCAATCCGGTCCACAATGAATTTATTTCAAATGATTGATATTTATTTCAAATGAATATTTGTTCTTCCCATTTGTTTTTATCCGATTTAATGTCTTGTTTCCCTTGATAAAATTCATAGTACTATTAAGGAAATACAAAAAGCAAATAGTAGAATTGGAATTGCAAAACGATCTGTACGATGACATCTTTATTGCTGGACAAAAGCTAGGTTATACACAAAGGAGGAAAGAAAAGTTTTTAAGGTACAATTGCTCAGAACAGTAAGCCTTCATTTTGTGATTTTCTGATAACCAAAGATACTTTTCAACATGGCCAAAATTAAGCTATCAGTCTCAAAGGATATCATGCATTTAACGCTATCTCTAAATGAGATTATTCAAGGTAGCCGTTGAAGAATTACAAGAGAAGAAGAAGGTCACTATAAATTGAAGAACTCAGGTACTGAAGAGAGAACTCATGCCTGCACAATCTTGCTAGTTGAACTTTTGCCATTATCATTTATTCTATTATTCTTTCAAGAGAAAGAGTCTGTATTCATTAGTTTGAATATTGTTGTAATATTTAACTGATCTTAAACTATTATATTCTCACACTTAGTGAGTTAAGAAGATCAACTTTTAAATCTGTGTTAGAGTTAGAGCCTGAAGAGGCTTGGTAAGAAAGGAATACTTGTAGCCTAAAGAGGTGAAGAATACTTGTTGTAAAAACTTTGGAAATAGTGGAGAAAATCATTCAAGTAGAAGGGACTGGACTTACCTCTTGGTTGGAAAAGAGTGAACCAGGATAAAATCTCTTGCGTGAATTTTCTATCCCTAAACTCTTCAGTTTTATTTGCTTATACTAACTGTGGGGTTTTGATATTGCTTTTGTTAATCTTTTAAAAAGGATTTCTTGTGTGCTTAATCTTTTTATCTTCTGCTTGTGAAAAAGTTGTTCAAAAGGTTTTTTTTTGCGAAAATAATTAACAAACACAATTCAACCCCCCTTCTTGTGTTTGCCTGTGCCAACTTCAAATAGGGTTAGCTTGATTCAAGTTTTGTTATTTTCTTATCAATATTTTGATTTATTTATTTATTATCATGTTACTTGGATTTAATAGATTTATTATTAAACTAATTTTTTATTAAATTTATTAGTATTAATTTAAATTAAGTAAACTAAAATTTAATTTAAATAATTACATTGGCTTTGAATTTCTTACATAACTTGGGGGATATTGATTAGGTCAAAAGTCAAGCAAAAATTATAATTTTGGTAATTTAGTATTTAACTTTTATTTTCATTTAATTTGTAAATATTTCAATTCATATTTTTATTTGATTATATGTTTACCATTTTTGCAATTTTCTTATGTTATGGGAGTAAATTAATATGTTTGGCTTACCCAACTTATTTTAAATTAATCCTTTTATGATGGTGTAAAGTTCGGAGAAAAAAAGAATTTTGTTTAAAAGAGGTGATTTTCGATTGATGAGATATGTTAGAAAATTGGCAAGTATACCAAATCATGACAAGTAATGAAGTGTGAGTGAGTATCGTCCCAACGAGGATTAAGGCCAACTACAACCACGTCCAACTAGACTATTATCTAGGCGACTATTTGGAAGGAAGGGAGCTCAATATTAAATACCAAGCCAAAAAAGAGTTAAAATAAACAAATTAAAAGGAACAAGTTCTTTTTGGATTTTTATCAAACACTTAACAAGCACAAATGGGTTTTAATGCAAGAATGATGAGATGTTGAGGTTAGGTTCACTAAACTTCATTCTTATGCGATGAAATGACTAATAACATAGTTCCTAGTTCAAATATGACAATCAATCCACTAGATTACTCAAATCCTAATCCCTTAGATGATAAGAGCCTAAATCCTCAAATTAAACCCTAATTCCTTAGGAGGCTTAATTAGTGAATTTGCATGAAGATCAAGGATTACATGAGTACTAATAAACCTAAATCCATTCCTAGATACAAGATTTACTAGGTGAATGATTTCAAGTCTATTTCTAACATGAATTTCCTAATTGCATATCAAAACATAAATCAAGTTATTGGTGATTAAGCCACAACAAGCATTAAGCATGGAAATCAAACACTCAAAAAGAAGCAAGAACTATATTAAGAGGTCAAGTAAAAAACATGATAAATTAGATTTAGCTACATCTAACCCCTAACAATGGGGAAATTAGGTACTCATAGTCATAGAGAAAGCAAAAGGAAAAGAAATAGCAAAGAAAAGTGTAGAAGGCTCCATGAATGATGTCCTCTAGCTCCAGCAGCTCCAAGTACAGAGAAAACCTCTCCTTTTAGGGTAAAGTTTGTCCTTGATAATTCTTTGAAGGAATGGATTTTTTATAAAAGAAGAATTTATAGCCCATGTTGTCTTAGGAATTTTGGCTGAGCGCACAACTTTCTTGGCTCAATGCAGCTCTCATTTAAGTTGATTCTCGGATGTGCCTTGGCTTAGCACACAAATACCTTGGCTGAGCCTAAATAATCCTGATATGTTTTGCTCTCTGACACACCTTGGCTTAGCGAAATGTTTGCTTGGCTGAGCGCACAACCTCCAGAATGCACATCAATTTCAGTCTTAGTTGCGCCCATCCAAGGGAAACCTTAGCTTAGCCAAATTACATATGGGTACAATCTTTATCATTTTTGCTATGTCTTCCTCTTCCTACCTGAAACACACAAATTAGACAAAAAATCACTAAATTAACCAAACAAACTAAAACAACAATTTATCCTAATGACTCGATAGAAACACACTATAAAATAGAGCAAAAACAACTCTTTAAGCATTAAAGGAGTCTTGAAACCAATCAAATTATCATCCCAAAAGCATGCACATATGCAACTTATCAAGCTACCGAAAGAAATGTACTAGAAAATGCTGAAGTATAGAAAGTGGCATTCCGACGGAGACTCATCAATACACACATTCTACCAACAAAGTGTCAAAATGGATGGCATTGGAGCAAAGGTCAATGGGGACTTAGAAATTTTACAAGTTGTTGCATGGTCAAACTACCTTATTCGACAAGTATGCATTCGGGAATCAAGGTCAAAATCAGTAAAGGAAATATCGTCGGAATAAGGAGGCAAAAGTCGTCGAAGGATTTGCACGACTCTGCATCGAAGGAAAATGTCACTATAGGTCAATAGCGTCAAAATTGTGCCTACCCATGCAAAAATGTAAGAATTTGGGGGAGTTGATCACACTCCCATACATCACACTAACAATAGGATTAAACGGAGTTACATCACGTATGTCTTCCAACATTTATTTTTCCAGCAAACTTTAATTTAATGCAATGTTCTCCTTCTTCCTTAAGCTCTATTTACGTTTCCAGCAACCTTTAAATTTCTTCAATTTTTAAATGCATTTTCCCTTTAAGTTTTTGAACATTTTGAATTCACGTACATCTTTAATTTTCAGCAAATGTTACACTTTTTGAGCTCTCTTTTAAATTCACACACCATTTACCTTTCTTGCGCCTTTAAATTACTTGCACATTTACTATTTTGAGCACTCTTTTAAATCTCTGCACTTTATCTTCAAAGCACATTTAAATTCCCGCACTTTTAAGTCCATGAAATTGTATGTGTTTCTTGCACTGTTTAATCTTTCCAACCTTGCATTTATATTTAAACTTATGTTTCGGTCAAATTTAACATTCTCGCGCTTTTAGTTTATGATGCTTGTCAAATTCTAGCTATCTTATTATCGAAACTTCGTTTTGACAAAACCCCCACACAAGATTACCGGTAGTAAATAGAGAGTCCAGAAATACCTGATAAAATTCATTTGTTGATTGTCTTATCGAAAAAGAAGAAATCAAATTTCAACAATAATAAATGCATGCATTAGGGATGCAATGATATTCATTTGTTTCTATTTTCTGTGCATAAACAAACTCCCAAACCTGATTTTAGTTATATAAAAATGATTCTTTTAAAAAAAAGGGTTAACTAAAATTTTCATAACTAAATAAATTAAAGTTGATGGCAACTTCTTTAAAATTTGATTTTGAATTTCATTGTCACTGTCTAGTTGTGGGCCTCCTTTTTTTATATGAAAAAGTTTAGGTGAGTTAGATCCCAGGGACTCACAGTTGCGGGCCTCTTTTCCATATAGCTACGACACTAGATTCACATGATAAGAAAATATTGATTAACTATGTCATAATCAAGTGGTTTCAAATGCTAAGATAAAACAAAACTAATGTTATATTTAAAAACTATTTACATTCTTGAAAATATTCTTTTATATATATATATATGGGGCGCCTCAAGTGAGAGGAATGCATTATTGTGAGAATGAGAGGAACAAATCTGGGCCATTAACCATACATGAATGGTCAGGATTAGAAGTTAGTTGGTGGTCATGTGATCACTTAAAAAAGTCACACGACTTTATGTTCTAATCCTGACCATTCATGTATGATCCAAAGGTAGAGATTTACTCCTATAATCTCTCATAATAACACAATCATTCTCACTTGGGTTGATCCCTATATATATAAAGGAAAGAATAGAAACAACTACATAGGCCCTCTCAAATCATCACTCAGCACCAACTCTAAAAGAGGAAAAGGAGAATCCAAAAATGAAACTTCAAAAGTCGCACGATGTGCAGAATTTGCAAGCAGATCCGTGCACTTATTAACCTCTCTAGGAACAACTTGGACTGAAACTTACCAAGATGGATTCCTAAGAAGCTCAATGATTTCAACAAACACATTGAAAATATTCTTTGATAAGCATGAAAATCGACCTTCAAATATCGAAAAAGAATAATTCTTAAATTGCATAATTATCTAATGAATCATCAAATTATCATATATGGAACTGAATTGTAATAAATATGTTCTTAATTAAGTGAGATTTTCTTTTTATAAAAAATAGAGAAATAAAGAAAGATATTGTAATCATGCGGGGTTGCGGGATTGGTTCTTTGATAGATATACAAGGGCTGAAAAAGTGGATCATGAGACACGAGAGCAATTGGGCCACCAGCAAGCTATGCCTAAAGAAAGGCCTAAGAGGAAGGTTTCACAACCAAAGCATCTAGAAGATTATGTCACTTAGGTAGCTCACTTGGTGATGCTAAGGGACATAAGGAGAGACTCTAAGTTCACTTGGAGGTAAGGAGTTCAAACCCCACCACCCCCATCCCCTAACATAACAACTAACATAATACTAACATTGTCCTATGAAAAAAAAAAATTTGAGTAGTCTCCAATTCTACTATAAAATGTTGTGTTGGCTCAATAGTATTGATTAGCTTGGATTTAGGAATGTAGGTGCATGAATTGCATTTTGTCAATTTCCTTTCAGTTATTTTATTATTAATGCATTAGATATTGTTATATATCCTTACGTATGAATGAGAATCCAACAGAAAAGAATTTAGCCACCTCATCACTAATTCTAGGACAGCAAGCTGGATTTCGATAGGGTGATTGATCTGATTAAAGTTAGAGTGTGGTCTTGGTACAATAGTCTAGTCAAGAGGGGCTGTTTTTCCTTTTCGGACTGGTGCATTAATCCGCTATATTGTCTACAGTTCTGGTACTGTATAGGGTGCTATCAATATCAATGTAGGCGATGGCTAGAGTAAGCAAGTGGGTCGTATCTCTCACGGTGAGAGAGGCATCAAAGAGGCACTTTGATCGTTGGATTTTCTGCTGAAAAAATAGACGACGCGAATTTATTCAATGCGAACCGGTTGTGTTGTTTGGCTAATTCTTTGAAGTTCCCAACATGTCCCTAGGAATTTTTATCAGTAGCTATATGTCTAGGCTTTTATTTTTATTATAAGTAGCTATATGTGTAGCCTTAGTTGGCGTAATTATGCAGAAACCATTCTTTTAGGGTATATTTTTTGAGAGCCGTCGTGTAGTGTTTGGTTTTAGATGGTAGCCGACCACAGCAGCAACAACCATTCGGCGTACTGTTAGAAGCCCTCTGTATGTTTGATTTCGCTTGTCCGTCGATCGTTGGCCGCTTGGATGCAGTGGAGTTGGGCGACTGCATTTTTTGTAAATTCATGGTGAATGGATATTTGGGTTACGAGAAACCCATGGTTGAACTGCTATTAAATATTCGACACAAGCGCTTCTACCACTCATGCACACAAGTCTTTGGACGAGCGCTTCTACCACTTCAGTGACAGAAGCGCTCATCCACACAAGTCTTTGGACTTGCTAAGTCCTAAATGAGAAGCTCCGTCCAATGACGTGGCATATGGAGCTCGTCTACTAGGTTACTTTGTGTTTTAGTACTTCCGTCTGCTGACGTGGCAAGATGGACACGCTTATTATTTTCAAACCCCCCCCCCCCCTCCCCCTCGTTGGCAATGAGCATAGACGGTCTTCGACAGAGGGAAGTATTTGTTGATTTCTTTAAAAGGACAGACCCTTAACTGCAAATACCTTGTAATTAGGTGTCACATTAAATTTACCTGACAAATGCAAGAAAACCGGTTGGTGTAGGTAAAAATTTGTGCAATATTGTCTACATGAGTATACCCATAAAACAATAACTCCATGCTAGAATCCACCATAATTCATTGATTTTCTAACAATTATTTTGTATTTGCCTCATGTTTGCTGAATTCTAAATCTAAATTTAAATGATGGCATTGGTCGGACATCGTGTAGTGAGACATCCGGTCTTTGGGTAGCTGAATGGATGCACATGCAAAACAATTTCACTAACAATGTCATTGGAGTTATAAGTATTCGAATCATAGTAACATTTTTATAATAAATATGCATTAAGAAACTGAATCTTTTCAAGTGTTTTTATTTATGCTTAATTCCTAACTTGTGTTTGAAATTACCACTAGATGGATGAAAACCATGTAAGGATGGAGGTGGCAATGAGAATACTCTTGGATGACAACAACGAGTGCAAGAAGGAACTGATACATAAATCTGCCGAGCACTGGTTACAAGTGTCGTCATCACCAATAATTTGAAAAGGGAAATAGAGCATACTATTTTGAAAGTAATACTAGGTTTGCGATAAGGGCATTTAATTGATACCCCGTGATTAGCTGGTTCTTAGGGAAGTTGATTTACTGTTTTATATTACTTTTTTTTTTGTATATTTTTTGGCCAGTGTCAATGCTAAGCCCAAGGTTACTTCTTCTAAATTAAGTCATATAATTGCTGTATTTTGCGTAACTAGACTAAAAACTTGTATTTCCTTTGTAATTTATAAACCATACTATGTAATCTTATTAATCTAACAGTGCCCATATGTACCTACTTGGTTACACAATGGGGGGATATGTTTATCTTGGTTATTTGCCTAATTGATTGTATAGCGCTACTCTAGGAAGATTGGTGAAATGTTATCTGAAACTAATTTTTGAAATTTAAAAAAAATTTAAAAAAACCACTACAAGTAATTCAATTAAATATACGTCAATGGATACGACCTCTAACCTGAAGCTTGCGCTGGTGTGAACACCCATTTTTATTCGTCTTCATTTTATTTTATTCTAATTTTATTATTATGGGAGACTAAAAAATAATAGCGAAGAAAGAAGGAAGAAAAAGAAGATAGGAGGAGGTTGCGTCTGTTGCGTATCTAATTTTATGTTGGACGAGGAGGTCCCGTCCATTGCATATCTAATTTTCTATTGGACGAGGAGGTTCTGTCCATTGCGAACATGTTTCTACCAAATAAAGATAATGGCTATAGGACTACATGGGCGTAATTAACATCGACCAAAATACATCCACTTAATCAAATTAAGTGTCCAAATAAATGGTCATCTTAAAAGACAGCTACTCAAATATTATGTGATCATTTCAACATAAGTATTGCTACTAAAAAAAGGCCCATAGATCTAAATTATACATTTCAACACAACCGTACAAAACACGTAATGACAAAAACGCTGGTCTACATCCAATTTAGATTTAAATGGCTAGTTTCATACAGTTCACTTCTTCAATGACAATAAAAACCTGCAATTCAATAGATGACAAATCATAAACCATGTTTATATTGAATTGGTAAAATCATCAGCATAATAACAAACCATTAAATTTAATTACAAAAATTATCACGCACTGCCCAAATAATGGTCCAATAGTTCACGATGCATGCAAATCCGCTTCTGATGGTACTTAACTGGATGAACCTACAAATGTATGCGACTGCCAGAACTACAATATTTACATATATTCAATGAAATCCATGATTATATCCAATTAAATAGATGAGACATGTCTATCACTTGAGTTACTATGCAATTACATGTTTTCATGACATGCACCAAATAAATATGAAGAGCTAACAAATGGAAAGCAGTAGTTCCATAGTTGTCTTGTTGATGAGTGTGATTAAACCTCATATTTCTTTATCATTTTGCATGCATTTTCATGTAGTTTAGACATTTTTAATTTGATTTTTGTTAGTTTTTACCTTGGAACGGGTAAGGTGGTTTTGTGGTGTTTCTGTGCAGGAATTGAATATTAAAATGCTCAGGATCAGTTATGTTGGAGCTTGCATGAAAACGGAGCTTGAAAAACAAGAAAAATGAGCCAAACAGAGCCCATCACGGCCTAACCGTGACAGTCATCACGGCCATGATCGAGCAAGGCTGAAAAGAAAAGAACGCAAAAGTCAGAACCTGTCACGGCCTGGCCGTGACAGGCATCACTGCCGTGACGCGCAAAATCTGGGATTTTGATTTGTTTTTTTTTATCTGATTTGTAATTGCTTTAATCCCAAGTTACCCTACATTATAAATAGGACCAAGAGGCTCGAAAATAGGGGAGCTCTTGGCTGCTACCTTAGGCAAAAATTAGGATTTCTCTTCTTTCCAATTTCTCCTCTTCTCTTAGGATTTTTATGTTTTTATTATTCAAGGTTGCTACGAATATGGCAATGCGTGAGTAGTTGTTTTTATTTCTAGGAATTGGGGCTATGCCCAAGACTCGTTTTATGTGATGAATTGACGTTTTGCTTCTTGTTAATTTCAATTTGCTTCCGATTTAATTCCTATTGCATGAATTACTTGTGAATTTGGTGCGCACTTATTTGCATGTCATAGATACTCTAAGGATGAACCTAGCGGTGAACTTAGGTATTGGATCTATAGGGATTGAACTTAGGACTTAAATCACAAGAATTAGAAGCGGTCCTTCGAGGGTTCATTGAATTGTCACGAATCTTAATGGGTTCAATTTAAATACAATTACCACGAGAGTAGGGGTTGGTTTAATTGGGCACGATTCTTGTATCTCGAGGGGGAACATTAACTTATTTAGGATAAATTCACATTTAAAGCAATTTCGATAATTAACAAGAGGGGTAGTCAATTTAGTAGCATGAGCAGTCTTGTTGGTAACCAAATTCCTGGAAATCTCTTTTAATTTGAAAATCTCCAGATTTGATTTGATTGCGATTTAATTTGATTGCGTTTTAAATACCTGATTTGTTAGTTAATCTTATTTCAAAAACCAAATCTTTTCCAAATCTTTTTCTAGTTTAGTTAAATTGATTTAATAATTAATTGTTATTTAAGATCACGGTCTATGTGGGTTCGATCTTTTTATTACTTGACGACAAAGCCGTACATTTGTGGAATTGTGCCATCAAGTTTTTGGCGTCGTTGCCGGGGATTGTGCTTTCTTGAATTTCAATCCGATTTTTAAATTGATTTTTCTGGACATTTTTTTTTTCATTTATTTCTTTTTCTTTTTCTAGAGTATCTATCTCTCTTTGTTGGTATTTTTCTCTTTTATGCGAAGATCCCAAAGTTTTGGAAATCTTGTTGAAGTTGACCCCGAGATCGAAAGGACCTTTCATAGACGTGGGAGACTACAATGACAAAGAGCGAGAGAAAAGTTTATTCCCATTCCACTCATGGCGGACCTACCGGATACCAAACTACTAAAATACTACGCAGCCCCAAATGCTAGGGGTTTGCGAACTGGGATTGCTAGGCCAGAAATTACGGCTGAGAACGACACTACCGCCTCAGTTAATTGGCATGATTAAGTAACATCAATTTGGAGGATTACCCTCGGAGGACCCGACTGATCATGTGGAGACATTCTTGGAGTTCACCGATGCAATAAGAATTCAAGGTGCCCCGATTGATGCTATTCCCCTCCTCTCTGACTGGAAAGGCATGAGCTTGGTTGAAGCAAGCGCCCGCTAATACTTTGTCAACTTGGGACCAACTGGAGCAGGCATTCTTGGAAAAATTCTTCCCTCCATTCAAGACTGCTTACCTACGAACTCGGATCACCGGCTTCTTCCAAAAGGACGGAGAATGCTTATCCGAAACCTGGGATCATTACAAAGGATTGCTAGACTCTTGTCCACATCATGGGCTCGAGAGGTGGTTGTTAGTGCATACCTTCTACAACGGATTGGATTACTCTTCAAAGGTGTCACTTGACTCCGCAACTGGTGGAGACTTTATGACTAGACCACTGACTGAAGCTTTCAATATCATTGAAAACGTAGCCACCAACTATCACCAATGGGGTTCAGAAAGAGGCAATAACCGGAAAAAGCTTTCGGGGGGTAGGTTTGAAATGAATAGTAATGATTTAATTATGTCTAAATTTGACTCATTGAATAAACGCTTTGTTAAGCTTGAAAAGGCTAATGTGAGTTCAATAGGTGCTACTAATGTTGTTTGTGAGATTTGTGGAATGCAGGGACATGACATAATGGAGTGCCCACATGGTATTGCTCCTGGATCCAGTGCTTCGGGGGAACAAGTGAACTCTTGTCACAATTTCTATGACACGAACCCGAAGTTGCCAAATTATGTTCCCCCAAATCCTTACAACCAAGTGAGGAAGAATAATCTTTATCTCTCCTACGGGAACTACAAAAACACATTGAACCATGAATTCCAAGAAGGCCAAGGTAATAGGAAACCCGCATCGGGGTATCCTCGGGTACAAAAGTCTAAACTTGAGTCGCTTTTGGAAAATTTTGTTGAAACACAGACAAAGCAAAATGAAGAGTTTAGGCAACAAGGTAGGGCAGTCAATGAGGCAATAAAAGAGTTAACATCTAAGGTAGATAACTTAGCATTCCATAATAAGATGTTAGAAACTCAGATTACCCAACAAGCTAGTACATATTCTAGAACTAAGGGTACGTTTCCAGGACAACTCGAAGTTAATCCCAATGACCACTGTAATGCTATATACTTGAGAGATGATAAGCTTGGGGTAGTTGAAAAAGATGTGGAATGTGAGGAGGACATGAGTGAACAAGAAGAGATAGAGCCAAAGTATGTCCCTCCACCACCTTACCAACCCCCAATACCTTTCCCACAAAGGTTGGTCAATAAAAAGCAAGTAGAAAAAGAAACTAAGAGCTTAATTGAGGAGCATGATGCCATGATAAAAACTAATATGCCTCCTAAACTAAAAGATCCGGGAAGTTTCTCTATTGATTGTTCAATTGGAGAAGTGAAAATAGACCAAGCCTTATGTGACTTAGGTGCTAGTGCGAGTTTGATGCCACATACCATCTTTGAGAGGTTAGGAACCAAGGAATTCAGTCCATCCAAGTTCTCTTTACAATTTGCGGATGACTCAACTAAAACTCCTCTAGGCATACTAGAGAATGTTCCCATAAAGGTAGGGAAATTTTTCATTCCTACCGATTTCATGGTGTTGGATATGAACGGGAATTCTAAATTCCCTATCAGTCTTGGAAGGCCATTCTTGGCCACAGCTGGAGCAATAATAGATGTAAAAAATGGTAAGCTCTCCTTGAACTTAGAGAAATGAAGGGTGGATTTTGATTTGACTAACTCATAGAACAACCCTCCTTTTGAGAGTCATGTGTGTAGGATTGAGATAATGCCTCCGAAGGTGAAGGAAGAGCTTAACATGGAAGCAACTCCCAAACTACGCATGACAAATGATGCACCAAATAATGATGAAATTGGAGTTGCTCAACATGTGTAGTTAAAACTTCCGCCGGGAGGAAGTAAGGCCATAAAACTCAGAATGAAAAGAGCAAAGCGAAAGTACATGTGGCCATATGAACAAAATAGGTTCTTTGAAGGACTTCCTTGGAAGAGAGGTGTTCTTTCACTTCCAAGCCCAGCTGATCCCGGTTAATTGAAAGGAGTATGGTCAAGCTTAAGACCATAAATCAGTGCTTCTTGGGAGGCAACCCAAGCTTTCTTTCCCTTTCTAATTTGTTTTTGAATTTTGTTTTTGAATAATTTGAGAAGATTAAGAGAAGAAAGATCACAAATTTATGGTTTTGCCAAGTATTTTCAGGTTATGAAAGGATGAAGAGCAAAAAGGCATGGAAAAATGAAGTCAGAGAAGATCATGTCCTGGCCCTGATGGCCATCATGGCCTGGCCCTGGTGGCCATCATGGCCATGATGGAGCAATTTCAAAAAGGAAGAGAAGACCAGAATATATCACGGCCTAGCCGTGACGAGGGTCACGGTCGTGATGGGCCTGAAGCTAAAAACCAGAAGGGATCACGCCCAGGCTGTGATAGCCATCATGGGTGTGAAGCGAAGGAGCCTAACAGAACAGAATTGATCACGGTATAGCCGTGATGTATATCACGGCCGTGACAAGGCCCAATAACCAGCATCTGAATCGATCACGGCCTGGCCGTGATGAATGTCACAGCCGTGACGCGTCCTCCAACAGCTCTATGACTGGCATCTGAGCCAACACCCTCCACCACCTTGGTGAGTTGTTCCATTTTTCTCCTCTCTCCGCCTTGATTATTTACATTGGGGACAATGTAAGTTTTTAAGATTGGGGTAGGGGTATTTTTGCAATTTTTTTCATTTTTGCATTTTTCATGTTGCTTTCATATAGGCGTAGTTTTTCATAATCACATGATTAGATTGCCCCTTGCTTAGAGTATGCATCCAATTGTGAGAACTTTGTGCCATATGAATTGGCACAGTGAATTTTTGAACCAAAATTTTGTATTCTTGTGATAGGCTAAAAATAAAAATGCTTGAGATGATCTTCTGATAGTTGATAATAATTAGCATGTGGTTCCTTGAATTTGTGTTTCTCATTAATTTCAAACTACTAAATGTGAGATTTTTGAGCCTAAAAGGGGGTACTCACTTAATTTACCTCATTCTTTGTGATTGAGTGTTTTATTCCTCTTGGATTGTATTCTCTAGAACTTGACTTGAAACCGTTTTGAAACTTAAAATTTTTTGAAAACATATTTGAAAATGATTGAGGCACTAGGTATTTTTCTGGCCTTCTGAGCTTTGACTGATTAAATGTTACCCCTTAGTTGCCCAATTTTGAGCCTAATAGAATAAAATGCTTTTTTTGGTACCTTGATTTATTTTGATGAATGATACTTGGTATGACACCTTTTAAAGTATTGCAAAAGGGGCAAAAAGGTGGTTTGAAAAATAAATTGTGGGATGAAAAAGTTAGAAAAATATTTCTCTTAAGTTGGAAATCTCCCCTTCTCCAAATTGAAAAATAAAATAAAATAAAATAAACAAAAAAAATGGAGAAGGGGATGAGAAAAAGAAAGTGAGAAATAAAAAAATAAAAAAAAAGGAAGAAAGAAAGAAAGGTGGAAAAGTGAATTAAAGCCCAAAAAGGTATTTTAGAAGGTTGTCATGCTTTACATTGTTTGATATTTTGTTTAGCCTTCTTGAATTTTCCCTTTCTTAATTTCCCCACGTAACAATTAATCTCATGGCCCCATTACAACCAAAATAAAAGACATATTGATTCTTATGAGTTTTCATTAATAAAGTAGAGATTTGGTTAATAGTCAAGCTTATGGTAGGGTACCTTCCTTGAGGAAATTGAGTGAATTGTCAAATGCCCTTAAACACTTGAGTGAGATGAGAAGAGTGCCCGAATTAGTGAGAGACATGAATCTAGAGAACCTGAGCTTCTAATTGAACTTGAAATTGATTATCTCTTGGTTACTTATTTGGATGTGCCTCTTACTTGGATTCGTTACTTGGGCTCTTGGTTCACTGTCCATACTCTGTTTATCTTGTCTGCCCTTGGTAATTGCTTGAGGACAAGCAAAATCTTAAGCTCGGGTTAGTTTGATGAGTGTGATTACACCTCATATTTCTTTATCATATTGCATGCATTTTCATTTAGTTTAGGCATTTTTAATTTGATTTTTGTTAGATTTTACCTTGGAATGGGTAAGGTGGTTTGTGGTGTTTGTGTGCAGGAACTGAAGATTAAAATGCTCATGATCAATTATGTTGGAGCTTGCATGAAGACGGAGCTTGAAAAACAAGAAAAATGAGCCAAACAGAGTCCATCACGACCTAGCCGCGACAGTCATCACGGCCATGATCGAGCATGGCTGAAAAGAAAAGAACGCAAAAGTCAGAACCTGTCACGGCCGTGACAGGCCAACCAATGCCAAGTTTTCCAAGAAACAAACTGTCACGGACTGGCCGTGACAGGTATCATGGCCATGACGCGCAAAATATGGGATTTTGATTTGTTTGTTTTTTATCTGATTTTTAATTGTTTTAATCCCAAGTTACCCTATATTATAAATAGGACCCAGAGGCTCGAAAATAGGGGAGCTCTTGGCTGCTACCTTAGGCAAAAATTAGGATTTCTCTTCTTTCCAATTTCTCCTCTTCTCTTAGGATTTTTATGTTTTTATTATTCAAGGTTGCTACGAATATGGCAATGCGTGAGTAGTTGTTTTTATTTCTAGGAATTGGGGCTATGCCCAAGACTCGTTTTATGTGATGAATTGACGTTTTGCTTCTTGTTAATTTCAATTTGCTTCCGATTTAATTCCTATTGCATGAATTACTTGTGAATTTGGTGCGCACTTATTTGCATGTCATAGATACTCTAAGGATGAACCTAGCGGTGAACTTAGGTATTGGATCTATAGGGATTGAACTTAGGACTTAAATCACGAGATTAGAAGCGGTCCTTCGAGGGTTCATTGAATTGTCACGAATCTTAATGGGTTCAATTTAAATACAATTACCACGAGAGTAGGGGTTGGTTTAATTGGGCACGGCGCCTGTATCTCGAGAGGGAACAGTAACTTATTTAGGATAAATTCACCTTCAAAGAAATTTCGATAATTAACAAGAGGGGTAGTCAATTTAGTAGCATGAGCAGTCTTGTTGGTAACCAAATTCCTGGAAATCTCTTTTAATTTGAAAATCTCCAGATTTGATTTGATTGCGATTTAATTTGATTGCGTTTTAAATACCTGATTTGTTAGTTAATCTTATTTCAAAAACCAAATCTTTTCCAAAAATTTTTCTAGTTTAGTTAAATTGATTTAATAATTAATTGTTATTTAAGATCATGGTCTTTGTGGGTTCGATCTTTTTATTACTTGACGATGAAGCCGTACACTTGCGGAATTGTGCCATCAAGTTTTTGGCGCCGTTGCCGGGGACCGTGCTTTCTTGAATTTCAATCCAATTTTTAAATTGATTTTTCAGGACATTTTTTTTTCATTTATTTCTTTTTCTTTTTCTATTTCAAGAGTATCTATCTCTTTTTACAGGTATTTTTCTCTTTTATGCGAAGATCCCAAAGTTTTAGAAATCTTGTTGAAGTTGACCCCGAGATCGAAAGGACCTTTCATAGACGTAGGAGACTACAAAGACAAAGAGCGAGAGAAAGGTTGATTCCCATTTCACTGATGGTGAACCTACCGGATACCAAACTACTGAAAGACTACGCAGCCCCAAATGCTAGGGGTTTGCGAACTGGGATTGCTAGGCTAGAAATTGAGGCGGAGAACTACACTATACCACCTCAATTAATTGTCATGATTGGGCAACATCAATATGGAGGATTACCCTCGGAGGACCCGACTGATCATGTGGAGATATTTTTGGAGTTCACCGATGCAATAAGAATTCAAGGTGCCCCGATTGATGCTATTCGCTTGAGGTTATTCCCCTCCTCTCTGACTGGAAAGGCAAGAGCTTGGTTGAAGCAAGTGCCCTCTAATACTTTGTCAACTTGGGACCAACTAGAGCAGGCATTCTTGGAAAAGTTCTTCCCTCCATCCAAGACTGCTTACCTACGAACTCAGATCACCGGCTTCTTCCAAAAGGACAGAGAATGCTTATCCGACGCTTGGGTTCGTTACAAAGGATTGCTAGAGTCTTGCCCACATCATGTGGGCTCGAGAGGTGGTCGTTAGTGCATACCTTCTACAACGGATTGGATTACTCTTCAAAGGTGTCACTTGATTCCGCAGCTGGTGGAGCCTTTATGAATAGACCATTGACTGAAGCGTTCAATATTATTGAAAACGTAGCCACCAACTAGCACTAACGGGGTTCGGAAAGAGGTATTAACCCGAAAAAGCTTTCGGGGGGTAGGTTTGAAATGAATAGTAATCATTTAATTATGTCTAAATTTGACTCACTGAATAAACGCTTTGATAAGCTTGAAAATGCTAATGTGAGTTCAATAGGTGCTACTAATGTTGTTTGTGAGATTTGTGGAATGCAGGGACATGACATAATGGAGTGCCCACATGGTATTGCTCCCTGATCCAGTGCTTCGGGGGAACAAGTGAACTCTTGTCACAATTTCTATGACACGAACTCGAAGTTGCCAAATTATGTTCCCCCAAATCCTTATAACCAAGTGAGGAAGAATAATCCTTATCTCTCCTATGGGAACTACAACAACACATTGAACCATGAATTCCAAGAAGGCCAAGGTAATAGGAAACCCGCATCGGGGTATCCTCAGGTACAAAAGTCTAAACTTGAGTCTCTTTTGGAAAATTTTGTTGAAACTCAAACAAAGCAAAATGAAGAGTTTAGGCAACAAGGTAGGGCAGTCAATGAGGCAATAAAAGAGTTAACATCTAAGGTAGATAACTTAGCCATGCATAATAAGATGTTAGAAACTCAGATTGCCCAACAAGCAAGTACATATTCTAGAACTAAGGGTACGTTTCCAGGACAACCCGAAGTTAATCCCAATGAGCACTGCAATGCTATATACTTGAGGGATGATAAGCTTGGGGTAGTTGAAAACGATGTGGAATGTGAGGAGGACATGAGTGAACATGAATAGATAGAGCCAAAGTATGTTCCTCCACCACCTTACCAACCCCCAGTACATTTCCCACAAAGGTTGGTCAAGTAAAAGCAAGTTGAAAAAGAAACTAAGAGCTTAATTACGGAGCATGATGCCATGATAAAAACTAATATGCCTCCTAAACTAAAATATCCAGGAAGTTTCTCTATTGCTTGATCAATTGGATAAGTAAAAATAGACTAAGCCTTATGCGACTTAGGGGCTAGTGCGAGTTTGATGCCACATACCATCTTTAAAAGGTTAGGAACCAAGGAGTTGAGTCCATCCAAGTTCTCTTTACAATTTGCGGATGGCTCAACTAAAACTCCTCTAGGCATACTAGAGAATGTTCCCATAAAGGTAGAGAAATTTTTCATTCCTACCGATTTCAGGGTGGTGGATATGAACGGGAATTCTAAATTCCCTATCATTCTTGGAAGGCCATTCTTGGCCACAGCTGGAGCAATAATAGATGTAAAAAATGGTAAGCTCTCCTTGAATCTAGAGAAAGGAAGGGTGGATTTTGATTTGACTAACTCATTTAACAACCCTCCTTTTGAGAGTCATATGTGCAGGATTGAGATAATGCCTCCGAAGTTGAAGGAAGAGCTTAACATGGAAGCAACTCCCAAACTTTTCATGACAAATGATGCACCAAATAATGATGAAATTGGAGTTGCTCAACATGTGGAGTTAAAACTTCCGCCGGGAGGAAGTAAGGCCATGAAACTCAGAATGAAAAGAGCAAAGCGAAAATGCATGTGGCCATATGAACAAAATAGGCTCTTTGAAGGACTTCCTTGGAAGAGAGGTGTTCTTTCACTTCCAAGCCCAGCTGATCCCGGTTGATTGAAAGGAGTATGGTCAAGCTTTAGACCGTAAATAAGTGCTTCTTGGGAGGCAACCCAAGCTCTCTTTCCCTTTTTAATTTGTTTTTGAATTTTGTTTTTGAATAATTTGAGAAATCAAGAGAAGAAAGATCACAAATTGATGGTTTTGCCAAGTATTTTCAGGTTATGAAGGTATGAAGAGCAAAAAAGCATGGAAAAATGAAGTCAGAGGAGATCATGGCCTCACCCTGATGGCCATCATAGCCATGATGGAGCAATTTCAAAAAGGAAGAGGAGACCAGAATCTATCATGGCCTAGCCGTGACGAGGGTCACGGTCGTGATGGGCCAAAAGCTGAAAAGCAGAAGGGATCACGCCCAGGCCGTGATAGCCATCATGGGCATGAAGCGAAGGAGCCCAACAAAACAATTGATCACAGTCTAGCCGTGATGTATATCACGGCCGTGACAAGCCCCAGTAACCAGCATCCGAATCGATGACGGCCTGGCCGTGATGAATGTCATAGCCGTGACTCGTCCTCCAACAGCTCTATGACTGGCATCTGAGCCAACACCCTCCACCACCTCGGTGAGTTGTTCCATTTTTCTCCTCTCTCTGACTTGATTATTTTTCTCCTCTCACCACCATTTCCACTTTCTCTAATGGTAGGACAAGAACGTTTGTTGTGTCCAGTTGCACCACAGGTACCACAAGTCCGCGCTCTCCACTGCCTACCTCCGATGGTCGCAGTGCTTGGCCCGCATCCTTTGCTTCTAACAATGGGTGGATCTTGCAAACTCTCGTCTTGGCTTTGGGCCTCTGGATTCACGGTTGCCTCTGCTCCAAACTTTAACTTTAGCCTGTTGAGTTCATTGGCCAAATACTCGACAAGTAGGTTATATTTGTCAACTTCACGATGTGTCAGCTCCGAAACCTCCTTCGATAGGTGGACAAGTGTAGCGTACCTAGCTACAGATTGCGAACTCCAATAAAATGAACCATCATTGCCGTTTCCACGGATGACATCTTTGGCAGACTTCGTCCACCGATCAAGTATTACGCATTTAGGCAGCTCGGATATGTCTAAGTACACTAAAACAGCAACAATATGCTCACAAGGCAAACCCATCGATTCCATATTTAGGCAAGAACATCTAATTTCAACCACTGACAGACAATAAGACACCTGCCAAACGGAACACTGAGAACGATACTTGGACACATAATAGATAGAATACATCGACATATCCTGACATGAAATGATTTTAATAAGCGTAGCTTTTGTAAGCACTTTATGAAACAGAAAGAAAATCTCTTTGGTGAATATTTTTGAGGCCGCCCTTTCAAGATATCGTAGCCCTGTTTGTAGTACAACCTGCCCATACTCAGATTGAAAATCAGCCTCCACTTCTCTAAATCTAAAATATGTCAAACACCTTTGAAATTGTTGTACAAACTCAGTCAAGTTAATCCTGGAGTGAACAAACTTTCCAATATATTATGCAATGCTTCACACCTGGACGTGGTCCTTATCCCTGCAAAAAAATTCCTTCTAATATGTGCGGTACCCCACATCTTTCTTTTTTCATAAAGATCCAATATCCAATTTTATCTTCCAAACTGAACTTAGCAACCATGTCATCCCATAACTCTTCAAATTTTGCAACCTCATAATCACCAAGCATGCACTTCTTAAGATATGGCAAGAACTCAGCAACACCAACATTAGTCATTGCATTGCAAAGCAAATGCCAAGCACATAACCTGTGATGCTTTAGGAAATACTCTATTTATTGCATTCTTCATAGCAACATCACCGTCCGTAATGACAAAAACCGGTGCCTTGCCCTCCATCGCATTCAAAAACTGTTCAAGCAACCATACATAAGTCTCTTCAGTCTCATTGGATACCAATACAGTAGCAACAACTATAGTTTGACTATGGTGATTCACTCCAGAAAAAACAACAAAAGGACACATGTACTTGTTCTTCCTATACGTTGCATCAAAGGCCAAGACATCTCCAACTATCCCCATCACACCAAAAAAGATGTTTCAACCTCCCTTCTTCATCAACCATGTGTCAAATAAACATATGAGTGTCTTTGATTGATATATCTAAGAGGTACTTTAAAGCGCTAGAAGCATCCGACGATAGCTGCCTTCTCTGTTTCCCAATTTGGTTGTAGATATCTTTTTTTACAAACCCAATCTTATCATACCCACCGGATATGCCAGTAAATGCACCATACATATGGGGCGGACGTATACCAACTCTTCTAAAATTCTCAATTTGAAGAATATCAGCTGTGCTCATATTCCTATGTGCTGGTAAAAGCGAACAATATTTATCCTCCAAAAGAGCATGATTATGGTCAAAGTTAAAAACTGACACATACCATCGTTGTGTGTTAGTATCAATGTGTACACGGAAATGTGCCCTGCAACCACACCGTGTTTAATGTTTTGGTTGACACGTCCTTGTTTTGGGGGTCAAACCCCTATCTTCTCTGTATCCTTGACGTGAGCAAAGAAATGTCTGTTGTACTATTACCCCACCATTACCTCTAAGCACTTGCCCCTTGTGAACAGAGAACCCATTCATTATGTCAAACCAACAGTAAAATTGGTATGCCTCTTCCAAATCAAAAAAATCAAACCTCTCAACTTTAGCAATAGTGATTTTTTTCATCTCTATGTTTATGATGTCAGTAAGCCCATTTATTACAATTTTATCGTTACCATCATTGTCTTCTCTTGCACTAGCACTCATCTGATAAGAACATTCCTCCTCATCTTCACCACCAACTCCCTTGGGATCAAAGGGAACCTCTTGCTCTTCATATTCAAAGTAATCTTCCTCTGAAAATCCGTCAACATAACCCTCTGTATTAACATCGTACTGGTCACCATCATCAATAGTTACATCATCCAACCCCCAAGGATAACAAAATTCAACAAACTTTTACAAGCCATACAAAAAAAGTTCAATGAAGACTATAGTCAACTAGACAATTTGGGGTACTTACATTGGAAATCTCAACTTCACTATAATACCTTCCATTTGGCTCATGTGAGGGTACATCCATTGCCTGCCAAACACCCCATACATCAAACAAAATTTCTTAATATCAAAAATCTCAAACTTCTATGAAATTAACTATAAATTTATAATTACCCCTATCAATTTTACATGGTTCAACTACAACTTCACTAATCAACCACAACAAAAACAGAATTTTTATCCAACACATATGCTTTTTTATCAGAGGGCTCGGATATCCAGTAAACTGAGCCAGAAATAGCTCACAGCATATACTTCAATTGACAAATCTCTAAGCCAAACAAGCAGATCTACTACATAACTATAGTTACTTTAACACTTTCATTAAACTCATACACAAATACTGCTATTAATGGTTCAAATATTGCCTCCTAGCTATAAACATACCTCAACTGTTGCCTCCTAGCCGATCTGTGAACACCAGGTTTTGATTCGCTGGATTAAGCAACTATTGCAGCATGCAGGAAGACACACAGGTATGAGAAGTTTTGCATTAGGATATTCCAGTGTCCGACCCAAGTATGTTGATGAAGCATATACAAACGGTACTACGCAGCAAAACAAGAAAAATCAGCAAGCTTCGGTGCAGGAGGTCGAGATTTGGTCTGAAACCACCGTTCTCCAACCATGCTTCTGTGAGAGTTGGGGGAGTAAAGTTAAAGCCTTCAACGGATTGGGGTACTCAGATATTCGTGCCACTATCTTTGGTTTTGTCCGTTAGTGCCTAATTTACTTTTGTTAGTTAAAATAATGGTGTTTAGGGGCATAAAGGGGACAGTGGGTGTTTCTGATATTAGCCCAAAATATTGATGACCGACAGTTGTTATCTTCATTAAATGATAACCTGCAGTGACCGGTCCATGGTACCTCTTTCACCGTGAGAGATACGAACCACTTGCTAACTCTAGCCATCGCCTATCAATGTATTCGGAAGATGTTTCTTTATTAATTGTTGGGGCAAGTCTTCCATCTCTCGGCTGTTCACTACTCACTTTTGTCTGTTGAGGAAAACAATTTAATTCACTTATCTGCACGTTGCTCTTTTGGTTTTTTTTTGCCTATGTGGTTATTGGGACTTTGTTTTGGTGATGGATCCATATGGGTCAGCTATGGCTCTTAATTGACTTGTGCACAGCTAGTCATAAAAGGAATTCAGGGGTCTTATTTGGTGAACACTTATGTATTTTTTTACACCTGAACTTGGATACCCGCATAGATAATGTAGATTGATGTGAGTGTGGGTGAGATGGAGATGTATTGTATTTTGAAATAGAGTAAATGTATAGTATGTAATTGTGTGTGTGAGTGTCAATTAGATGTCCATAAAAGTTGTACAAATAACATAACTCATTGGTGAATACAAAAGCACCTACCTTTTTTAGTTGGTACTATCATTGCGGCTTTATTGATCATCTTCTTTTGCCTATTGGCAAATTGGCTTTAGTGGTTCCTGTTGTTATCATCAAGGAAAGGCTACAAATCTTATGGTGTTGGTTTTTTATATCTGCACCTGATTGGTTTTCTCCCATGCGGCCTTGTGTGGCCTGGTCTTCTAGTTTGGGTGTTTCCAGATGTAATGGTTATTGTGCTCCTTGGTTGCACCTGTTTTTCTCTCTTGGGTACTGACATATTTTTTGTGTACAAGCCCAGGAAGCTTTTCATTGTATTCTGGTGTTTTTTGGGGTTTAAGTTAGGACTTCGACCAAGCAGGTAGTGTTAGTATCTTTTGGTTTAATTTTTACCTTCTTCTTCAAATGTACATCATCGTTTGTTTTTGTATATGTGTTTGAATATCCCTTATACTCTTATCAATATACTTTGCTTATAAAAAAAAATCTCTATTTCTAGGAGGTCTCTCCTTGTCCTTGTCCTAGAATTCAGGGGAAATATTCTCCAACACTTAATAATTTGGTGCTTTCGTCGAGTCACAGCAGGCAGCACTCGATCCACAAATAATATAAATCGTAGGGGTGAGCATGGACGGGTTGGGATGGGTTATAATTGTTCCTTACCCGTCCCTAAACATTGATAGGACCAAATCTTTGAACCCGAACCCGTCCCTAAACCCGAAGGAACACGATCATATGCAGGTTGGTTTAAGATCGAGTCTAAATGGGACGAGACCCGGTTGACCCAAATTTAAATAAATTAATTATAAACAAAATTTCTATGAGTGGGAAAATGTTAATTTTTTATATCTGCAAAAGATGCTATCTAAAAGTCACCAATTGATTCCAAATTAGATGTTACAAAATATCAACAAATAAATCATTTTGCTTGATGCTTCCTTGATGCTCATGTTACCAAAGCCACATTGTTAAAAAACAAAATACTGTTATCAAACAAGATTCTTTCAATGTCATAAAAGCCACAAAATGCTTCCTAGAAGCCAACAATTGGGCTATTGTGAGACGTGAGATGTGAGACTAGAAGTTTAGCAATTTACTTCGTACTTTTTAATTCAGTTAGATGTAATTTTAGGCATGGATTTGTTATCTTCCAACCATATCCTTATAGATTGTTCTAAAAAAACTTTAGTTTTTCCTAAGAATGAGATTTTTGGATTTTTATCTGCTAGTCAAGTAAGAGCTTCTTTGGAAGAGGGAGCTCAAGGATACATGTTACTGTTTTTCTTAGACATTAAGAATGAGTTAGACTTAGAGTCCATACCTGTCGTCAATGAGTTTCTGGATGTTTTTCCTGAAGATGTACCTGAACTGCCACCTGTTCGAGATATCGAATTCACGATTGATCTGGTACCTGGCACTGGACCAATATCCATGGCACCATATCGTACGTCGCCATCTGAGCTAGAGAACTTGAAAGAGAAACTTGTGGAGCTGATGAAGAAGGAAATTATTAGACCAAGTGTATCACCATGGGGAGCCCCAGTCCTATTAGTAAAGAAGAAAGGTGGAACTTCTCGGTTATGTGTGGATTTTCGTCAGTTGAACAAGGTAATGATCAAGAACAAGTATCCACTTCCAACGATAGATGATTTAATGGACCAGTTGCGTGGAGCGGCCATTTTCTCAAAAATAGATCTACGGTCAGGCTACTATCAGATCCGTGTGAAGGAAGAGGATGTTCCTAAGACAGCTTATTTCTCCTTGGAGCTCGTCCCCCTTGTCGGGTTTCTTTATTTTCCACGATGTGGTTATGTCCAGGCGCTTGTCCATGAGCATGAGGAACTAATCCCCTACGTCACGAAACGATGAAGCCACCCATGGCGATGTAAATCCGATATGATGTATTTCTAATTACAATTGAATGGAGATTTTTCCTGATTGACTTGTTATGAAAAATTATTAAGTTTTAGGAGGATTTAAATTTAGGAAGGACCAGGGGACCCGTTAGGCATTGGTTTGGACCGTTGAATAGAGAGCTCGGGAATTTCGTGTATCCAATTTTTATTAATTTTTTTTTTATTATTTTATTTAGATTCATAGTTAATTATATCTATTTTCCTAATACGTTGTTAACAATCAGCTGGTAGACATCATCCCCCCCCCACCGTCCGGTTAATTCGGACCCCCATACCTGAGTTCCGCCCGGGATTATTCCAGTGTTATTCCATTACTTGGGCCGGCCCATAGGGTTGCCCATACGTATTGTTGGCGCTTTGGCGGAGGTGCACTTGGAATTTTTATGATTTTTGGGGGAGTTAGGATTTGGTGTAAAGATTTTTTCTTTTTTTTTTATATTTTTATTTTTAATTTTTTTATTTTTTACTATCTCCCTTCTCCCCTTTATCCCCCTTATTCCTCCTTTACCTTTTTCCTCCCAAATTTATTTAAGTTTCTTGGTACTATCTTATTTTTGCCATCCCCTACGCGTAGGCTATCTATTCCCGCTAATATAGTAATTGGAGCACCGTGACATGTGGCATGCCGCTCTAAATCCCCGAGGTGGGGAACCATTGTAGGGTGATGAGAGTGGGGAGAAAGGCAGATGGTTAGGTGTGGGGGTGGTGATAGTGGTCCAAACACCCCCCCACGATCATCATAATTTTCGTCCTCTCAGCAAAATTGTACTGACACCTCCGAGATGCAGCCTGGCAACTAGAAAGTCGAGTGCGGGGTGTTGGGATATATTTGGGATGTAACCAGTCTCGAGGAGTTGAGGAAGAACAACCACATGTTGAGGAAGAAAAACGGAGGAAGAAGTGTACTAAACCACATGTTGAGGAAGAGCAAGCCTAAGGAAGAGGGGCGGCAAGGAAGCTTTGGAGCAAGAGGGGGAGATCAAGATGAAGATAAAGTGGCGGTCCACCATGCATGCCAAGCAACATGATTTTGATGCGTTAAATAAATATGTTGGCTTGCATGCATGTGTGGGCCGTGTAAATTAGACCCTCACTTGTCTAGCCCGCTTCCCTCGTGAAAACACCATTTGACCGAGAGGAAGTGAATTCATGTCGGAAGGTCAATGGAGTTTTCACACTCGAGGCTTGGTGGAATAATGAATAGAGTGGTATTGCTCTGCGAGGGCTACTTCACAAACCATGGGATCAGGTGGAGGATTTGATATGATGAGCATCTCTTGGCCTCTGTACCCACGAGACTATGGGATCCAGGTGGATGCTTCTCAATAAGTCGGCTCGGGACGTTAAACACGCTACTTGGGAGAGCCACCGCTAGGTATCCCCTCTCTTTTTCCAACTTTTGTTTTTGTGTTTGCTTTTGTTTTTGTTTTTGTTTGCTCACTCTTGAATAATTTGAGAAGATCAAGAGTTTTGTATGAGAAATAGTGTGTGGGAAGCTTATTAGATTTTAATTAAATTGAGCATAGATTGATTGCATGTATTATTTTGACCATTGATGATTTCCCTAGGTTCGAAATTAGAAAAATTTATCCCCAATTGCGAACTTTGAGAATTTTGTTGTGATTACTTGATTTATGATAAGTTTGGGGTGAGGGGGTGCACACACTAGGAATCGTATCTCGGTCAAACAATTTGCAAAATGTCAGGTGAGGATTTGAGCCTCGCGACTCCGTTTTGAATGTGTGAATCACCGTGGGTTGCACTTTCCCGAATTTGCTTGAATCTCTATATGGTTTGCATGTTTATGTGTTGCATCAAATGATTTAGGCAATTTTCTTTGAAATAACCACTTGGCCATAAATTGAACCATCCTAATGCATGTTCCCTAGTTAGCCAAGTTGGGCCCAGTGCCTTTGTTTCTTGATGACCCTAAATTACAGCCGAAATCCGAAAAACCATGTTAACCCGATCTTAGGTTAGGAGAGCATGGAAGTGAGCAAAGAATGGTTTGTGAGAAACTAAGTTTGGGGTGTGCAGGTGATATGTCATATTGGGGGTGAAAAAGAAAACAAAGGTTGGAACTTGGGCAATAAAAAAAAAAAAAAAAGAAAAGAGAAAAAAAAAAAAAAAATATATATATTCAAAATAAATTGCCAAAAGAAAAGGGGCAAGTCAAGAGATTAGCAAGGAAAAAGGCTGTAGTCACCAGAGAAAAAGAAAAAAGAAATTTGGTTACAATGTAAAAAGGTTCATCCTCTCTTAGTTCTAGGGACTTAAGCCTAAACATCCTTTATTATCCTACCCTAAGGACCAGACATCACAACCTTTAAAAGACCTTAAATTTGCATGCATGGTTTTGGTGGGAACCATTTTTGAGATGAAAATCAAATTCATGAAGTGCCCCAATAAGTGAAAAAAAGTTGATAACCTTCAAACTTGGGGAATGAGTGAAATTTTAAATGCCCTTGTGAGGAAGGCAATTGTTTGATATAGGTGATCTTCCTTTGTGTGTAACTCGATCAGCTTAGAGTAATGACGGAATGAATGATGAGTTCCCCAATGGTTTAAAGTAAATGAATGTGGGGATTACATTGATGTGTGGGGAGATCATTGGAGAAAAATGTTTTTGTAAAGTTGCATTAAATTTGTGCGAAATCGATTGATTCCTTTAGGCTTGCCAGTCTTGAGTCGTTTTGGTTTAAGCTTGCTTGGGGACAAGCAAGGTTTAAGTTGGGGTATTTTGTAAGCCTCTGGCTTATCTAGTTTTATGACTAGATGAGCTAGGGTTTATGTGCCTATTTAGTTCACTCTCGTTTTCGCCCAAATTTGCCTTGTTTTGTTCCTAAGTTGGACTTTGACCTTTCGGTATTTTGTGTGTTTTTAAGTGGGGTTTAAGGTGGGGGTTGCGCTTCGCCCGCGAGCTTTTGTAGTTCGGAGTTAGATAGAATCACGGCCGTGAAGTCCTGACCTAGGTGAAGACTAGCCTCGCGAGCATCCCAGCCTCGGAGTTTAAATTGCAGCGGCTAATTTTAATTCTCGCCTCAGGGGAGCTCTCCTCGCCTTGGCGGGGGATTACTATTTAAGAGTTGCTAAAGTGGGATCCAACTTTAGAAGGCGAGTTTTCCACTTAGGTTAGTTCGAATTCTTATTTCTCCTTGGAGTCGTCTCCTGCCGGGGTTTCTTTTTATTTTACGATGGTGGTTATGTCCAGATCGCCATGAGCATGAGGAACTAATCCCCTCGTCAGAGAACGATGAAGCCACCCATGGCGATGTAAATCGATATGATGTATGTCTTTCTCCTTTAATTCAATTCTTGTTTTCTAATTACGACTTGATTGTGTTGATCATATGTGCGTGATTGACTTGTTAACGTCGATGAGGCCTAGTGGTTTCGCGTTTAGAACTTGAATTAGAAACATCGATCGAATATTGCGAGTGGTAGGAGATTGGTGCGACCTTATACACGAGTTAGTTCGAGATTAGGGTTAAGGGCCTAGCAAGTAGTTGTGCCAATCATCGAATGCGCGGACGAGTGGATTTAGGAGAATTTTAGGGGTCGGTTGACATTGTGGTTGAACCTAGGAGAATTCATCATCACATTGGGTGTACATATTGGGTAGGTGGATTGTGACCTTGGACATTTCAGTTTTCCGATTTTAGTTAATTAGTTTATTTAGATTGTTAGTTGAATTTCGCTATTATTCTCTTTCTCTCAGCCACTTCTTAACCCAATGGGCGAGAGACATATCGACTTCCAGTGGATTAGTCGAATTGGTAACGCAATCCTTGAGTTGACCTAGGTTATTTACCTACCAGTGTTATTTTATTACTTACGACCGGTACACTTGAGCGGGGTCACAACACGCTATGGGCATTATGAGTCTGGTGATGTGTTGAAGTGAATCTCTTCGATATTCATGGATTACATGAATAGGTTTTTCATCCTTACTTAGATTAATTTGTGGTGTCTTTATCGATGAAATTCCAATCTATTCTCAAACAAATAAAAGCTATCTGAACATCCTATAGTTCAAATTAAGGGAGAAACAACTTCGAAGCTAGAAAAGTGTGTGAATTTTGGTTAGAACAAGTTCGGTTCTTAAGTCATGTCATTTTTGCGTGAAGGAATCCAGTGGATCGTCAAAAGTTGAAGCTGTTTTAGAATGGGAAAGACGGAATAATAAATTCGTAGTTTAGTGAGGTTTGGATGGATACTATAGGAGATTGATTTGGGATTCTCCAGATAGTAGGACCTCTTACCCGACTCGGAAAGATCAAGCATTTACATGTACTAAAGCATGTGAAGAAAGTTTTCAAGAGCTAAAGAGGAGGTTGACAACTTCACGATTATTATTACACGCAAGAACCTTTTGAGGTCTATTGTGATGCTACATCGGGGGTTAGGTTGTATCGATGCAAGAAGGTTGTAGCTTATGCTCGAGAAGTTAAAATTCATGAGAGGAATTATTCTCCGCATGATTTGGAATTAGTAAAGTAATCTGGAGGCATTATTTGTATGGAGCTACATTCCAATGTTCTGATGACCACAAAAGTTTGAAGTACCCCGTTCGAGGGAAGGAGTTGAACATATGGCATAGGCGTTGGTCGAATTCTTGAAGGATTATGATTTTCAATTACATTATCACCAAAAAAAATGTGGTAGATGCCTTGAGTAGAAAGTCAATACATGCATCAGCAATGATGGTCAAAAGCAAGATGTTTGGAAGTGATTCATGAGGTGGAAACGCCTAGGAAAAGCTTCATTTGGAACACGAATGGATTGATGGACGAGATAAGGGGGAAAAAAGAAAGTGATCAATACCTACAAGGAAAAAGGAATTAGTGCGTCAGGAGCAATGTACGAATTCAAAGAAGGAACAGGTGGAATCTTGAGATTTGGTGAAAGGATTTGTGTGCTAGATGATGTCGAGCTTATGGAATTAATATTGGAAGAGGCTCACAAGAGTAAATTGTTTAACCCAAGAAAGAGAAGTACCAAGATCTCAAGCAATTGTATTGGTGGTATGGAATGAAGAGGCGTAATGGAATATGTTGCTTCGTGTTTGGTATATCAAAGGCAAAGATTGAACATCGAGAGGCCAGCGGGGATGCTACAATCTTTAGACATCCCGAATGGAAATGGGATGGTATCTCAATGGATTTTGTAACAAGTTTACCAAGGAATCGGAGAAGGGCATGAGGCTATATGGGTAATAATGGATCGACTAATTCAGCTCACTTTTCTATCAGTATGGAAGATTCGATGGAAAGATTGAGTTGTACATTAATGAAATTGTGGGTTACATGGTATACCTTTGATATCATTTGGACCGTGATCAGGAGGTTCGTCAAGGTTTGTGGCAAGTCTACAAGAGTCCTTTGGGAGCTCGGATTGAGTTATACTATCATCCACAAAAAAATGGACATTCTGGAAGGGGAACCAATAACTTGAAGACTTATGAGAGCTTGTGTGTTTGGAAAACAACGGGAATGGGATGAATTTCTACCATTGATAGGTTCACTTATAAACCCCACTCTAGCATAGGAATGGCACCATGAGAATGGTGATTGTAGAACACCACTATGTTGGTACCAAAGTTTGTTGTTAGGACCAGAAATTGTAAGCAAGAGACGAGAAAATGTGAAAATGAATTGCGAAACATTCGACATAAAAGTTATCTGTGAGAGCACGGCGACCTCTTGAGTTCGAGGAAGGCGAACATGTGTTCTTGAAGTCACGCCTACGATTGGGATTTGGGGGTAATTAAATCCGAAGCTCTTCGCTCTCCTAATTCCATTGGGACCCACCGAAATTCCCTCGTCAGGAGCGAGTAGGCACAAAATCTTCTCCTTCCCATTTTCTCCAATCTTCATGATATTTTCCATGTTAACTGCGCGAGAAAAATGTTCCTCGATCCATCTCCGTAATCATACCGATAATGTAAAATTAAAGAACTTGTCTTTTGAGACTTCCGCTGTCGAGTCGCGGATAAGATAAGCGAAGCGACTCAAAGGGCAAACAAATATTCTTAGTTAAGATTATTTGGGATGATGCGAGGAGAAGTGATAAGCCTTATCTAGTTTATAACTAGATGGACTGTGGTTTTGTGCAAATTATTCGAGTTCAATCTCGTTTTCGCCCAAATTGCCTTGTTTTGTTCCTAAGTTGGACTTTTGACTCGTTTTGCGTCTTTTGTGTAGTTTTAGCTTATTTTGAATAAGTACGCTTTTTGTTGCTTTTGGTGTTTTGGTCAATAAGTGAAGCTCAGGGGAGTTAAGGAAAGTCAGAAGCGGTGGAAAGCGCTTACGGAGATACTAGCCTCGCGAGACGAGCTGAGATAAAGCTGACAAGGTCATCAATTCTGTCTCTCGCCAGCGAGAATATGTTCGCCCAGCGAATCATGAAGACTGCAAGTCGAGAGACCATCACGGCCCGGTAGTGATGAAGGTACTGACCTAGAATTGAAGACTACGCCCCCATGAACACAATTTCGCCTCGCGAGGAGTTCAAATTGAAAAGCGGGGCCAATTTTTAATTCTCGCCTCGCGAGAAGGCTTCTCGCCTCATGAGCAGCGCAGATCGGGAATCCTATTTAAAGGCCATTCTGCGATCAGATTGGGAATCCATCTTTAGGAGAATTTGTAGGGCTTTTGGAGGGCGCGAATCCTAGTAGTTTTCCTTGTTTAGAGTAGCGTTTAGGGTAATTTCTTTTCTCTTTGGAGCTGCGTCTCCTTTTTCTTATGGAGATTATGTCCGATTGTTTGTCTATGAGCATGAGGAACTAATCCCCTCGTCAGAAAGGAGCGATGAAGCCACCCATGGCGATGTAAATCGATATGATGTATGTCTTTCTCCTTTAATTCAATTCTTGTTTCCAATGCTGATTTGATTGCATTGATCATATGTTTTGCATGATTGATTTGTTAAGCGTGTTTGGTAGAGAGGCGATTCCCGTTTAGAACTTGAATTAGGATCACTATTCGAATATTGCGAGTGGTAGGAGGTTAGTCGCCTTGCAGGGAACAAGAATTAATCAAATTGAGGTTAGGATTATGAGACCTAGTAAGTAATTAATCCAATCGTCGAATCCGTCCTAGTGAGCACGAGTGGACTTAGGAGAATTCACGGTCTAGGTTGACATTGTAATTGAACTTAGGAGGAATTAATATCACTTGGGAATACATATTAGGGAGGTTGATTTGTGACCTTGGACATTTAATTTCTGATTTTTAGTTAATTAGTTTATTAGATTCGTTAATTGAATTTTAGAATCTGTCTCTCTCAGCCACTTTTACGTAACTTGGCCGAGGCATTATCGATTTCCGCGGATTAGTCGAGTTGGTAGCCCGATCCTGAGTTGACCTCATTAATTACTTCTTGTGTTTCTTTTTATTACTTGCGGCGACCGGTACCGTCAGTCCGCGAACTACGTGGGAAGTCGAGGACAAAATGAAGGTGCAACACGACCTATTTCGGGTCCGTAATTTCGAGGACAAAATTCTTTTAGTATGGTGGTAATGTAGGCGCGATTTCTCTTTCTGTGGCAGTAAATACATGCCTATATGTGTTTATTTTTGTTAAAAATACAGAAAATTATTTTAGATAAACTAAAATCTTTGCCTTGCTCTACCTCACCTTAGAAAGTCACGGTTAAATTTTCGATTGAAAATTGGGACGAAAGTCGGTTCTGCGTTTTCCGCGATAGTAAAGTTTACCGGAGCATAAAACCTAATTTTGACCCTTGAGCAGAAGCGATTAGTGTTTTTGTATTGTTTCCAATAATCTTGGTCATTTTTGAATTTTACGTTCGAAAATAAAATGTAATATTTTATTAGGCGAAATTGTTGAAAACTCGTAGGAAACTTACTTAGGGTACAACGAAGCAGGATGGGGGAGAGTGAGATGACCAATGTGACATGTTGATGTGAGTAAAATGTCACATCCTAAAGAAACCATCATTACAACTTTTTGAATATATCATACTTTAATCCAAAAATCACTTTTCTCTCACTTCTTCCAACCAAACACCTCCATGCCAAACTTGCTCTCCAAGCTCACTCCCCCCCCTACACACGACTTTCTCTCTCTCCCTCTATATAAACACTTCTTTCTTTCATTTCACACTTTACACTCACTTAAGCACACATTCATACTTCAAGCTTCATAGTTTCTACTTCTTCAATTGTTCATCCTCACCATTTTCTTCAAGTTTCAAGGGTAATGCTCTATACTCTTACTAATCTAAGTCTTCTTCTACTTTTATTTTTGAGAGTTATGCCATGTTCATCCATTTTTATTCTTAGATATAGAAAAGTTCAAAAATCTCTAGAAATTAGTAGAAAAATCCATTTTGAGTTGAAACCATTTTCTGTGGACTCACAATGATCTCTATTGTTTATCTAAGAGCTTGCATCAAACAAAATTTCCTTCCCTATTTTCCTAGCAAGGCCAAATCTATGTGTTTGTGGAGCAAGGAAGTTTTGCTTCAACTTTTGTTAAATGATCATTGATTTGAACTCTATTGTACCTTTAATTTGTTAATTCCAAAAACTTGAAAAGTTTGAAAATTTCTAGCCTATTTTGGAGGTCAAGGCGGAAACCCCTAAGCTAATAGCTTAGAGGGTGTTTTTTGTTCAATCCTTGTTAAATGATCATTGTTTATGAATCTCTAGTACTTAAGGATCATTGATCCATGAGTTTGAGAAATTTTGAAAATCTCCCAACCTATTTTCATGATATGTAGAACCTATGCCTTAGGTAGATAGGATGTTTTGGTTGTTTTAACTTGTGGTTATGTGTTGGAATCTTTAGACTTAAGTCGTGAAGCAAGTAAGGAGGATCGTGGTACACGACAAAGGACAAAGCACTCTGCTCTGGACTGAGGTAGAGGAGGGTACTTGAGGGATGTTTCAATAGTCGTATGCTATTAGTTGTGTTTTGTGATCGTCAGGAGTATTGTCATGATTTATCGTGTTATCTGTGATAGCTGAAATTTTTGTTTATAAGTCTGAGCTTGATGACTTATGGATATGCGTTATAGCTTTACTATGGCGGGAGCTGTGTTAATTGTCAGGATATTGAGGTTGAAATATTCTTGTTTGATTGATTGATTTTACGAGGACCTGACCTCGTCGGTGCTCGATTAATTATGATGGTAAAAATCTTTAAAAGCCTTATGAAAACTCCGGAACAAAAATATTTATTTGATGTTTTATTGATGAAAGAATGAATATAAAGATGGAATTTGTAAAACGAGAATGTTTTAGTATGTTATCATTTTCGAAGATTGAGACAAAATATTTTGAGAACTAAGTGTGAAATATTTTAAAGCTAGAGGAAAATCATTTCTTAAAATAATTTTAGTATAAGTGAAAATATTTTTTTTTAATTAGTTTTTTTGTTAGTTACTCCGATGTATTATATTCATTATGTTTGTAATTAGTGAATATAATTATTTTCTTTAGTTGAAGGCTAATTTTGTATGCTTGTGAGGCTGCGAAGGGGAAGAAGAGTTTCCTTTTCAATGGTCATGACTACGAATTCGGGTCATGACGCAAATTAATATTTTTAGTGACCAAATATGTCTCCATTCTTTTTAGAAAAAAGGCTCATTTTGGTCACTAAGGGCGTCGGGGGATTTTAGTCACGACAAAACTAAAGTACCAAATTAGTCCATCACAATTTCAAACTATGACACGTTAGTCCCTAGTTTGATCTGGTTAGACACCATCCATTATCTCTATGGATCGGGGCTCCACGATTGCAAATTTGAGGCGAGTGGAGTGAGATGTGATTAGGTCTCATTTTGAACTTTTAAGTTGCGTTTGGTTGCTTAAGGGGTCGGTTTAATTTTGCCGTGTGTTCAAAATGGTGTTGGTTTAGGCCGAAGTTCAACATATGATTTTGATGATTGATCTCCAAATGCACACCAACGAATAAACTCAATTGTTGAGGGGTTTAATATTTTCTTAAGGAATATTTTGTAAAATTGCCTTTAAGATTGAAGTATAAGTTGTAAGTGATGTAATAAGTGTTTTAGAATTAAAATGTTTAGAAGATTATTTCAATTTGATTCAAGACATTAAAAACAAGTTTGGACTTGCCTTTGAAAAGAAAAAATTGATTTTCATGTGAAAAAGACAAGTGATGACTTCTTATGTTAAGCGATCAACTACTTTGTTCTTGACATTCGGCGTGTTTGAATCAAAGTAGTCAAATACTTTTTGAGTGTCGACTACTTTAGTCGGGTAATCTACTACTTATTCGGTCGGGTAGTCTACTACTTGTGAAATTCTTGAATCTTGGTTTTGTTAACAAAGTAGTGGATTACTACTATAAAGTAGTTGACTACTTGATAAAAGCAATTAAAAATTTTCAAATTTTCAAAATCTCTTCTAAACTTTTTATTTATAAATAAGGGGTTACTTTGGCAAGAAAAAAAAAAAAGACTTTTGAGTGACAAAACTATGCCAAAATACCTCACAAAAATCATTAGAGCTTTCATACTTCATCTTGTAAAGGCAATTATAGTTTCTTTTGTATTTCTTTTTTGAAACAATTTTTCTTGCAGCAATAGGAGGAGTTGCTTCATTGATTTGGTGGGGTATCCAAATAAAATTTCAAGGTGGCAGGGAATCCTTGAAGGCAGGGTAGGAATCCTTGAGGCTAAGGTGAGGCATCCTTAGGAGATAAGGATTATTTTGAAGTGGGACATCTCCAAAATAATCAAAGGTAAGGTGGGGGGTATCCTTTACATTTTGTAAGTGTAATCTTGTAAACAATTTTGAAATAGTGGGGAATCTCTCAAGGTTCTTGGGCTGAATGTGAATCTATCACTCGAGTTGTGATCGAACAGATAAAATCGTTTGTGTGATCTTCTCATCCCTCCCTCATCTAGTTCTTGTAATTTTGCTTAATTGTTGTTCTTGATTGTATTTTGGTTAATTGTGGTGGATTTAATACTACGATTTTTAATTGAGGTCATTCATACATAAACATTCTCTTCTTCTACTCAATTTCTTTTTATCATATATAGTGTTTCTTGAACAATTTTTAAAAAAAAAAAAGTTTCAAGAAAGTGATTAAACCTCGGTTCCCCCCCTCTTGGTGCCATATTAATTAACATAGACGATTTGGACATTTAAGCAAATGATTAATAAACAATTTACAACGAAAATAGTAATATCATATAACAATACATCTAGCCAGAAAATGAGAACATGTCATCGACTTAACGGACCTAAACTAGCGGTGTGAGAGGACTAAATTGTCCCTATTTTAAAATTGTGAGTGATTAATGTGGAATGTTAGTTTTGTCGAGGATTAAAATGGACCCTGTGTTTTTAACAAAGACCAATTTAGAGCGTTTACAAATTACAAATAAAACCAAGTGGTTGAGTGCAAGTAATTAGCGCGGTATCTTTAAGGGCCGAATCGTTGGGCTCATCTGGAGTTCGATCCTTGGGTATCTGACAATGGCAGAAACTTTCTCGTGCCATGTGGTGACTCGAAGATTAGTTTCGTAGAGGTCCTAAGAATCTAAATCGTAGAAATCTTGAGGACTAGTCTCGATCAGTAAGTGGGATGAGTATCAAAACCCAAAAAAAAAAAATTACAAATAATTTTGTTTAGCCCATGCAACACACGGATCTAAATCTAGTAAAGAATTAAACTTATTAAAAAACTAATGATATTTATATATAGTTTCGATATCCAACACCATATTTATTTATTATTTCCTCTTCTTCTTTCTCTAATTCATTAATTCAACACATCACATCTAATATTATTTCCATGTATTCAATATCTACTTTTGTGTTCAACCAGGGATTCTGTATTAAAGACTATAGCACGCTGGCCATCACAACTGACTTCAAAGGGAAGCATCTTCCTTGTCGGTTCCTATATAATCATGACATCACAGGTCATCCTTGCAAAAGAAAAAAGGGCTCACAACCAACCCACTCATTCATTTACTCCCTTATTTTCTTCTTCCCCACTTCCCGTGTCTCCTTATAAACCCCTTAGTTTACCTCCTATTCTCTCCACTCACTTCTCTTTCACTAATTCCACTTTTGGTGTAGTCAATAGAAAAATCAACAACCATCAACAACCATGCCTACCCATCATTTCCTCCTCCTCCTCCTCCTCCTCTCTTTCCATACCCTCACTTTTATCACTTCCCAAGACACCGATTTCGTGCACCAAATAGACCGCAAATTGGCGGCCAAAGAGAAAAGAAAAACTGAGCCATTTCAAGTTCTACTGGCGACATCGTCAGTGGTCGTTTACCCAACATCAGTTGCAGTTGTCGCTCCACCGCTTAAGTTGAACACCACCACTGCCTTCGGTTTGGTCAACATGATCGACAACCCTTTGACTGTAGGACCCCAATTGAGCTCAAGGTTGTGGGGAAAAGCTCAAGGGTTCTGTGCTTCGACTTCACAGAGTGAGTTGATTTGCTTATGGCTCAGAACTTTGCCTTTATCGAAGGAAGTATAATGGGAGCACCATTACTATATTGGGAAGGAACCCTGTTTTTAATAAAGTTAGGGAGATGCCTGTGATTGGTGGTAGTGGACTTTTCCGTTTGCTAGGGGATATGCAGAAGCTACGACTCATTGGTTTGATCTTAAGTCTGGGATGCTATTGTTGAGTACAATGTTTATGTTTTTCATTATTGATATTATGATTTATGATTATAGGATATATTTTTAGTTTTAGCTTTTTTTTATTTGGCAATTAGCTTTTGCTGTTTCTTATTTCTTCGTGTTTGTTTTCTATATTATATATCCAAAGGTTTTCATTATAGTTGTGGATGTGTTATGTTTATCATAATTATGGACATCTACGAAAAAATAGACTGATGTACCATCAATAGTTGTCGTGATGCAATCGTGAAGGCTAGCAAAATCTCAACATTATGACCCCAATTGCTGTTTTATGGATCACAATTTAAAACTTTAATTATATATCACTTATGATGCTAGCTTAAGCTTTTTCAAAGAAGGTGGGGGTTGTTCCTCATGAACTCACCTATGTCTCTTTGTTTATGATGTATTTTAGAGTTTTTGTGGTGATACATTATATCACTTACTTGTCATGCTTTGCTTTGCTTTTTCAAGAGGTGGGGTTAATTAGTCCTCATGAAGTGGTTGGTGTGATAATTAGAAAAATAATTTATGCTGCTTTCTCCACTGCTTGCAATTGAAATTGAAAATGATGTCACAGCAAAGGATTAGGAACAATCGTCCATTTAATATGTTTAATAATGGTGTCTTGAATTGATCGTCTGGGAGCAATGGTTTTTTCTGGAATATGACATAAACAATATAAAAAACAGGAAATTTAATGTTTGATAAAATAGGTTTGCAATCTCCATCATCATGTCTGTACTTTTATATCGTCGGTAATTATGGATGTACCGCTGTTCTGATTTGATTAGATTTACTGTTAGGTAAATCTTTAATTTGATCCCTGAAATTGTAATATTGTATCAATCTCGTTTATGATATTAACAAAATTCCAATAACATCTCCCAAGGGACTAGATTGATCAACTTTTGACAATTTCGGGATCATTTTTAAAACTTCGTTATTGTCAGGGACGAGGTTAATACAATATTATAATTTAAGGGATCAAATTGGAGATTTACTCTTTATTGTTTTTAGACGAATTATATTATCTCATGGTTTGTTGTATGAGAATTGAGCCTTGGTTATCAAAGTTTTACCCTATCTTAACCATTGACACTAGACCTCACTATTTTTTTTTCTTCAATAATTTGAAATTTTTATTAACAAAGATCTAACCTAAGCATCATAGTGCCAACTACCCCCACCTTATGAATGATTTGAGAGAAAGCACTCAATCATGGGAATGGGATCCTCTCCATTTACTGGACCTGTCTAGTTGGAGAGAGATAGACCCATATATTAAAATAATATTATTTTAAAAATAATATTATTTTAATATTTAACTATCTACTCTCCAAAACGTAACTGTCGATAAATGGGAAAGATTAAATTCCCTCAATCATGTGCTCCAAGTAGGTTAGAACCATACATAGAATCAGCTGCATCACAAAAAAAAAACATGCCATGTTTACTCTACTCTCATGAGCTGTATTTTCAGCTGCCCTTTTATATGTTGATATCCCTCTCCCCCCTATTACAACCTGAGCCTATAAAAAATAACATACATCAAAGAAAACCTTTTTTACACAATACAATTCTGCAAGACTCAAGAATGCTAGACTTTCCTCTGAAAACTTTACGATATCATCCCTGCTTGACATAGATTAGCACTTCGTATATGAGGAGACTAAAACCTGCAACAACAATACATCCTCTACACATTTTTGCAGTGATTTCTTTGCTTTGAATTAAGCAAATCCCTTGAATGTGAAAGGTCCAGCTTGAGTTATTCCTTCAAGCATTCTGCAAGTACCTTTAAACTCCAAAAAAAAACAAGAGCCTTGTATATGTTGGAATCAAGCTTTAACCTGTCAAACCATAACAACCCTGCAGGAACTTTTAATCCTAGAAAGACAAGAGTCCTATATATGTTGGAATCAAGAAAAACATAGCAAAATTCTATATATAACATCAGTATAATTAACCAAAATTACAACCTTTTTCCTTTCCTTTCATACTAGTGTTCTATGCCTAAGTCTTTCTCTAAATTATAACCCTGATGTCTCAAAAACTAGGGGAGCCTGATATAATATCCCAAAATCCAGATCCAAATATGTCAACATGATTATACCAATAGCAACCATTATGTCCATGTAAGCCACATTCCTTCTCTTTGAGCACCTTCCTTGGCTAATGAATCTGCAAAACAGTTTGCTTCCCTGCATTTATGCACAGAAACCCCTTTTAAAATCACAAGAATGTTTTATCGTTTTGTTGCAAAAATCTTAAGTTCCAAGGGCATGTCTCAATACTATTAACCCATGATAGAGCATTACTTGGTCTGATTCACAATTAGTTCATGTTAAGGGCACTTTTGTATGTTTAGGCAAGCATTTGAGAAAAGTGATTTTTGAATAAAATTGATTTTATTAAATTGATTTGGTTACAATTAAGTTTGAAATTAAGTGATTTCTATTTGGATGTTTTTATTTTGAAAACAAATTTAATGTAAAACTAAATGTAAATTTCTTAATCACCACAAAAACTACTTTCTATAACTTATAGTCAAAATCACTTTTAAGGCTAAATCAATTTTGTTTTGATGAATTGAACACTTATTTTCTCTAAAATGCATGTTTTACGGTGATAAAATTCATTTTGCAACTTTCTACCATGGACCGAAACACATACTTTGTAAAGTGATTATTGTTTGGATTTTTAAGGTAGCTAAATTCTCTATCAATCTCCAAATAAAAAGTTATTATTATTCCTTCCATCAATTGAGTTTGCAATTCTTTTTCAAAAGAAAGAGAAGAAGTGCGAGAGAGACAAAAGGAAAGTCAGTATACTAGAAGTTTCCCACGATGACCATCCCTCCACCACATTTTCTTTTCACCAAATGACACGGTATCTTAAAAATCATGTCGTCCACCTTTAATTATTGACTATTGATATGAAAGTTGCATTTTCACTCTTCTTATTGCTTTTTTTTTTTTTCCTAAGCAAAAAAAAAAGTATAATGATCAAAGGGTATATCAATCCATATACAAGAAGAAACAAAAACAAAAGGAAAGGACAAAATATAACTAAAATATTAGAGGCAATTATAGCCCAACATTTATATTACATTCACCTAACCACATCCCCATTTATAGAACATAATTGAGCAACACTAGGACCAGACCAATCTAAAAAACAGCAGCTTGATATATGCAGAGATTCCCAGCAGCTTCAAAAGCTAACCACAGGCCCCTCCAAATCCAAGCAACTCAAACAGAAAAAGTGTTAAATTTAATATGTATAACGGTGGATTAGCATTAATTGGTTATTGAATTATAATTAAATTGTTAATATATCGATTATAATATTAATTCCAATTAAATAGCAAATTGATAAAGTAGTTGTTGGGTATTTATTAAAGAATGACCCTATGATGGGATGGAGTCGTTTTAATGTTAACCCATTGAGAGGTCCTACTCTCTTTGGTAGGTTATAAGAATAGCCTCCCCATTAGGCATTCTCGATCGATGGACGGGGCAAAACCTACCGAAAAGAAGTAACCCTCTCATCTTCTCCAACGATGAAAGCCCTGTTCATCCTCTTCTAATCCTTTGATCTCTTTGTGATGGATTACTGCGAATCTCAGGTATGAAATCCTCCTCTTTACTTTGATTAACATGAATCACATGCTATGATTTGTATCTGTATGGTATTTAGTATTATATGTTTTCCTTCGATTGGTATCAGAGCCATGGATAGATACATGTTATAGGCATTAAGAAAATTGTTAGGGATTTTTATATCATGTTATATCAATATGAAAATTGTAAGTTTTTCCTTCAACAACTTTCGTTTTTCATGCTTGTTCTTCAAAATTGAAACTATGATTAAGCAATGATTTGAAAAGTGTTTAAGAGCTTTTCTTCTCACGTGTTATTGAATAACATACTGAAAATCGTTGGATTTCATTAAATAAAAGCGTGAAATCGTGTTTTTCGTTTCCCTTTCCGTGAAGCCGGTTCAATCGCCTGGAGTTTTGCTCGCCTCGCGATTACGGGCATCGACAACGGTTGGAATTCCAGTTAAGCCTCGCGGAGATTATTCTCGCCTCGCGAACTTAAAGCGGAAGGCGTGAAATTGTCATCCTCTGGTGGGTCGCCGATTGCGTTTCTCGCCTCGCGACCAGAAGCTATTGTTCTCGGAAAATGAAGGCTCTGAGGTCGCCTCGTGAACATGCTCCTCGCCTCGCGACCGAGGTAGTTGTTCTAGGAAAATGAAAGGTTTCGGGGTAGGCCTCATGAACACTTTACTCGCCTGCAGTACTCTTGAAAAGACCAAGCGTTGTTTGACTTTTTCAAGATTAGCCTCATGAGATACCTCTCGCCTCGCGAATATTTTATGTGAATTAAGTTGTGTGTTCTATCTGCATTTGTTATACAATATATTTTTTCTAATGTATAATTGTAGCATGACTATTGATATATTTTTGAATAGTTATGAACTCACCTATCGTGGGTATAATTATACAAAATTTGTGTTGTTAAACAATTAATTATTCTAATGTGTATGGTATTATATTAATAATAATTATACCTATCGGTGTATTATTATTAATGTAATTCGTTAATATATTATTTACTATTGTCTTAAGCATGTCAATTATGGTTTCAAGTACTATCGTTATTAGAAATTTTGGTGATGTCGAGTTCGGTACATTGTATTATTCTTCTTATTGTATTTCTTATTTATTATGATTTAAGGACCCTTAGGCGGAATTATAATGAATAAGAAAATTTGTATTATGGGCAAGATTGGCTGTATATATATATATATATATATATATATATATATATATATATATATATATATATATATGGAATCATATTGCCTTAACTCTTAATGATTCCTTATTCTCTGTTTTATATCAGCCTCCTTCCCAAGTGCTGTCAAAACTCACGAATGGGACAAACTATGAGGTGGAAAGAGTCTACAGATCTCCTCAACTATTCTTGACTTGGAGTCGGCCTTAGGAAGACAAGCCAGCGATCTCATGATGAATCTCTGCGGCCGAGAAGATTGCTTATGAAATGGGAACACTCTAATAGAGTGTGCACGAAAGTGATAAGTATACTATGGGAAATCCATCGGTGAAATCCGAGAGACCAATAATGCTAAAAGAATGTCGAGAAAAGTTGTTGGGGGAGAAATTTATGACTTTTGAGAAGGCTCGGAAAAGTCAATATCTTTCCTTGTTTGACAGACCAAATATGATGGGGTCGGTGGTGTGCGTGAGCATATCATGAGATTGATGCACTAGTACAACAAAGCGAGATCTCTTAAAGTGGAAATTGGCGAAAGTACTTTAATCTCAGGGTTCTTGAATCTCTTCCTTCACAATTTGATGTAATGAAGACCTCTTACAATACTCAGAAATTTGAATGGACGGTGGATGAGATGATTGCCATTTGTTACACAAGAAGAAGATTCCATTAGAAAGGAGTAAATCTCCACAGTGCTCATTTTTTGCATCGGTCCAAATCAAACTTCTAAGTCGAGTTCAAGATTTGTGAAGAAAGATCAAAAGGAAGAAGAAAAATGAAGCAGCACCTCTGAGGCTAAGAAAAGTTTCTTCAAGGGTAGCTGCAAATATTGTAAGTATGGCCTACAAGGTAGAGGATTGCTATTTCTTGAAAAGAAACAAGAGAAGCAAAGTATATTCCTGGCTTTAACATGCTTTGAATCCAATGTCATTGATGTTCCTCCAAATACTTGGTGGTTAGATTGAGTGCAACCATTCATGTTGTGAATTCCTTGCAGGGGTTCACAAGCCTGGGAAACCAAGTGATCTTGAGTCCAAGATTATTATGGGAGATGGTGGAGTTTACGTTATTGACATTGGATTGTTTCTTTACTTTGCCTTATGGACATAATTTGCTTTTAAGAGATCTTTGTGTATGCACCTTCTATGAGAATGAACTTGATTTACATTTTGCTTTGGATAAATGTGGTTACACTTTTAAGTTTGGTAGTGGGGAAGTTGCTTGTTTATTCGATTCTGCTTTAGTTGGTTCGGAGTTTTACGTGATGGCCTTTATATGTTAGATCTACATGACATGTGCATCAATTCTCTTTGTTGGAAACAAGCGCGGTAGGATTAATGAACAATCTTCTATGTTATGGCATCGGCGTTTGGGGCATATTTCTAGGCCCGTATTGAGGAGGCTAGTCAAGGAAGGTATTCTCCATGATCTAGACTTCTCAGATTTTGATACATGTGTTGATTGCATCAAAGGCAAATTCTTTTGCCAAGGTTAGGAATAAAGCTGCAAATAGGTGTGGCGATGTGCTACGAGTTGATTCACAGAGCCATTGTGTGGACCTATTACACCCACTGCCATGGGTGGATATGGGTATTTATTACCTTTATAGATGATTTCTCGAGATATGGATGGATAGATCTTACGCAAGAAAAGTCTAGTTCTCTAGATGCTTTTAAATCCTTTAAAACTTTGTTGAGTTGAAAGCAGGTAGGAAAATAAAATGTGTAGATACGCGAGAGGTGGAGAATTCTATGGTAGATATAATGGGGCAGGGTAGAAACCCAGGACCTTTTGCCAGATTTCTTGAGGAATGCGGTATTGAAGCTCGATACACTATGCACAGTACTCCTGAGCAAAATGGAGTTGCGAGAGGCGTAACCAGCTCACTTATGGAGATGGTAAGATGTATGTTGAGCCATTCATCATTGCAGACTTTCTTTGGGGAGATGCCTTAAAAGCTGCTGTCTACATTCTAAATCAAGTACCAGCAAGTCTGTGCCAAAAACTCCATGAGCTCGTGAGTGGAAAGAAGCAGAGTTTGAAACATTTTCATGTATGGGGTTGTAAGGCGAGAAGTTAGACCTTATAATCCTCGAGTCTAAGAAGCTTGATCTTAAGGCTGTTAGTGGCTTCTTTATTGGCTTTGTGTGGGTTCAGGTGGCGATTCTATTGTCCGTCTCATTCTGTGCGAGTCGTAAATCCCGAATCGAGGCGGTTTTCTTTGAGGATGACTTGGATAGTGGGAGTGATATACGACCCGATTACTCTTAAAAGAAGATCGCACCATTGTTCTATAGCATTTGTTCCTTTTCCTCTGAAGTTTTGATTCGGTGATGATGTTAATCGAGAGTCTTCAACATGAAGATAGTGTGGCGGCACTACTTGTAGATGAACAAGAACATGATCTTATTGTTGATGAAATTCCGAGGCGATCTCAAAGAGTGAGACCTTCCATACCAGATGATTATGTTGTATATCTTGGGAACATGAGTTTGACCTCAATGATGATGATGATCCTATTACCTTTGAGGAGGCCAATTTCTAACTCTCGTGCTACGATTGGGTGAATGCTATGCATGATGAGTTGTCTTCTATGTCTCATAATGGTGTTTAGTGCGGAGGAATTGCCGATTGGTTGTAAACCTGTTGGATGCAAATGGGTTTTCAAAACCAAGCGTGCTCCAGATGGTAAAGTTGAAAGGTAAAGCCCGGACTAGTAGCTAAAGGCTATAACCAAAGAGAGAAGGCATTGACTATAAGGAGACTTTCTCACCAGTCTCTCTGAAAGATTCATTTCGAGTTGTCATGGCTTTGGTAGCTCATTTTGATCTAGAACTTCACCGGATGGATGTGAAGACGGCATTTACGAATGGAGACCTTCCTGAAGATGTTTACATGGTTCAGCTGAAGGTTTTGCTGAAGCAGGGAAAGAGCACTTGGTTTGCAAGCTGAATAAGTCTATTTATGGTGAAAGCAGGCCTCCAGGACAATGGTATTTGAAGTTTGATCAGGTTGTCACTTCTCTTGGCCCGGAGAAAATGCCTCGGGATCGGTGTGTTTACTTGAAGACTTGTGAGGGTGAATTCATCATTCTCGTTCTATATGTTGATGATATACTCTTCTTGCTAGCAGTTTGTGTTAAAATTACGTAGAGACAAAACTCATGTTGAGTAGCCACTTTGATATGAAAGACCTTGGTGATGCTTACGTTGTTTTAGGCATCAGTTTTATCGTGATAGGTCACGTGGTGTTCTTGGATTGTCTCAAAAGGATATATTGAAAAAGGTCCTCAAAGGTTTAATATGCATTCTTGCTCCCCAAGTGCTGCTTTTTGTTCAAAGGGTGAAGAAAAATTCTCTAAATCTCGATGTCCTCAAAATAATGTAGAAATAAATGAAATGAAAAAGGTCTCCATATGCTTCATTTGTTGGCGGTTTAATGTATGCTCAAGTTTGTACTCGTCCAGGCATTGCTTTTTTTTGTAAATGCTTTAGGGAGATGCTTGAGCAACCCAGGTTAGGTCATTGGAAGCGTAAAAAAGGTCATGAGATATTTGCAGGGACAAAGATTATATGTTGACCTATAAAAGTCGATCAACTTGAGTCCTTTGGTTATTGATTCCGATTTATGAGTTGCCTGACGCGAAAAATCTATCCGGCTTTATCTTTATGATGGCGAGGAGGAGCTATTTCTTGGAAAGCGTCAAGCAGACAGCTTGACTACTTCTACCATGGGCGGTATGTTGCTTGCTATGAAGGCTACTTGTCAAGCCATGTGGCGAAAAATTTGATTTACGGCTTTCATATTGTTGAAAGCATATCCGAACCACTTGTGATATATTGTGACAATCTGCTGCCTGTGAACTTCTCTCATAACAATAGAAGCTCTTCTCGCACTAAGCATTTTGATGTGAAATATTTGTTCGTTAGAGAGAAGATTCAGGGAGTTTCGGACTTCGTATTGAGCATATTGATCCGAAACATGCTTCTGTGATCCACTAACCAAAGGCTTAACTGTTGGAATATTAGGAATCATGTAATTCATATGGGTTTAGTTAAGTCTTTTGATGTATTGGATTAGTGGAGTCTGAAACCATTATTTGCCCATTATCATTTTTTTATGAGATATGTAAATTGGCGTCATTCTTGGTTTCATATCTCTTATAGCATTTTAAGATGCTTGGATCCATCTTTTGAATTGCATATTTCTATTTATTAATAATATGAAATTATATATTCATCAAACTTTAAGTCAAATATGAGAAATTAGCATGTATGATTTACTTCCCTATCGGATACTATTTCTGCATTGTTAAAGCTTATATTTCTTATACTGCTGGTTAACGTGTGCTTTGATTGTAACTGGTATTTCTCTTTAATAATTGATTAATGCTATCCAAGTGGGAGAATGTTAAATTTTAATATGTATAACAGTGGATTAGCATTAATTGGTTATTGAATTATAATTAAATTATTAATATATCAGTTATAATATTAATTCCTAATTACATAACCAATTGATAAAGTAGTTGTTGGGTATTTATTAAAGAATGACCCTATGATGGGATGGGTCATTTCTAATGTTAACCCATTGAGAGGTCCCTACTCTCTGCTGGTAGGTTATAAGAATAGCCTCCCCATTAGGCATTCTATCGATCGTTAACCGAGAACCAAAACCTACCGAGAGAAAGAGAGGAGTACCCTCTCATCTTCTCCAACATTCTGAAACTGTTCATCCTCTTCTCATCCTTTGATTGCTGTGATGGATTCTGCCCGAATCTCAAGGTATGAAATCCTCCTCTTTACTTTGATTAACATGAATCACATGCTATGATTTGTATCTGTATGGTATTTAGTATTATATGTTTTCCTTCAAAAGGAGATTGCATCCATATGCTGTTGCAGCAAAACAGCAGCACAAAGGTACCTAAATAACTGGTTAATATGATAACTGAGTAGCAACCTGTTTGCTGAGGTAAAAAAAGGACCTTCACCCTGCACTCAAGTCTCTGAAAAACAAATTCTCAAACCTTGAAAACCTGTATATAACAGAGCCAAACTGGTTGCACATAATCACAGTATGACAGCAGACTCGCAGGACAACATATCTTCAACTAGGAGCTTGCTTTCATACACTCCAAGGGAGAAATGCACCAATCTGAAAACATGTAATGAACCATTTTGCCTCTATTTTTGAACCAGTTCCATGCTCTTACCTTTGTCATTTTTAGATTTTGTGCCGCATCTAGATTTTCCTGGTTAAATATTATCCCATTTCTGTGTGTCCAAATGGACCATACAGTGGAAAACCATAGGATCAACCAGTTTTGTTTAAGCAATTTTCCCCTAACCATTCCCCTATGTTGTGTAAAATGATCCTTTCCTTCTATAGGCATTGCAAGCGCAAATTCAGCCCAACTGTATACAGCATTCCACAATTCCACCAATTTGCTACAAGCAAAAAACAAACGATCCATTGTTTCCAGCTCATTGCTGCACAAAACACATTTTGCTTCCTCTATATTTGTGATAACATTCCTTATCCAAAGATTGTGCCTCGATGGGGCCCTATTCAGTATCACCTGCCAACCAAAAGCTGTGACCTTCAATGGAACAGACTGCACCCATAATTTTTTAAAAACTCATCCACAAAAGGCTTTTCGGACTTGTTAAGGTGCATGAATACTTGATTAGAACCAAATAAGCTTCCTTGCATGTATAGTCTTCATCTTTGTTGAGACGACAAAACCACTTGTCATTTGAGTCCCTGTTTATATTTGCATTAGCTAATATTTCCATAAGTTCATGCATTATGGTCTCCTCCCAAGCAAAGAGGTTCCTTCTCCATTGTAAATCCCAAATCCAAGTATCTGCCTCTCAACTCCCTGTGTCTGCCACCGTTGCAGCTTGATTTACAGATATTGAAAATAACCTGGGAAACAAGCTTCACAAAGCTGCATTTCCAGTCCATAATCAGTCCAAAAGCTTGTATTTCTGCCATCCCCCACCTTTCTAACTAAACAGTTTCTAAACCAGTCTTGTGGCACATTATTTCCTCCTTGAATGCTACTCAAATCTCGCCACAACATTGAAGATGAATTAACAGAATTGCTGTGCATGTTATTCAGCACCTAAATTATCCACTCCATATCTAAAGTGCAAGACATCATACCACGGACCTTTCTCCTCGTTAACCATCCTCCAAAGCCACTTCCCTAGTAACGGCACATTGAAAAGATGGATATCTTTTATACCTAATCCGCCACTGCTTCTAGGCTTGCAAACCTCGGTCCATTTTACCCAAGCTATTTTTTCTTTCTATCATAGTTGCCATCCCAAAAAAAAATTATTTGTATAGAAACTATCTCTTTCAACAATGTCTTTGGAATCTTCATAAAATATAAAGAAATAAATAGGCAAGTTAGAGAGTCTCGAGGAGTTGATTAGGAACGATTCTATCGCCAAGAGAGATTCCTTCTCATAAAATGAAGTATTTTTCTCAAGATATGGTATGTTTTTTTTTTTTTTTTTATGGTGCGTTTTGGCACCACACGAAATTTTCAACTGTCACCCGAGCCTTATAAGACCAACTTCAACATTTGTTAGTTAAGCATAAGAACTATTTCTTATAAGAATCTTCATTGGAGATGAATGATATGACAACAGAGGTTGTAGAATGGTTCTTCTATAAGAACCATTCTTAGCGAATTTTTTTCATTGAAAGAGTGAGAAAGTGAGAAAGCGAGTAAATAATGCTTGTGATACCCATTTTAAAATCTCAAAATGAGTTCTTCTTTGGAGTGAAATGGAGGTTGAGTTCTTATATCGCATGTGGTATCTTTGGACCCACAAAATGATATATAAGAATCAAAATGTGGTTCTACCATTGTGGATGCTCTAATGAGATTAATTTTTTATTCTTTCCTCGTTAACAATACGATGACCTAGAGCGCCTCTCTTTCTCGACCTTCCCTCTACTCCTCTTTTCCTCTTATCCTCATCCAGGGAAGGGGGTGATTTTGGGCTATTTTGGAGTGGGAATCACCTCTCTACTTCAATTTTCTCTCATTTTTATCTAAATAAGTGGTTTTCCACATAGATCAGTTTTTCGTAGCGTCTTGTTGCGGCGTCGTTTGGTTCCCAGTCTTGTTGCGGTGTTCGTTTGGTTGGTTTGGCGGATCGACACGATCCATTCTGATTTAATCAAGATTTGGGCGTCAGCGTAACAAATCCGAATGCATGAGTATTCAATCACTTTGATTTTGTAATATATGTAGGCATTTTACCTCGTTATGCTATTAACACTGGGTCTTTGTGAGTTTGGTCGCGAGATTCATCGTTTTTCGATTTTTAGCGATATTGAATTTGTGTTGTTTTCGATGTATTTTATCAATTTGAATAAATGAATATTTTTTTAGTAAAAAAAAACAATAATGCTTAATAGTGCGAAAGCGAAATTTCGCACTAGCTCATTCAACTTCGGTCATATGCTAATTATGATTTCCTTGCACTGGCCCACACACTTTGATTTACAATTGTGGTATCTTATATCACATGTGGTATCTTTGGACCCACAAAATGATATATAAGAATCAAAATGTGGATTCTACCATTGTGGATGCTCTAATGAGATTAATTTTTTTATTCTTTCCTCGTTAACAATACGATGACCTAGAGCGCCTCTCTTTCTCAACCTTCCCTCTACTCCTCTTTTCCCTCTTCATCATCCACCGAGAAGGGGTGGTTTTGGACCATTTTTGGGTTTGGAATCACCTCTCTACTTCGATTTTTCTCTCATTTTTATCTAAATAAGTGGTTTTCCACGTAGATGCAGTTTTAAATCGTCTTATTACGGCGTCGTTTTGGTTTCCCGTCTTGTTGCGGTGTTCGTTTGGTTCGATTTGTAGATCGGCTTGATCCATTATAGATTCAATCAAGATTTGGGCGTCAACGTAACAAATCCAGAAGGCATGAGTATTCCGATCACTTTGATTTTGTAATATTTGTAGGCATTTTACCTCGTTATGCTATTAACCCGGATCTTGTGAGTTTGGTGCGGATTCATCGTTTTCGATTTTAGTGATATTGAATTTGTGTTGTTTTCGATGTATTTTATCAATTTGAATAAATGAATATTTTTTTAGTAAAAAAGAAATAATGCTTCATAGTACGAAGCGAAATTTCGTCCGCTCATTCAACTTCGGTCAGGCGAATTCCCACGGCGTTGTGGGCGCAACGTCAGGTGACTTTGAAGCTTATTAGCCATCGGATCAATCAGGCGGCTCAGAAATTGACACGTGGCCTATTTTTTTAAAAAAAACCAAGATGAAAACGCTTAATTTTCTTTGTGGCGCTGGCGCTAGCTTGGTTTCCCACACTCGCGAGGCGAGCCAAGGTTTGCGGGGCGAATCTCCAAAGATGAAAAAAGTTTAAGAAACCGTAACCCCTCTTCCCCATGTGAGCCGTGGCAGTAGCGAGAAGGAAGGGGCGGAACGCTGCCACGGCAAGTCGGAGGCGTCGCCATCGCTGCCCATTGCCACCGCCGTCGTGCTCCATCGCACCACCGCTCGGCCACCGTAAAGGTAACACATTCTAAGTTAAAAAAGTAGCCCCTTTTTGTGGTATTTCTTTGATTCTTTGTCGACTTTAACATTAACTAAAAACCCACATTGATTCCATCAACTTAGACTTAGTTTTTTGGTTTTGTTTATGTTAACATGTTGTTGGCCTTTGGTTCTCTGTTTTCAAGCTGAATCAATGTTGTTGGCCTTTGGTTCTCTGTTTTGTTTTCAAGCTGAATCAATGTTGTTGGTTTTGACCATCCATACGATCTTTGTGCATCTCTTTTCGAAGATGGATGTTTGTTAAGTGTATTATATAGCATATAGCATATTCAACATTGATGGCCTTTTCGAAGATGGCCTTTGCTTATTTGTTTATTTGCTTATGTCCATGCTTTCACATTCCACAATGAACTCTATTTTCACTTGTTAGGTTCTATGATCAAACATAATGACTTCAAATATTGATTGGAAGCCAAGGATTGGTATGGAATTTGATATCTTGAGGCAGCTTTTGAATTTTTGGCGTGCATATAGTGTACATGTTGGCTTTTGAGTTAGAAACGTTACTCGAACAAGAGAAAAAAAAGGCGGTATTATATCATCATGTAGGTTTACTTGTTGTAAGGAAGGAAGTATGACGAGAAAGACAAGAGATGCTTACGTTAAAAAACATAGGCCTGAGACTAGAAGCGATTGCAAAGCAAATGTTTCACTTGTATTAAGGAATGGGAAGTTTGTCATCCATGAATTTATAGAGGACCATAACCACCTCTCTACAACCTCCGGAGACAACACACATGCTTGCGTCCCTGAGAAAGATAAGCTGAAGTGCAAGCATATGAGATTGATATGGCTGGGACTCGGGTTAAGGGAAAAGTTAACATTTCAACTTATGAGCACACATGCAGGACATAGAGCCAATCTTGGATATACACGGGTGGATGTAAGAAATTACCTCATGGCAAGAAGGCAAAGAAGTATGGTGTATGGCGAGGCTGGATGTCTTTTGCAATATTTTCAGCGACAATTATTAGAGAATCCGTCATTCTTTCATGCATACCAGATGGATATGGAAGAACAAATCACAAATGTATTTTGGTGTGATGCAAAAATGGTGTTGGATTATGGGTATTTTGGTGACGTTGTCTCATTGGATACTACTTATTGTACCACCAGGTGCTAATAGACCACTTGCTCATTTTTTGGTTTCAATCACTATAGGGGTTCGGTTATTTTTGGTGCAGCGTTATTGTATGATGAAAGCAGTTGAATCATTTAAATGGTTGTTCGAGACATTCTTACAAGCACACAACAACAAAAAACCTCGTACTATCTTTACTGACCAAGATCGGGCAATGGCCAAGGCACTTGATGAAGTGATGCCTGAGACTCGCCATGGTTTATGCACCTGGCACTTGTCGCAGAATGGAATTAAACATCTTGGAAACTTGATGAAGGGCGGAAGTTATTTTTTAAGAGATTTCAAGAAATGCATGTATGACTTTGACACCGTGACTGATTTTGAGACGGCTTGGACCAAGATGATCAACGAGTATAATGTTCATGAAAATAAGCTGGATTAAATCAGTTTATGCTATAAAAGAAAAATGGGCTTCGTGTTACATGAAAGAAGCATTCACACTTGGGATGCGAAGCACACAACTTAGTGAAAGCCTGAATTCTCACTTTAAGTCTTGTATGAGACCGAATGTGGATATTATCCAATTCTTCAAACACTTTGAACGGGTTGTTGAGGAGAAGAGAGGCAGCGGAGTTGACTTGTGAGTATGCATCCTTACATAAGCTTGCAATGTTAAGATATGAGTTGTCACCAATACTAATACAAATGGGAAAAGTGTACACACACATTGTATTTGATTTGTTCCAGAATGAGTTTAAGTTGTTCTTAGCTTCATGCATATCGAGAGAAAATGAGTCTCACTCTTTATGCCGAGTATGTCATCAATATGGTCAACCATGAAGGGTCTGGAGAGTATCATATGATCGTGCTACAACCTCAATATCTTGTAGTTGTAGAAAGTTTGAGACATTTGGCATACTTTGTTCACATGCACTGAAAGTGTTTGAAGCACATGATGTTAAGGTCATTCACGAGAAGTATATTTTAAGAAGGTGGACTAGAGAAGCCCGTTGCGGCGTTGTGCAAGATGTGAATGGAAAGGATGTTGAAGGAGATCCAAAATTAGCTAGCACCACGGAGATTTAGACAGCTTGTCTCTAAGTTCATTAGGCGGCAGCCGAGGTGTCGACCTATGAAGAATACCACAAGCATGTAGATAACAATGTAGATGTCATGTGTAAGCAAATAATGGAACTTACGCTTACAATAAAGGAAACAATGATATTCCTAACAATGATAACCCCCCATCTGTGATTAATGATGTTATGCAACCGAAGGGATTCAAGCATAGACCTGGCATACAGAGACATAAGCGACTGAAGGGTTGGGTTGAGTGTCAAAACAGTAGGAGAAAAGGACCTCCACCAAGAGGACAACCACATGGTCAACCATCTTAGGTATATTCCTCAATGAGTATCACTTGTACTAACTACTTGTACTATCATTTTTTTTAACTTTACATAGTTATTTTAGGATAAAGAATTAAGAAATCATCGACCTTGTGAAGTATCTTGTTCAAGCACCTCCAAGTTATGAGTCTACTCAAAGACAAGATGATCAATTTAGTTTCACGGCATTTTTGATGGTAATGTCATCTATCTATTTGAAAAAAGTGTTATCCTTACTTTTTTGATAGTGAGATGTTGATTAGTTTGTGTTTTTATGTGTAGGCACCTCTTGATGAAACGAACACCACACCATTCGATATCATGTCTTCAATCCACGATCTACATTGAAAGAATTGAAGCATTGAAGCATTGATCACATTAGATATCATTTTTTGGAACTTTATTTTTGGTGTTGATATCTTGATGTATTTTTTGATGGTGGTATCTTAGTCCATTTTTGATATTGATATCATCACATATTACATCATTTTTGGTGTATTGATACAATTGAAGTTGTTACTCATTATATCATCACATATTACGGTATTGATATCATCACACATACTTATTTTGCGATTAAATATCTTTGTTATAGTCAACATGGGCAGCTTGCAAGAAGTAATAGATAAGTCACGGTGGAGATTCGCCGCGAACCTTGGCTCGCCTCGCGAGTGTGGAAACCCGAAGCCGGTGCCAGACCTGGTGATGGAGCGCCAGCCCCGGTGAAGGCGCTCAGCGAGGAAGAGGCGCCCAGCGTTGAAGAGTCGAGAAGAAGCGGATGTTTTGGTCGCCCAGCCTGAGGCCGGGCGCCCGATTCTGCAGGTACGGCCCCTGTTACGGGAAAGAGGATTACGGGTTTCTTAAACTTTTTCATCTTTGGAGATTCGCATGCGAACCTTGGCTCGTCTCGCGAGTGTGGAAACTAAAGCCGGCGCCTAAGCCGGCTGGTGATAAGTGCAATTGGTGAAAAAAAAATTAGCGTTTTTTCATCGTTGTTTTTTTAAAAAAAAGGCCACGTGTCAATTTACGAGCCGTCGGATTGATCAACCGGCTAATAACTTCAAAGTCACTGGCGTTGCGTGTCACAACGTCAGGAAATTGCTTCCAACTCAGTCATATGCTAATTATGATTTCCTTGCCTGGCCCACACACTTTGATTTACAATTTCTCTGTCCAATTATATTTTCCCTTCTTCAATTCATCGAATTCGTCTCGTGCTAAATAGCATGACTGAAAAAAAAAGATTAATTTTTTCTCAATCACTACTATAAAGTATAAAGTACAAACAAACTCCCCCGGAATTAACTAGCCTTTAAATTTGCAAAAATATTTTCTTAATATCGGCTGTGACCCCGTGCTCACATGGAGGCGTATTCTACAATACACCCATTTAAAATTTTATTTTTGATACTCCATGTAAATTATTTAATTTTAACTAAAAAAAAAAAAAAAAAAAAAAACCTGTCTCTCTCCCCCAACTAAACTCATTTTCTCTCTCCCCAACTCAACCCATCTCACTCCCTGCGAGGCCCAGTGAAGATCCTCAAACCATGTCACTGTGAAATTGTTGAACTGCGTGTAATATGTGACTTTTTTCATTAAAATTATATGGATTGAAGTTCGAGTTTCCTGGAGACATTATATCAGTGTGAAATTGTGAATTCTCGAGGATGCGTTCTAAATTTTTTTTTGGTACATGTGTTCTCCTTCTTTTTTTTTTTGTAAATAATGTCAGATTCGAACGGCAGGAAGGTGAAGAGCGACAGGGGAAGAGCTTATCATAGGTTGGAGGTTCGAACGGCGGCGAAGGCGGCAGCGTGCTCTGGTCTGCGCGATGGTCACACACGTCTGTTCCAAGCGGCGATGGTCGAACACGTCTGTTCCAAGCGACGGTGGCCGAACACGTTTGCGCGGTGGAGAACGACAGACGACGGGGCATCTACCTGGTGGGTCTGTTCCAAGTGGCGAACGGCGCAGAGCGGAGCTTCACGGTGCGATGGCAGTTCACGATCTAGACCACTTCTGGTTATGCTTGTGAGCGTGCGGTGCTGTAACGAGCAGAGAACAATGGAATGGGCATGCTGGTTATGTGAATTGTTATATATCTTTTTTTCTGGTAGAAGAATTGTAGTATATCTAATCTGTGTTCTGAAGGTTAAAATAACGTAACTGTTTTAGTTTAATTTTTAATATATAACCGGTGTATGCTCAAGTGGAATGTGCTTCCATCTTTTAAGCATGGCATGAGGACATAAGTTGGATCTTTGGATTCATACGTATGGAAAAAAAAAAAACTATTGATAGGATCCTTACTTAAGCATCTTTTCATATAACCGGTATAAAAAAAAAATTATATCGATAATAAATTATAAATTATCCTATTTATAACTCTTTAAGATAATCAATGAAAGAATCTAATATTTTTTGGGTCAGAAGTTTTTAAGGAAAAAGTTTGTGGGTCTTCGGCTGTGTGTAACGCCGTTTTCATTAGACCCAAAAGCCACAAGCCCACACTAACAAGCAATAAGGCTCTAAAACCACGCTATGCCCAGTCCCGCAACCACATGCATAAAAAATGTTTCAAGCTTTGTCTCAATTGGCTGCACCAAGACCAAACAAACAAACGCCGAAGAAAAGCCATTCTGCCATAATTGCTTCTTCCTTTGAAGCAAACCCTGCGCAAATATGTAAATGCCGACTTTGCATGCAGCATTTTGGTGCGAGGGAGAAAAAAAAAAAGCGATGAAAAGTTTAGAATAAAAATCACTTCACATCAGTTACTAACTATAAGTGTGAGAAGATTAAAACCATACAGTTATTTATTAAAGAATGTGATATGATTAAAAATCAAGGCCGGCAAGACTAAAGCCCTAGCTTTAGGTCTACATGTAAAAAAAGATATTTACTCTTAATTTTTGTAAAATAAAAAAATCACACGTGCTAATAAAAAGGCTCAACAAAAAATAATTTCATCCAGTCTTACTTAAAATAAAAAATCATCATTCAACTGTTTATGAGAAAATCAAGGATTTATATTCCAACATATCCATGATTTGTTATGTACGTGCACTTAATATTAATCACTGATTTTCTTATCAACAGTTGATATTATTTACTTTACTCCCTAAAGTGAATTGCTTACTTTAGAGGAGCCGGATCCTAATCCAAGACAGGAGCTTGTGGTATAATAGTTCATTGCACTTCCATTCATTACAAGTGTCTTCTAGTAACCATGTTCAATTCTACAAACAATATTTTTCAACGTCGATGTGTCGCATGTAATGTAAATGATTTTTAGTTTTTTACCATGAAATGGAAATCGGGTCAGAAGACTTTCACCCCGTTTGTTTTGACATTCTTGGAGGAGGATGTAGTTTCCCATCAGCCAATCCTCCTTCTTGAGTGTTGTGATTTTAAATGTAATTGATTTTTTTAAATTGATTTGGTTAGAATTAAGTTTGAATTAATTTATGTTTGAATGTTTTTATTTTAAAAGCAAGTTTGATATAAAACTTAGTGTATATTTTCAACTCAACTCAAAAACTACATTTTGTAACTTCTAGTCAGAATCGTTTTTGAAGACAAAATCAATTTTACCTGACAGTAACCAAATATCTCATTTTTACTAAAATCATATTTGACAGATAACAGAATCAATTCTAAAAATTTTTAACATAAAATCAAACACACACTTAGACGTTGACCTAGATAATTGCAAGGAAAAAGGCTTGCTGAAAGCTCCCACGTCTCACGGAAGAAAATTAAGATACAGTAAGTCTTGTTAGAATACCCCGAGTATTCGCTTTTAATATTAGTTTTTGTTATAAAAAAAAAAAAAGAGTAAGTCTTGTTAGAGAGAGTGTACATCTATAATAAGCAGGGGAATGGGGTCTATATAAGCATGGAAATGGTGACAATTTTGTTGATCACATGGAAATGTTGACTTAGAAAAGTAAAAGGAACGAGCTTTCATAGTGGTTAATACTATTATGAGTGGATGCGTTTGATTTGGACTCAGAATAAGGAGAACGATACAGGATAAACCTATACGTACTTGATAACTTTTTATCTAATATGACGTTTGATAAATAATGAATAGGATAAACAAAATAATATTAAATTAATTTACTGTAATATCCCTTTGTGATATTATATATACAATAAGTATTATATATAAAAGATATATTATAGTGTAATATAAAATAATATTATAAATTATAATTTATAGAGTATGATATTAATATATATATATATATATATTATTGAAATATTATTGTCTCTTAGTCCTAAGCCCAACTCCCCTAGTTGTATTTAGTTATTGTTCAGTGTAGTTTGTAATTAGCTGTTGTATTTGTTGTGGCTTGGGCTAAGTGTTTGGGCTTATTTGTTAGCTCTGTTTTCTGTTAGGTTTCTGTTTAGTTTTAGTTTTCTGTTTTCCTTTTAGTTTCAGTGGCTGCCATGTATATATTGCTTGCCCCCTGTAACCTTGAGTATTCAAGAAAAGTTGATCTTTAATTCAATTAAGTTTTTCTTTCAGTTTCATCTTCTTGCTGCTGTTTCAATATGGTATCTCAGAGCGACGATTCTGGTGACGAAAGGAAGCCATCGGAGAAGAAGAATCATACCTCTGGGAATGGCAAAAATCAGACAAATCCACCTCCAAATCCCGCTTATTTTCTAAGCTACTCAGACAATCCCGGAATTCCATTGGTTGCATCAACTCTCAATGGAGACAACTATCGCACTTGGGCAAGATCTATGAAGACAGCCCTCAAAGCAAAAACGAAATTAGGTTTCGTTGATGGCTCTGTTAAGAAACCATAAGAGTATTCAGCCAATTTCCACAGTTGGGAAAAGGCTGATTCCATGGTTCTGGCTTGGATTCTTAATTCTGTGGATCCTAAGCTTCATGCTAGTACATCACACGCCACCACCGCGAAGGAAATTTGGGAAGATCTTGAAGAGAGATTTGCGCAAACAAACGCACCTAGGGTTCATCAGCTATGGAGAACTCTCAGCTTGCTGCAACAAGAATCAGGAACAGCTATTAAGGACTTCTACACACAGTTCAAGGGATATCTCGATTAGCTCAGTGAGCTCCAACCCTTGCCCGAATGCACTTATGGTGCGTCTAAAGCACTCATGATGCGAGAATAAGAGAATAGGGTTCATCTGTTCCTGGGTAGCCTTGACAGATATCAATTTGCACATGTTAAGGCAACCATATTAAACACTGAGCCTCTGCCATCTCTTAGGACTGCTTTCAATCATGTGTTGAGAGAGGAATCAAGATTCACAGCTGAGAAGGAAAGAGCTCAAAAGAATGATGGAGGAGCAGCCTTCTATTCCAATAATAACAGACAGAGAGGAAAAGATGGTCCAAGACTCAAATGTGATCACTGTGGCAAAACTGGCCATGTAAAATCCAAGTGCTTCGAAATTGTAGGATACCCACCAAATTGGGACACAAGAAGAGGTCAAAGGAATCTTGGCAGAGGAGGAGGACATAGGACTGCAAACTTTGCATCTACAAATGAAGACCATCAAGAAAACTTGAGCACCAAAGAAACAGGACATGCCTTGCATGGAACTTGTGTGCCTCAAGACTCTATGACTGGTAAAATGGGCACGATTAGAGGGCATTTTTGGGTTTTAGACAATGGTGCTTCACACCACATGACCTACTTGCTTCCTCTTTTAGAGGAAGTGAGGAAAATTGAAAAGCCTTTTAACATAATTGTGCCCACTGGACAATCTGTTTTGGTTGAAAGAATAGGGAATATTCAATTGAATGATAACATAAAACTTACAAATGTTCTATATATTCCAAGCTTTAACTGCAATTTAATTTCTGTTCATAAATTGATTAAAGATTTGAACTGTTTGATCACTTATGATCTTAATTGTTGCCACATACAGGACCAAACTTCGAAGAAGAGGATTGGATCAGGTGAATTGCTTGGTGGAATCTATGTGATCAAGATAACAGAAAAAGGGATTTCCTTGGCAGCAACAAAAGAAGATCAAACCATCTTGTGGCATGCAAGAATGGGTCATCCCTCAAATATATGTTTGCGTACCTTTCTCATTCCATTAAATGTAATTTCAATTTTAATAATATAGGTTCGTTGTGATATATGCCATAGGGCAAAACAGTGTAGACTTAGTTTTAATTCCAGTTCAAATAAAGCTGAGGAACCCTTTGACTTGATACACTGTGATCTATGGGGTAAATACCACACACCTACACATAATGGTTCTCATTTTTTTCTTACAATTGTGGATGATTATAGCAGAGGGACATGGGCATATTTGATGAAAGAGAAGAGTGAAAGCGCTAACATTCTCATAAACTTACATAAAATGGTAAAAGTTCAGTTTGGCAGGAACATCAAGAAAGTTAGAAGTGACAATGGGACTGAGTTTGTCAACTCTACCATTAAGAATTTCTTCCAAAAAGAAGGGATTGCCCATGAAACATCTTGTGTGGCAACACCACAACAAAATGGTAGGGTAGAAAGAAAACATAGGCACATTTTAAATGTGGCTAGAGCTCTTAGATTTCAAGCAAACTTGCCTTTAAAATTTTGGGGGGAATGTGTGCTCACTGCCACACACCTCATCAATAGAACCCCTACAGTGGCCAATAAGGGCCTTACACCCTATGAGATGCTATATGGTAAAAGACCTTCTTATGAACACTTAAAAATCCTAGGATGTCTCTGCTACATAAAGAATGTTGCAAAGGGTAAGGACAAGTTTGAGTCAAGGGCTGAGAAATGTATTTTCATTGGCTATCCTATAGGACAAAAGGCTTGGAAGGTTTACAATTTAAAAACAAAAGAGATTTTGACTTCAAGAGATGTAATTTTTTATGAAGACAATTTTCCCCTTGTTGAAAATGGTAACACTAGTACAGTTAGTGAAGATTCTCAAAACAGAAGTGAACCATTTCCCCTTTTGCTGCACTACCCCCGAAGAGAGACAGAGTCTCTCAGTGGAGAAGATCAAACTGAGTTGAGAACAAACTCAGTTAATAGGTTCAATAAGGAACAGGAACGGGACAATGCAGCTCTAAACCATGAAAACAATGCTCACTGTGAGGGGGAGAATAATAATCATTCCCAACAAGAACTTCCTGCTGAACCTAGGATTAGGAGACCACCAGCCTATCTAAATGATTATTACTGCCACTCTGTTGTGGAAAATCCTACTAGGAAGTCTTTTGATCCTAAACCCAATCCTCTCACAGCCTATCCTATTTCTAAGTTTGTAGATTACAACCAATTTTCTGAAAAACATCTTGCTTACTTAGCTGCCATAGCAGAGCATGAAGAGCCTAAAACCTTTAACCAAGCTAGTAAGCATGAGGCATGGAAGGAGGCTATGAAACAAGAAATTCTAGCTTTAGAAGAAAATAAAACTTGGGATCTTGTCAAACTCCCTAAAGGAAAGAAACCTATAGGGTGTAAATGGGTCTATAAACTCAAATACAAGGCTAATGGTGAAATAGAAAAGCATAAGGCCAGACTTGTGGCCAAAGGGTATACACAAGTTGAAGGGGAAGATTTTAATGAAACATTTGCCCCTGTGGCAAAAATGACAACAGTTAGGTGTCTTTTGATTCTTTGTTTGCCGAGGGTTGGGAACTCCATCAAATGGATGTGAGTAATGCCTTCTTGCATGGAGATTTGCATGAAGAGGTCTATATGGATCCTCCACGAGGTTACACCCTTCCCAAAGAAGGCATGGTCTGTAGGTTAAGAAAGTCCCTTTATGGGTTAAAACAAGCCTCTAGAAATTGGTACTTCAAGCTATCTCGGTCACTAATTGACTATGGCTTTCTTTGAAACTCAAGCCGATCAGACTTGTTCACTTATACCGATCACGACACTTTTGTTGCTGTCTTGATTTATGTTGATGATTTAGTTATTGCTAGCAACAATAATGATGCTTGTATTAATGTCAAAAGACACTTAAGTGAATGGTTCCATATGAAGGATCTTGGAGACCTAAAATATTTCTTGGGGCTAGAACTGGCTAGAGTTAAAACAGTAATGTTTCTTTGCCAAAGAAAATATGCTCTTGATGTCCTTAATGAGTGTGGAATGCTTGGCTCAAAGCCCGTAGCTTTTCCTCTTGAGCAAAACCATCAGTTAGCCTTGGACCAAAGTCCTTTGCTTCCCGATCCTTCCCAATCTGAAGAGGCTGGTTGGGAGACATATTTACTTGACAATTACACGACTGACCTTACCTATTATGTTCATATTTTAAGTCAGCAAATGCAGGCACCCAGAGAAGGACACTCGGAATGCATTGTTAGAGTACTGAAGTACTTAAAATCAAGTCCTGGAAAAGGAATCATTCTGCCTAAAGACAACACTTTGCAGCTTACAGTGACTCTGATTGGGCATCCTGTCCCTTAACTCGAAAATCAACTACTGGATATCTCATGAAACTTGGGACAACCCCAATTTCTTGGAAGACAAAGAAGCAGAACACTGTGTCCAAATCATCTAGTGAAGCTGAATATAGGGCAATGTCTCATGCCACTAGTGAGATACTCTGGCTACACAACCTCCTTCGAAGCCTACAAGTTCAAGTCACAACTCCAATCATTCTCCACTGTGATAACCAGGCAGCAATTCACTTAGCTGCAAACCCAGTGTATCATGAAAGAAGCAAACACATTGAAGTGGTATTCACTTCATCGGGCAAACACTACGAGGAAGGGATAATCCAAACTGTTTTCACACCTTCAAGGCAGCAACAGGCAGACATTTTTACCAAGGCCTTGGGAGCTAAAAGTTTCCAAGAACTTAACAGCAAGATAGGTGTTCATGAGCCCTTCACACCCCATCTTGAGGGGGAGTATTGAAATATTATTGTCTCTTAGTCCTAAGCCCAACTCCCCTAGTTGTATTTAGTTATTGTTCAGTGTAGTTTGTAATTAGCTGTTGTATTTGTCGTGGCTTGGGCTAAGTGTTTGGGCTTATCTGTTAGCTCTGTTTTCTGTTAGGTTTCTGTTTAGTTTTAGTTTTCTGTTTTCCTTTTAGTTTCAGTGGCTGCCATGTATATATTGCTTGCCCCCTGCCCCCTGTAACCTTGAGTATTCAAGAAAAATTGATCTTTAATTCAATTAAGTTTTTTCTTTCAGTTTCATCTTCTTGCTGCTGTTTCAATATATATATATATATATATATATATATATATATATATAAACACATATGTACGGGAGCGTAAAGGGGAGAGGGGGAGGAGGGACGGAGAGATATAAGAATAATTTTGTTTTATTGAGTAGTATATCTACGGGACAAAAAGTTGTCTCATAGTTTGATAAGGAACAAAATTTCGAGTTTTTGTCTAGTCTTTCAGTCTTATTTTGTCATGTTTCATGATCACTTTATAAATCAAATAAAAAATAAAAAGCTGTATTGTCTAGTCTGATAATTTTTTGTAAATCAAACGCAACTTAAGTGTTGTGAATATTTTTCACCAATATTTTTAACTATTCAGTAGGACCTCATTATACGAAATGTGACCAATGATGTGGAGCGGAGCAACAGTCTGGTGAGTGAAAGAAAGAAATAATAATAAAGGATATATGCTGGAATAGTGTGTTTCATTAGAACGTTGAGATACATTTATATAAAAAGTACATCTGAGACAGAGAGAACATTGAGGCTAAGGTTAAGGAACAAAATCTCCTATAAATGATACATAATTGATATAAACAGATATCTCTCCTATAATTGATACGCCAATCCTGGAGATGATGATAATTATAATAATTAGCTATTAATTGCTTTAGCTCCATCCCTTAATCGAAGGGGTGTAGTGTGCACTCCGAGTTTTTCTCTAAAGGTCCAGAATTTAGAGTGAGGCAAGGACTCTGTGAAGCCATATGCTACTTGTTCAAAAGAAGGAACATAGCATACTTGTAGTTTTTGTGCAAGAATTAAATCACGTATGAAATGCACATCAATTTCTTTCGAAAGACGGGATTTAAAGCAAGGGCAGCTGCACTTTGATTATCATACCATAGCATTGGTTTAAGCATAATTGGAACACCTATCTCTTTAATAATGTTCTGGATCCATATGACTTCAGCAACCAAATTTTGAGTCCTACAAGTAAATAAAAAATAAAAAATTGTTACTCTTAGTGTTTTGAAATCCCCATCTAATCATATGAAAATATGAGGAATAAGGGTTGCATTGTGGTTTCAGTCTGCAGTCTCTGTGGTCATGCTTTTGAAACTGTGGATCACCTGTTTTTGTCCTGTACTTATGCAACAAAGCTGTGGAATTGGTTAGGTGGTCTGCTGCAGATTTCAATTGATCAAACAAGCATTCTTTATGTTTTGTCAGCATATGACAGAAGTTGGATTAGTCAGGTCAGGGACATGGTGCTCTCAGCTATAGTCCGGATGATTTGGATGGTTTGGTTTTCAAGAAACCAGTTCAGGTTTGAAGACAAGGAAATCTCTTTTGTGGCAGTTGTGAAACTCATTTCAGCAAATATCACAATGGCTGGTAAACTATCAAATGGCTATGCTTCTCAATCCATGGTTGAATTCTCCTTTATCAAGCATTTTAATGTCCCTATTCATGCACCAAAAGCTCCCTGCATTATCCAAGTAAACTGGCATAAACCTCCTTGTGGTTGGTTGAAATGTAATATAGTTGGTGCCTCCAAAGGTAATCCGGGCTTGGCTACTTGTGGTGGTATTTTTAGAGATTCAAGTGGTGCCATTATGGGATGTTTTCCGGATTTCCTTGGAACTTTAACCTCTTTCCAAGCTGAATTGGTAGCTGTATGTTATGTTAGCAATTGAAACTGCATTTGATAAAAAGTGGTTAAAGCCATGGTTAGAATGTGATTCTTCATTGGTTGTGATAGCTTTTAACTCTCTCAGTCTAATTCCTTGGAAAATCAAGAATAGTTGGTTGAATTGCACTAGATTTACTAAGGAAATGCAATTTCATGTTTCTCACATTTACAGGGAAGGGAATTTTGTGCTGACAAATTAACAGCTTATAGATTTAACAGTCACGCTATACTTGGTGGGATTTAGCACCTTTTTCAGATTTAGATGATTTGGATTTTTCTCATTGAGTTTTGGTATAGTCCCCTCATGGATTTTGTATTTGTTTATTCATTTTTTTTTTAATAAATTAAGGTGTGTTGCATATAATGGATGGGTAAGGGTTGGGGTGTCAGCCTAGTTGGGATGCCAATTCTTATTGTGCTGCCTTAAAGCCAAGTTTCCACCAAAAACATTGTGGTCTAGTAAATTAACTGCTTCAAAAGCTACACAAATGCATTCTTTAATGTTTCTACCCTTGACAAAGCCTCTTTGCTGAGGAGATATAATTTTTGGAACAATATGGGCAAGCCTGTCTGCTAACACTTTGGTTTGGTAATGATTTTGAACTGAAAATTGGCTAGAGCAATAGACCTATGATCTTCTATTCTATCAGTATTTGGAACTTTGGGAATGAGCACCATGAAGTTCAGATTTGGTAAGAGTCAATTCTGGGTAAAGAATTGAGAGACGGATTTACAAATATCTTGGCCAATAATGCTCCAATAAGCTTGATAGAAGCACCCCCAAATCCATCAGGACCATGAGCTCCTTCATAATTCATGGCAAAGACTGCCCTTTTCATCTCATCAGCTGAAGGAAGAAGATTTTAATAGCCAATTTAACTGAGGTGGTGATAATAGTGCAAAGACAAGTATACCAGTCCTTGAAAGCTGACCATTCATTTGTTTTTATTCAAGTCTTAAATATTATAGGTTCGTCTTCTTCAAGAATGAGCTTTTTTTCTTTGTATTTTGTTTGGGATTTTTTCTAATTCTATAAGTTGATTTCTTTATTTCTAAGTTTGATGTACTAGTCTCATAAATGCTTTCCACTAGTAATCACTTAATGCAATTATATTTTCTTACATTCTTTTCTTTTAAATTTGTCTTTGTTATAATTCTTCCTATTCTGAAACTTTTAGCTATAACCTATTAATTTTTATTCTTGTGTATGGACTATGGTGCATTAAAATTTGGCTGCAATGTGTAGGGTGCATTTGCCCATGTTACTTCAATTAGAATCAAGTTTTCATAGATGCATTGGTAGTAGTTGAAGCAATATGAAAGTCACCTGTTAATTATTTCTGTACATTCATGTATCAGGCAATCATTCCCTCTGTACATATTGATAGAAGACGTGGCAGAAGAATTCTAGCCAGACTTGCCAAAAACAACTTGGATTTTGTGTCTAAATTTGTGACTTTGTTAGATTTTCACTAACTTGACAAAATCTGTTATGTGCCTTGTTTACCTGATTCTCGAACATAATTTTGCACATTATATGTGATTCAATGTTTAATTAGTTTCTATCCCGAATGTGTACCCTTTTTCATTGATTGTAACAATTTGATGGATCAGCTTTGCTCAGTTTCCCAAACCAATGATGCTCACTGATTATTAATTTTTTTAAAAAAATATATGATGAGTGAACTGAAGAGCACAGTCCAAATATTGTTTCTAGCACCACCTCTATTATGAAGGGGTACATTGCAGGGTTGGCAAACAGAGAGATGCAGAAAGTGCCAGATGAAATGAGTGAGAATGGTATATGATGCCTAATGTTATGATTTACAGTGTCATGATTCATGGTGTTCTTCGTAAGAGAGATGTTGAAGTTGTGAGGGAATTGATGTACATGTTATGGGAGAAAATGAATGCAGGATAGAACCAGTGAAGATGGACTTTAGAGACTGAATTAACACAAAACTTTAAGTTTTAGGTGTATCCGAGTATGTTTAGTAACTCGTATTATGACCCGTGCAATGCACTGGGAGAGAATAAACAATATTTCAAATTTAGATGTAATGTATATGAGATTTAATAGTATAAATAATAAATCTGTCAAAATTAAATATTCATATAACGGTTGAAACAATTAAAACTGTAATTGATAATTCTGTTATAATTGTTATTGTTATGTATTTATGTACTGCATTAAATGGTAATAAAGTGGCTACTACAAAAAAAGAAATAAGGAATTACAACAATTTCAGGTCATCTGATATAACTTTTGGATAATCAGATTGCTAACATGCTTTTGATAATATTGTCATGTCACTACAAGAATTTTTTAATTTAACTACTAATATTAGCTATTAATAAAATATGTAGCTAATTTCAAGTTAATTAACTACTTGTTAACTATAGTTAAGTGTTATAGCTACCATAAATCTATTCTTACTGAAAGTTAAAACTAAATATTAACTATTGACTATTTTTTATAAAAAAATTATTTTACTACAGATAAACACTACACTTTCACTCTCTGGCATCCTCTTCTTTCCCACTCTCGCCCTCTCACACTCTCGCCTATTCACTCTGCTCACTCTGCTCAGGTTCACTCTCGCTCGCCCTCTCACTCTCGCCTCTTCACTCTGCTCACTTTGCTCAGGTTCACTCTCGCACTCTTCACTCTTCACTCTGCTCAGGTTCACTCTTGCATGGTTCTCGTTCTCGCACTCTCACTCTCCCGCACTCTGCTAACTCTCTCTCTCTCAGGTTGCGATTTGAAGGTAAGATTCAAAGGTGAGCTAGGGATCTGCAATTTGAAGACAAGATTTACTTGAAGATAAGAAGTTCAATCTGTAATTTGAAGGTAACATGTTCGATCTATAATTAGGGTTGTGATTTGTCAATTTGTTTTGCGCTCTCTCTCTCAATTCCATTTTGCGCTTTGTCATTTTGATTTGTGATATCAATTTGTTGAATGCACCGTTTGATCAATCTAAAGCTTCTTCAAACATACACATTGATCCAATGATGCATCCCTATTTTGTGACTAGGAAATCTTCAATTTTCGGGAAGAAGATACGGGTAGCTTCATTCGTTTTTTCAATCTTAGAATTTCTAATTCATTTTTTAGTAGTTTGCAATTTCATTTTCTTTGATCTGAGTGATTTATAGATTAATTTACACAGTTGTTTTGGAATGGAATGTGGAACTTTACGGTTTGGAGGAAATAGATGAGAAAACTAGGTCCTTCCATGAATCATCCAAGTAAAGTGCGAGATGATGGAGCCATTGCTCTCTATGTGAGTTTGTACTTTAGTAGGGTGACATGTTCTGGTCCCTATTTTGTGCAGATATTCCAAAGGTTGCTATATTCAATGACAATGACAAGTGAGTTTCCTCATTCCCGAGCTTTATTTTTGTAGTGTTGTTCTATTCCTTTAAATAAATAATAAGGTGTTCCCCTGTCATCTTGTGACCTTCCTGTTATGTGAATGGATGGCTTATACATTCAATGACATGCTGATCTCATCATGCTATGGTAATTTGTGGATTTGTTGTGTTAAAATTCACAACTTCAATATTGGCAATAGCTTCCCGTCAAGGCATTTTACAGACTAAACTGAATTTTTTAATATTGTGCATCGGCATGTATGTCTTAGAGCGGTGATTTTGTAATAGAGGAAGAAAGCGTAGCTAGTTTAATAAATTAAATCTATACATATATTTATGTTAGTTAACATCTTAAATTGATAATATAATATTGTTAGATGAAATGAGATATTGCTTGTAGAGTGGAAATCCTTGGGTGTGAGTTTTAAAATAGAGGAAGGAAATTTGCTTATGAAGGTGCTATACACTGGGCATTTTGACACTTGGCCATGAGAGAGTTTTATTATTCTTTTGAAAGATGTGGGTTTATGTGTATTGGTACTTTGATTGCTTGGCCTTATAATGGGCGAGTAATGGGTTTTGATTTATGAGTTCCTTATTTGCTCTCTCTTTACGAAGGTCAAGAGGTCTTATCATTTGTGCTTCCATTTGGGGACTAATTGAAACCCACATTTCATAAGTTTTTGAAGATTAAGAAACAGAGGGAAAGTAAAAGAGATTGAAACGATGAGATGGACATTGTGTTCTTCTGCAGATAGAAATAGAAAGAGATACTAAATGTAAGTTACTTTCCTCTTTATTTTCGTGAGATGTATGCTATGTCAATGTTTTTTTGTCAAGAATCAATATTTGTCTTTCATGAAATCCATTAAAATGTGTCTCTAATTCACTCTAATTGTGTTTGTGTAGGTTCTCTCAAATCTTGGTTCATTGAGAACTCAACTTCCTTGCTTTGTTAGATTGAAGTCATTGGAAGTGAAATTCGATTTATGTTTTTCCCATTTGTTCTCTTTATTTGGAATCTAATTTTATGCAGATGACATCTATTTCCATAAGTATTTGGGATTATAAAGGTCTTTGCTTTGCTGCCATGTATATGTTAATTTTAATTTTTGCAATCTTGCCATCTTTTATTGTGCTTTCGTACCTTGTGCTTGAATGACTTGACCGATAAACCTGGTTTTGGTCCTAGTCTTTGCGATGGTTTCAGTGCGGTACCCGATAAAGGTTGCTGAAATTTTTTTGCTGGTTTGCAACATGCTCAATATTCTAGTCTTGTCCTAACTACAATATTTGTTTCCGGTGTTTAAAGAGAAGTTAGATAGGGTACATGTTGAAGATTTGTGACCACCTCTTATAGACATCGATCAATTTAACGAGGGCTTGGTATATTCTCATGTATGAAATTAAGTGAGTTTATTTCAATCTCTCATGTATGTTTTAATGATATATTCGATTCCTAGACTTATTTTGGCTTTATATATTAAGTAGGTTTGCTAGCTAGTCTTTGTTGTTTTGAACTGTCCAATCTTCACTTTCACTTTAGCTACCTAGTTGATGGGTTGGCTCATTTGCATAACATAGGACTAACCCATATGTAAATTCTTTATTATTTATTATAGGAACATGAACTATTCTTCTATTGTTGTGCTACTATTATTTGGTTTTGTTGCGGGGGCATCCGATGTATTGGTCTTATTACCTGGGGTTGATTTTCTTCTTTGTGTTATCGGTTGGTCGGAGTGCCGTTTAGCTCTGTTAGGGCACTTTCTTTTGGCTGGTGCATTTACTTGGGTTTATGGGCTGTTCTAGTAATGCATTTATATTTGGGGTTCTGTTGCATTAAGAACTCAGGTAAATTGCTTGGTTAAGCCATTTAGGTGTGTGTCACTTTTTAGTGGTGTAACCAAAGTGTAAATTGCTTGGTTAAGGTTTTTCGGGTGTAAATAGCTACTTCTGACTCCTTCATTTGGGGCGTATATTAGAATTCAGATTGTAGTTGTAGTGAAATTTCTCTTTGCTCGGGCTCTTTTTATACGTTCTTTGCTACTTTTTTACTATTATATAATTTTTTAAATGTGTCAAATGCATTCTAACAGTTTTGCACTTGAATTTTTGGGCATCTATCCCTAGATGCTAGCCTCCTCCGTGACATTAGTCATCGATGGTTTGAAGAGACTCTACATTTAGAAATTGAAGCCTGTGGAAGTTAATTATCGCTTAAAAATGCAGTGGAGATATGGACTTTTCTGCTTGCTGTTCTTCAAGTCCAGAATAGAAGTTTAGGCATTGCAAATAAGGTTGGAAAGGTAAGCATCATTGACATTTACCGTAGATATTTCTAAAATAACTTCCAGTTTAGGAACGATTAATCAATAAGTAATAACTGATTATGCCTTTGCTGTGTTTGATCAAATACCTAATTTGAATTTGAAATTTGTTTGTTAATGATAATGGTTGTTGAGTGATGTGTTTTAAGTCTTGGAGCGTTCAGTTTGTAGAATGGTAAACAAACAAGTAATGCATCATTAAAATCAAACACACAAATATTTCTTCTTTTAATTGCTGGTAACTTGTTTATCAAAAAAAAAAAATTGCTGGTAACTTGTCAATCTCTTTTTTTTTTTTGGCATTGCATCTATGCCTTGGTTCTTGATAAGTTTTGTAAACAGTTCAATATTCAATTCTGACTTTTTTTTTATGGCTGTCATATGAGTTGAGACTTGAGACAAATATGAGTATTCAGTTCTCACTTAAGGTGTTCAACATTGCTTGTGCACTCATGTCTATATTGCTGCAAGCACTCTTTATAATTTAAGGCCTATTTGCTTGAGATCCTAAAATTCTAATTGCATTTGCACTTGTGTTCCAGCTTAAAAATATTCAACAGCAGTCCCGGTAATTTCTCTTTCCTCCCTTAAATATCATGTTATTCCTGAGATATATAATACTTAAATACAATTCAGGTATATAATGCTTGATTTTAGTTTGCTAATGCTTAGGTGGTGAATAAGCTTCATATAGAACCCAAAGCCAAACTCCTACAAAGAATTTCAAACTAATGGATATCCTTGAGAAGGTAACCAAACTAAATTGTCTATCCTTCAGAGAAGCTTTAGTTGTTAATATTTTCAATGAATTTAGATTTGCATGTTTAGGTGCTGAATTTTATGCTTGGTGTATATCGCTAGAAATAGTTCTGTATTCGATGTAAAATGGTTTATCTTACCCTCTGAATTTGGTGCTCTCTTGAAAGACTAGTCTCTCTCTCTTTTTATTTTTCATTTTACTTTGGAGACATGCACAGACAAATTTATTGCACTTAAAACAAGTACTTTTGATCACAAAATTGAAAAGAAAACAAGAACAGGGACTAGGGACTATGAGCTTTAACTCTATTTAGACATGCCCCCTCTTAAAATAATAATAAAAAAATACTAGCCTAATCATGGAATGTTCATGTGTTATTCTAACAGGTTTTATTTTTCATTTTGTCGCCATGGTTGATTCTAATAATGAAGTACCTGGTTTCATATGATGCCATTCAATGTTGTTTTGATCATCTATCTAACTTAACTTTTTGCTTGAAATCTGTAGGGTCCGAGGTTTTCAAAATTTCTGAAAAGTTATGATGTAGGGACTGAGCAAACCAAAGATGAAGTAATTGTCAGTATATTCATGACTTATTTCATAAGAATGTGGAGATTTATGTGTAGGAATTTTTGGTGAATTCACCAATGTCTTCTCTTACATTTTTTAGATTAGTAATTTGTGACATTATGGATACTTCTTATTTAATGTTTGTCAATAGTTTGGATATTTGAGATATTTTGTTTATGTTTGAGCTTGTTTGTGCCTATTCAAAATGTGACTTTTTACATCAGTCAGGATCTGATTTGAAAAGTTCTCACATTCTATATCACTTAATTCTATAATTCGAATATAATCGATGTAAAAAACCTTTTTTGACCGATGTAAAAGATATCGTCGTTAAATTGGTCCACAAAACTGCAGGTGCTTGGGACCAATTTAGCGAGTAAATTTTTTTTCTATTTTTTTTGAATTAGCTAGGGAATAACTATAGAATCGCTAAGAAAATCTAGCCATAGATTGGCTATAAAATCGCTACTACAATATGGTAGCTATTTAGCTAGTAAAAAAAATTTTGAAGAGCATATTACTAGGGATTAACTACAAAATAGCTAGCACTTATTTAAGATTAGCTATGAATTGGATAGAAAAAATTTCCTAGCTAATTTGCCACTCAAATTATGCTACCACCAATTTTGTAGCTAATTTGTAGCTAAATTTATTTGCTAGAAATTAGCTACCAATTAACTACAAAATTTGTCGTAGCTAATCGCCAAATTTCTTGTAGTGTGTGTCTATAAATCTATGGTTAGAAGTAGAACGGGTTATGGGCTGTCTTGAATGTAAAATTAAATCAAAATGAAGTTCTATGCGATTTTTCTGACATACTAGTCAGTCATCTTTTATTTTACAATAAACCATTTTTCTCAATTTATGCCTCCGCATAATTGGTTTTATATATTAAATATTTAATAATTAATAACGAGAGATGATAAGATAATATTTTTTGACCAATTAAAATTCATAATATAAACTTGTGACAGATTTTATATGAGACACTAGATGTTATCCTTTCATTAAAGTGGCTACTGCATATTGCGATTCCCATTAGTAGTAAAACGTAGTTGTGCCACTAATTCAGAGACTCGTGAGGGAAGTAGTGATCCAGGAACAAGCCAGGCGGTGTCTGGGACCTTGAAGTCAACATGCGGGTTAGAAAGATGGGTATGGAATTGCTGATGTGCCTTCATGGGACTTCAAGGTTTTGATAAAAAATTGTCTTGTATATACTTGCTATTTGATCACATGAAAATTATATAAGTTTCATGTCTGTCTTATTTCAATATTCATTTTCACCTCCCTCATTACTTATAATATTCATATTCATTTTTTGGTGTAATTTTTTTTATAAGCAAAATGTATATTGAAAAAGAGTATATGGGTATTTTATAAGTCTATGAAGCCCGGATACTCCAAAAATACAAACGTATTCATGTCGTATCTGTGTCCCAAACCGATACTCGTAAGATACTTCCGGATACGTATCCAAGAAGTATCCTCTTTTTTATTTTATTTTTTAAATTATCTTTTACCCGATATTTTTAGGATACTTCTGGAAGAAGTACGTATCCAAGAAGTATTCATTTGACAAAGGTGTCTTTTGATGAACCACCCTTAAAAACTATAAATGTTTTTTCTAGATGACGGTAAAGGGGGAGAGAAGACTGAATCAATTAGTATTAAACATTAATTAAGTAAAGATGTTTTTCAATTGTTGACTATTGTATAGAGTCAGGACTTGTTTTGAGTTCTACTAAAGATGTTTTTGTTATTATGATCACATATATATTTTTATAAATTGTGATCATCATAGTTATGCAGTCAGGAGAAATGATCAATGTTTCTTTCTTTATAAATATTTTGTATCTATATAAAATATTTTAAAATAATTTTTTCTTAACGTATTCAGGATGTATCGTATCCTGAATTTCAAAAAAAATTCCGTACACATGTATTTAACCGGTATCGTAATAAGTATATGAGCTTCATAGTTTATAACTCTAACCCATTTATAAGATATGGAAATCAAAAGCAAATAATCTGCTAGTGAACCAAACCAGTATTTATATTACAAACCCCTATTATCGGATGGTACACCAAGAAAAGAAAAAAAACGCCGAGATCGGATCACTTTAAATTGTTCAAAGCCTCGGCCAATTTCCTATATTCAATAATTCAAACAACGACACTCTTAGAGAAGACTCGAGCAAGTCGAGATAAGTCCAAAAAATAGCAGGACCAGTGTTGAAGCAACACGGACGTCAGATCCACCGATTCCACAATAAAACTAGAACAGAAACTTAGAGAATATATGAAGTATGAAGAAGAGACAGAGCTTGGAATTTAGCAAATGATTCCTCTTGATCTTTCCATTGATGGCCATAGCCTTATATAGTTACAAGTTGTGTAACTGTCTCTAACTGTTGTAACTGCCTATTAACTAACTGACTCAGCTAGATTATGAGACTAAAATGCAAAGTAAATGAATGCTAAATGACTGCTAAATGTAATGTATAATACCCCCTGCAAGCTAAGGATGGTAGATATCCAACAATCCTAGCTTGGAGATGAGCTTTTGAAAGTGTGAAGGATGTAAACCCTTGGTGAATACATCTGCTGTCTGACTATGAGAAGTGATGGGCAGCAACCTCATTAAACCAGCTAAACACTTCTCCCTTACAATGTGACAATCAATTTCCAAGTGTTTAGTGCGCTCATGAAACACAGGGTTTGTTGCAATATGAAGAGCATTCTGATTATCACGGTAGATAACAGACTGTCGAGTACATTCAACATGTAAATCCTTCAGAAGATAGTGTAGCGACTGCAATTCACAGGTTGCTGAACCTAAGGCTCTATACTCGGCCTCACTTGATGACTTTGCAACCGTGAGTTGCTACTTTGATCTCCAGCATATCAAAGAGTCACCAAGGAAGAAACAGTATCCACTCACTGATCTCCTAGTATCCGGACATCCACCCCAATCTGCATCCACAAATCCGAGCAACTGAAGAGATGAAGACCGAGGGAAGAACAATCCTTTTCCAGGGCAACTTTTGAGGTATTTCAACACCCTTTGAGCAGCCTGAAAATGCAATTGAGTAGGTTGTGCTAGGAACTGACTTAGTTCTTTCATCTTGCATAAGTAATATCAGGGCGAGTTGTGGTAAGATATAGAAGCCTCCCAACAAGCCTCCTATAACCCGCAACATCATCATATGATGGCCCTGCATCCTGGTGCAATCTGGAATGAGGATCAATTGGAGTGGAAATAGGTTTACTCCCTGAGATTCCTGAATCAGCCAGCAAGTCAAGACAGTATTGTCTTTGACATAAGGAAATTCCCTTGGTGGAATGTGCAGCCTCAACTCCTGAGAAATACTTCAGCACACCTAAATCTTTGATGCCAAATTGTTGATCCAAAGTTAACTTAATAGAATTGATTTCATCTAGAGAATTACCAACCAGCACAATATCATCTGTAACACCCTACTTTTTATTTTCCGATTTTTATTTTTTCAGTAAAAATATTTTCGCTGTATTAACCGGTATAAATGTATTTATTTATATTTTTATACGAGTTCATGGAGATTGATTTTTATGAAATAAAAATCATATCCATATTCTATCTTAGGGTAGAAGCTTACGATAAAAATTTGGGTTGAAAATTCAGACGGAACCCGGTCTGCGTTTTCACTGACAGTATAATTTTACTGGGCAGAAAACCAAAATTTGACTCGTGAACAAAATGGTTTATATTTAAATCATATTTCCAACGAGTTTGATTAGTTTGAAAATTTTCAGTCGAAAACGAAATATTACGCTTTTATACGGGCGTAAAACCCTAATCGGGGAGCCGACGGAGTCGAGAAGGGAAGTGCAGAGACCTGTCAAGAGATCGGGACAACGAGTCATACATGATGACTCATGGAGGATGAGTCACCAAGCATTTATGAGCATTAAATGCAAGTAATCATGACATTTAGGTAAAAATACCAAAATACCCCCAAGCTTTCGCGGGTATTAACAAGACGCATCTACGCACTCTTAACCACTCATTTTACGTGGTTGAAAACCTCCCACATCTATCCAATTTCGTGCATCCACCTCCAATAAATCTTACCTATTTCATTTTGCTTTCGTTTCATTATTTTCCTCTCAAAAACCGAAATCGGGTAAACGACGGAGCTGCGTACGGAATTTCCGGGAACCACTATCGGATAAGATCGGTGACTCATTAGTGAGTCACTTTGTGTGGCCCATAATCAGCCAAACCTCCATCAAATGTGAGCCACACATTTAATAACCATAGTTAAGCAAAGTAACCCTAGTTAAGTTAATTATTAACTATGGTTAAGCTTATATTAATTTAATAATCACAAAACCCATTAAACCAATTCCTTTTAACCAAACAAGGCATAAGATTACTCTTATAAATACCCTCCAAACCGTGGTCTCCCTCACCATTTCACTCATCTTCTTCATTCTCTTCATCTTCCCCACCAACTAAGTTACAAAACCCTAAGAACACCGAATTCCTACCAAACATATGACCCTCTTCCTTTCTGAAACTCGAAAAACACTCAACATAAAAGTTGTTCCTCTTTATCTCTTCTTTCCAACAAGCTAACGATCATCAAAAACGGATAAGTGGATTGGGAGAAAGGCTCAAAATACAGAAACTACCCAGAATTCCCAGCAACCCACGAAACAGCATAAAGAAGGCCCTTTTCACCCCTGTTATGATCCGAACCAAATGAAACCTTAAACACCAAAGTTGTTCCTTTTCTTCTTATCTTTCTATCAAGCCAAAGTTCGTAATTTGTGGATGAGTATATTGTGAGATACACTCACAATACCATCACACCCTCAAGCTGTCCAGTTTTCAACATAGTGAAGGTTGATCATTTTCTTCATTTCTTCAATCTTCAAGAGGTAAAAGCTCATCTCCTTGATCATATAAGCTTTCATATTCATGTATTTATCATGTTTATGCCATGAATCATATTTTTCCATTCCTAGATCTAGAACTTTAAATAATTCTAGAAAATTGTAGAAAAATCCTTTTAATGTGAAACCAATTTCTATGATCTTGTGATGTCTTCCACTTTCATTATCCAAGAGATTGAATCCAACTAAATTTCCTAGCCTATTTTCCTAATATGGGCCAAAACCCTAACCCTAAAGGTTAGAGGATTTTGTTTCAAATTTTAGTCTTGTGATAAGTAATCTATGTTAGTTAAGACTCTAGTAACTAGGATCCAAAAGATAGCATTAAGAAGATAATCCTAAACCTATTTTCTAAGTCTTGACCGAACCTAGCCCTAAAGTGTCATAGATGGTTGTTAGTTGATTAATTATAGTTATGTTGTTTGGTTGAAGGTGTTTGTGTTAACTCGTGGCGGGATAACGAGGATCGTCGTGTACGTGTTTCCGGTGAAAACTCAGGTGGGGAAAAGAATCAACCTATCGTCGGAATCGATAAGTAGTAGATTATATGATAATTGTGTAGGGCGACCTAAACCCTACTAGTAGTTGAGTAATCGACAAGACCAAAATCATATTGGAAACCTTTTCTGTAAAACCAATGGTGATTTGGGAATTGTAGGTTTATCGACGTTAGGATGATTTTATCTTATCTGAGGTTGATTGAATTTATTATTATTATTGCATTGCTTATGTGATATTTTGTGGTATTTGAATTATTTTCTGATATTGTGTTATGCATGATCTGCCTGGTTTTTAATACTATGGCTAGTTGATTTTAAGTAAGGATATATGTTGTTCGGGAGATGATTGTTTGGGTGAGAGAATGAATTGACTTAGAGGTGCCTAGCTTAATTAAGTTATCTAATGGATGAGATGTGACATAGAATGCGAGTTGAGATTATGATGGGAGTTTGAGGTACAAGGTTGTTATTGATTTGAGATAGTGAGATTCATATAGAGGCTTAGATGCAAATACTTTTTTAGTCCATGACGCGTAGATCTGATTTATCCTATCGAAAGATAGAAGGGCACTATGTTGAGTTTTATCCTATCGAAAGATAGAAGGGCACTATGTTGAGTTTTATCCTATCGAAAGATAGAAGGGCACTATGATGAGTTTTATCCTATCGAAAGATAGAAGGGCATTATGTTGAGTTTTATCCTATCGAAAGATAGAAGGGCGCTATGATGAGTTTTATCCTATCGAAAGATAGAAGGGCACTATGATGAGTTTTATCCTATCGAAAGATAGAAGGGCACTGATGAGTTTTATCCTATCGAAAGATAGAAGGGCATTATGTTGAGTTTTATCCTATCGAAAGATAGAAGGGCGCTATGATGAGTTTTATCCTATCGAAAGATAGAAGGGCACTATGATGAGTTTTATCCTATCGAAAGATAGAAGGGCACTATGTTGAGTTTTATCCTATCGAAAGATAGAAGGGCACTATGTTGAGTCTTATCCTATCAAAAGATAGAAGTGTACTATGCTGAGTTCTTTGCATCGGACTACCTTGGACTACTAACGAATGTGAAAGGAATAGAGACAGTTATGATAGTATAAGTGTTTAGACTACATGAGTTGAGGGTAGAGGATGATATAGTGAATTGAGGATGATTGTTGATTTTGAGTGATGCATGTCTGTGACAATTACTGTATGATATACTATTACTCTTTTCCGCTTTTTGATGATAGAACTGTTTCTTATTCCCTATATCTTTCTGTGTGTTGTGTTTTATTTCTGATATGATCGTACGAGAAGACCCGATGGAGGAACCAATTGCTGAGGAGTTAGATGGAACTCCTTACGAACCAGATGCTGGAGGTCGAGCTGTGATTCAAGGCGATTAGAGTATATACAGTATGGCCAGTGTGTCTAAAGAGTATTTATATTTCCGCTGGGTATGTCTGTAGTGAAGTTTATGCCTGTGAGGGATCCTACTGAGAGGGTACCCTTAACAGTGCTTTTGGAATGTAATAAATAACAGGTGTGTATTTATGTAATATAGTTTTGGTATGTTTTATATATGCATAAGTTATATAATTATTAATTAAGTTTTAATTTTTACGTATTTTCAATGATAAGCGAGCGATTAAGTAAATAAATATTAAGGTTTTAATGTAATAATACGATGGGGAACAACGGGGTGTCTCATCATCAACGTATATGAGAAGAGCTGTGAAAGACTGAGTTGTAGACTTGGTGAATAATGAATAATCTGCAGCAGCTTGTGTGTATCCAATCTGAACAAGGAGACTGGACAGTTTTTCATACCATTTCCTACTAGCTTGTTTGAGCCCGTACAGTGATTTTTGAAGCTTACAGACCTTGTTGTTTCCTAGGCAAACAACTCCCTCAGGCACTTGCATATAGACATCTTCTTGAAGTTCCCCATGTAAGAAAGCATTGTTCACATCCAGCTGATGAACTAACCAGTTTTGAGTGGAAGCTACTGCCAAAAGGAGTCTAACAGTGGTTAATTTGGCCACTGGAGAGAAGGTGTCAAAGAAATCTACTCCCTCTGTTTGAGTGTACCCTTTTTCCACTAGCCGAGCCTTGTATCTTTCTATTGTACCATCAGACTTTCTTTTGATTTTATAAACCCATTTGCTGCCAATGGGGTTAACTCATGAAGGTTGATCAACAATTGTCCAGGTTCTATTAGCTTCCAAGGCCTTCAATTCAGTGTTCATAGCATCAATCCAACAACTCTCTTTAGCTGCTTCTTTGTAAGAAGTAGGTTCTATCATACTAGACATTGAAAAAGCATAGCTTTTGTGCTGTGGTGATAACGAATCATAGGAGATATAAAGAGGTGAGAGGATAGAGACATTTGGAGTCGACCATCGTAGGTGTGTTAGAACCTTTAGTGAGGTGCATGCAGTGATATTGCTTCAAATAACCAGTAGCTTTTCTTATTCTGTCAGATTTTCTCACTGCTGGTGTAATGTCAATTGCAAAAGGCACAGGTTCTGCAGATTGAGGCACAGGTTCTGCAGATTGAGGTGGAGATGATGTTCCAGGTTCCAATGGTGCATCAGTATGAGCAGAAGTAGTATTTGGTATGAATGATGCAGGACTATCAACATTTGTGCTGTCATCAAGAATGTTGAAATTTGGGAATGCAGGACTGCTGCCAACAGAAGTTGAGATTTCAGAACTGGGACTATCATATGTAACACCAATCCCAGGATTGAAATTGGAAGTAGTAGGAGCTTCTGTACTAGTAGTTAAATATTGCCAAGGAGCTTTAGTTGCTGTGTTGTGTTGTGAGAAGCAAGGAAACACATGCTCATTGAAAACCATGTTCCTGGATATCAGAATTTCTTTGGAATGAAGATCACATGCTACATACCCTTTTGTTCCAGCCTTATATCCCAAGAATGCACATTTCTTTGCTCTATCATCAAGTTTCCTTATGTGATTAGTGAGTGTAGAGGCAAAACACAGGGATCCAAACACCTTGATCACGGTAATGTCGGGTAGGAGACCATGCAGAATTTGATAAGGTGACTTACCTCCTAGAACCTTAGAAGGTACCCGATTTATCAAGAACACTGCATGCTGAACAGCATAATTCCATAGATACTTTGGCAAAGAGGATTGTCTGATAAGTGCTCTAGAAATATTCAAAATGAATTGATGCTTTCTATCCACTCGTGCATTTTGTTGAGGTGTTTCTACACAGCTAGTCTGATGCACAATGCCTTTTTCATTATAGAAAGTATGAAGAGCAAATTCAGGTCCATTGTCTGTCCTTATTGTCTTAACAATGGCTTTGTACTGTCTTTCTATAAATGAAATGAACTGTTGAACCAGAGTTTGCACTTGAAATTTGCCTTTTAGTAAACTAACCCAAGTGTATCTGCTATGATCATCCTCTATAGTGAGGAAATATCTATGCTTGTGAATTGATGAAACAGAATAGGGCCCCCAAATATCCATGTGCAGCATTTCAAAGGAAACAAGAGATCTGTTTGTGCTAACACTATATGGTAGCAAATATCACAAACTTCATCTTTATTTACATTTATCATAGGAAAGTCCTTACAAAGCATAGTCAACTTTTCAGGAGAAACATGGCCAAATCTAAAATGCCATAAGGCATTTTTAGGAATATTAGGTAGACTAGTTACAACTGGATTGCAGTCATGTGAAACTACATTACTGATGGCAGCTATATTCTTATCAGAAACTTGTAAGAGATAGAGTCCATTCTGTAGTTTAGCCAAACCAATCCTCCTCAATGACAAGTCCTGAATCAAACAATTTCCATCAGTAAAACTGAATGTGCATTGAGTTGTCTTAGTCAATTTAGAGATGGACAGCAAGTTAATGTTGAACTCTGGTAAGAATAGAGCATTCTTAAGTACAAGTCCATCTGAGATCCTAACATCTCCACATAATTGTGCCATCACAACATTACCATTAGGCAGACTAACTGGAACAGGATCAATGGCATGGTAGCTATCGAACCAGAACATGGATGTACAAATATGATCAGTGGCTCCAGAGTCCACTATCCATATTTGATCATCTTTAACAATTCTACAAGAAAACACATGTTCTGTACCTTCATTGTTTTTCTCACAAGCCTGGTTAATCTGAACTCCCTGCAAGTCAGCAACAGCAGCAGGTTTCTGCATATTGGTTTTCTGCAACAAACCAATCAAAGTCCTACATTCATCATTTGTTAGTCCTGAAACTATTAATTCTTTATTATCTTGAAGGCTATTTGTTTCAGTCCTTTCATCAAGCTCATCTCCATCACTAGTTATGTTGTGGATATATCCTCCACTTCCTTTCTTGTATCCTAGAGGAAAACCGTGTTTTCTAAAACAAGTGTCTCTGAGTGTGACCAGGCACGCCACAATAAGTGCATACCTTTCCACCGAATTCTTTCCTTTGTAATATTTCTTACTATCAACAGCATTAACTATAGCAAGACTATCATCAATCTCATCTAATCCAAGTCCAAGTTGTCTCTCATGTTGCAAAACCATAGAGAACACACTAGTCAGAGGTGGTAAAGGAATCATCATAAGAATCTGAGTTTTCATGAGAATAACATTCATTCAATCCGGTTAAAAAACGCATCACATAATCTTCATCTCTATATTTTCTTGCTCTACAATCACAGTCAAGAATAGGTCTGTAGTTCTCCAATTCCTCCCAATACACAGTAAGTTCAGTAAAGAAATCAGTCACTGAGAGGTTATCTTGTTTGAATGCATACAAATCTACTTGTAAATCAGAGATCCGTACCAGATCTCCTTGAGAAAAGCGTTCCTTCAAATTGTTCCAGACTTTTGTCGCAAGTTCCATATGAACAATGCTTGGAGCAATGGAAGGTGAAACCGAACTAACAATCCAAGAATGGATCAAATTGTTGCATCTCTCCCATGCATCAAAACTAGGATCGAATGGATCTGGCATAGGCATGGATCCATTGAGAAATTTTCACTTGTTCTTTGCAATCGCGCGCACGCTTCATCATCTTTGCCCAGTTGTGATAATTTCTTTTGTTCAGCAATGGATTTACCAAAGAAACGTTGGTATTTTCACCAGCATGAACATAATAAGGACTTGCAGGATTTTGAGTAGGATCGGCAACAAGATTCGCATGAGCTACGTTACCTCCTCCTCCATTTCCACTGTTCCTCACCATGATTGAACACGAACACAAGCAATGAAGCTCACAAGGAGCTTTGATACCATAAAACTAGAACAGAAACTTAGAGAATATATGAAGTATGAAGAAGAAACAGAGCTTGGAATTTAGCAAATGATTCCTCTTGATCTTTCCATTGATGGCCATAGCCTTATATAGTTACAAGTTGTGTAACTGTCTCTAACTGTTTTAACTGCCTATTAATTAACTAACTGACTCAGCTAGATTATGAGACTAAAATGCAATGTAAATGAATGCTAAATGACTGCTAAATGTAATGTATAATACACAACAGATGCCAAACACCAGACCTTTTTGAAGCACCAAATGATAAAAAATTAGCCCTTCCAATTTCACAACCTGAAGCTCCGAACTACTGTCTACTGTGATGGTAGTTCCTTCCGCGCTTACAGACTTATGAAATTCAGATTCTTCAAGTTAACTTCTCAAGACAGAAAGATGCTGTGCAAACTTTCTTACCATTCAAGCTAACATTTATTCGTTTTTTATTGATGTATTTTATCAACATGTGATAAGTATTTATTTATTTTTCTTATTTAATGTACATTAATAGTTTATATAGTTGTAAAATATAAACATCTCCAGTCATTGATGAATTAAAGAATAGGAACTTGAATAATTTATAAGAAGTCATAAATTTAAACTTTTATGCCGTAATTGTAAAGGGGGAAAAATACAAATATGCTAAACTGACACACAAATTCGGACATCATACGGTTACATCAGTATGAACGAACTGGCAGATCAGACTGCCTTTGTCATGCAAGATCAACAATTTTTTTAAAATTTAATTTTTTTTATAAATAATTTTTTTGATTAAGTATGTGTCAATATCCGGTGAATCAGGTACAAATATCTGGTGAATTCAGTTCATTATCTGGTGAATGAGTTTTTTTGAGAAATAATTTTTTTGATTAAGTATGTGCAAATATATGGTGAATCCGGTATAAATATCTGGTGAATTCAGTTCATTATCTGGTGAATGTGTTTTTTTTTTATAAATAAATTTTGTTGGTTAAGTATGTGTAAATATCTGGTGAATCGGGTACAAATATCTGGTGAATTCAATTCATTATCTGGTGAATGAGTTTTTTTTAGAAATAATTTTTTTTGTTAAATATGTGCAAATATCTGGTGAATCAGGTATAAATATCTAATGAATTCAGTTCATTATCTGGTGAATGGATTTTTTTGAGAAATAAATTTTGGTTAAGTATGTGCAAATATATGGTGAATCAGGTATAAATATCTGGTGAATTCAGTTCATTATTTGGTGAATGGGTTTTTTTGATAAATAAATTTTTTGGTTAAGTATGTGTAAATATCCGGTGAATCAGGTACAAATATCTGGTGAATTCAGTTCATTATCTGGTGAATGGGTTTTTTTAGAAATAAAATTTTTATTTTTTTAAAAAAGTCAAAAAAAAATTAAAAAAAGGCACTACTACACTCATCAGAATAGGTGTCGTATTTGTGTCCAAATTTTTGTGTCTGTTTAGCAGAACTCAAAAAAATAATGCATCCTAGCTCGCTATGATAACGATATGTGTATTACACATTGCTGAAAACCTTTTGATTTTGTTGTTTGTTTGCTGGGAAAATTGCTCAAAATCAGCATCTGTAATTGAACTAATCAGTACAAATTGATGTTGTTGCGATACCTACTGACCTCTTATATTCGTGAACAAAATTCCAGGTCTGGTTTTACGAAAGAAAAGACAATATATATATTATTTGTGTGTGTGTGTGAAGATTCTAGGTTCTGTTCCCTCCATACCACTCTCCTAAAACCCAATAAAACACTTTATTTAGTTGTCTTTTGATGCATATTGGACTAAGAAGGAAAGAATGCAAAAGTGGTTTTCGTTGGTAGAAGAGAATAAAAAGTAAAGTTGGGAATAGTAAATGGAGACTGTATATTCTGTTAGGTAGATAAGTTTAGTAATCAAGAAGCTCTAATCAAATTTTATGTCATCTATTTCCTAGAAAATGCTTTCTATTTTTGGCAAAAAGTTTAGAATTGGGAAGGCACACTCATTTGCAAGGTCGTGAGCACCACTAACCTAGGTGAGTATTTATAGTATAATTTACATATCGCTTACCAACAAGGAGATGTAGAAATCGAACCCAAATCATAGTTAGTGGGAGCAGAAGGCTTGATTGTGAGAGTTTTATATAACATTTGCATATGATCTTCTTCAATCAAATTTGTCATGTTCATTTAATGATTAGTTGATTACTTTATGAGAGTCTATCCTCTCAATTTTGCATCTTCAGGTAATGATTTTATTCCTCTTGTTTAGATGGATATGGACAAATAAGAAGCTAAACAAATCATGGGCCCGAGGCTTCACACTTTAAAATTGAAATGGCTCCTTAATTTGTCTGCTAGTTACTCTCAAAATTGTCCATAATCTGCTTCTTTTAAACCAAATGTACGTGGGTTTTAGCCATTTCCAATTTCACTTCTTTGAATCTTTTTGTGGGCTCTTTTCCAACTAAATACAGACTGGCTTATAAGATGAATTCAAATTTGTTTGCTTTTGTAAAAGTCTAGATGCTCTTAGCTTAAGTCGTTATGGTGGGGACAAAAAGATTGAGCTGATTGCCTCTTGATTTTTCCTCTGATTATGGAGGTATTCTTTTCAGAATACAGTGATGTATTTTCTACCCTTTACTTCTAGTACTTGACTTTTCTTTTCTGCAACTCACTCTTATTTGTTCTTTTATCAGTTTATTTTTTTATTTTTTATTTTGCTAATAGATACAAAAGAAAAGGAAAACAAGCAATATCTCTTTTAACTTTTAATATAACAATTAAAAAAATTGATAGAGTGGCCATGTGGTTAATTCAAGTTATACAACTATAGAGATTAATTGGAATCAAAGATAACTTTGTAAACAATGATCTTAAAGCTATAATTGTTTATAATTCAAAAGAAAGTAGGAGAAGACCAATATGATATTAGAGGCCAGTACTGAAAAGAAATTTTTTACTAGAAAGAACATAAGAGAGGGATCGCTGCAGAATTCCATGTGCCATGTGCAGATTTTTCTGCTAGTGCATTTTCTTTCACCTTTCATTTTGGTTTAAATTTTATGTTAAAAGGCATCATTTGAAAGAATGCAGCATACTTAAATGATAAAATATGGCCTGCAGTGGCTTTCATGTTTATTTTCTTTGATGTCAAAAAAAATGTTTATTTATTTCTTTTATGCTCAGTGGCTTTCATGTTTAAAAATGTAAAAAATTGATCTGGTTAAAGACACATCATTTGGTTAAACCATCCGGTTGAACTTGTGGTAGAACTAATTAAACCTGAAATAAAACCTTTTTAAGGTGTGTTGTGCAATTCGATTTTAACAACGCAATCAACATTAAAAGAAATGGTAGCAACACACTCTCTTTCTAGCACCCTATCTCTTGTTAGTTGAAATTCACGTGAGTTCTAAAAAATTCTAGTGAGAACCATATGAATTAGTAGAACCCACATAAATTTCAACCAATAAAAAAGAAAGTTATAAAGTGTATTGATAAAACATTATACAATAATAAAGAAAAAACAAATGTAGACGTAGCACACCTACGGCCTTTTGAAAGGTTGGTGATTAATGGGTTTTTGAAGGAATGATGTTAGTGAGCGAGTCAAAAATGAATATGGGATTTAACCAAAAGAAGGGTACAAAAATAAAGGGTGTTGATAATTTTTGAATCTAAGGATTGCTTTTTCCCAAGCATGTACTTTAACTGATACTTGTTCTCATTATGGTTACCTAATCTCTATCTTATAGGATAGATCCGCATATAGAATTTGAATTAGGGAACTCTAAAATGAAGCTTAGGTGGGTAAATCATTAACGTGTCCTACGTTAAAGCATAAACAACACCCAGTTAGCACCCTTTTTGTTAAATAATAATCAGATCCCTAAATATTCCCACAGGTTTCTAAAGTTGAAAACCATTTTTTGTTTTAAGAATCCAATGCATAAATTCCGACTTTCCGTCAAAATGTGGGACCGAAAGTTTCTTTGTTTTGTCCCTAGGGATTTTCCTTTTCCCACAGTAAATGTGAACGCATAGAAAAATAAAACGTGAATTGCTACTTATCTCCAACAAGCAAAACAAAATTAACACAAAACAACTCACCAAATTACATAAAACAAACGGGCTCTGTTATTGCTTTGAAAGTTTATATTAGTAAAATTAAGATAATAGCAGTTATTTATGCTATGTTTGGTACGTTATTTTAGAGGCAAAAGCCCCTCAAAAAAAAAAAAGCGCCAAAAGGGGAAGGGGAAAAAAAATAGACATTCTTCCTTTCTTTTCCGTGGCAGTGTGGCACCATATTACATCTCCTTCCATTTTCAATAATGCTAATTGAAGGCACTTACTGGACACCACATGATTGACATCGTATGAACACTACAATTTTCGATTTTTTTTAATATTTAGCTCTTTTAAAAACTTGGTTATTTGGTCAATTACGTGTAAATATTTGGTTAATCATGTGTAAATATTTGGTTAATTCAGTTCATTATATGGGTAACCGGTCATCTAGCTTCAGGATAACCCATTAATCATATAATGAACCGAATTAACCAAATACTTACACGTGATAAACCATATAATTACATGATTGTGGAAAATGATTGTAAGCTTCAAAATGACCCATTAACTATATAATGAACTGAATTAACCAAATATTTACACGTGATTAACCAAATATTTATATGGTTGTGAAAAACTATTATGAGCTTGGGGTAACCCATTAACCATATAATGAACTGAATTAACCAAATACTTACATATGATTAACCATATATTTACATGATTGTGGAAAATGATTGTAAGCTTCAGGATGACCCATTAACCATATAATGAACTGAATTAACCAAATACTTACACATGATTAGCCATACAAAAATGTAAAATTGACACATTTTTTAGACATCTATACTGTTGACATGGTATTGCACTGTAGCTTGTTAGTGTTTTGTGCTTGAAAAATGCTAATTTGACACACTTTCATGACATCAATACGGTGACATCGTATGCGTTGCACTGTGCGATACTGTAGCTGCACTTTATTGGGTCTTTTTAAAAAAAAATAGTTTTTTAAAATGTTTTTTTATAAATAAATTTTTTGGTTGAGTATGTGTAAATATCCGGTGAATCAGGTATAAATATCTGGTGAATTCAGTTCATTATCTGGTGAATGAGTTTTTTTTAGAAATATTTTTTTTGGTTAGGTATGTGCAAATATATGGTGAATCAGGTACAAATATCTGGTGAATTCAGTTCATTATCTGGTGAATGGTTTTTTTAAGAAATAAATTTTTTGGTTAAGTATGTGCAAATATCTGATGAATCGGGTACAAATATCTGGTAAATTCAATTCATTATCTGGTGAATGTGGTTTTTTTTATAAATAACTTTTTTTGTTAAGTATGTGTAAATATCTGGTGAATCAGGTACAAATATCTGGTGAATTCATTTCATCATCTGGTGAATGGATTTTATTGAGAAATAAAATTTTTGGTTAAGTATGTGCAAATATCTGGTGAATCAGGTACAAATATCTGATGAATTCAGTTTATTATCTGGTGAATGGATTTTTTTGAGAAATAAAATTTTTATTTTTTTAAAAAATCAAAATTATAAAAAAAAAGAAAGAAGAGAAAGTGGCGCTACAGTAATGCTACTGTAGCGTGATATCGCGTATTGATGTCGGAGCCGTGTGTTCAATTAGCACGACTGTTTCATTTTTTAGGAGGGAAGTGAAACTTACTTTACTCATTTTACCTACTTTGGCCAAATAGTTATGTTATTTGCACGTCCAAATAGGATACTTATTTGGGACACATTGATTAATCATGTATAAATATTTGGTTAATTTAGGTCATTATATGGTTAATGAGCTTATTTTCCATAATCATATAAATATTTAGTTAATCACATGCAAATATCTGGTTAATTCAGTTCTTTATATGATTAACGGGTCATCATGAATTAACCAAATATTTACACGTGATTAATCATATAATTAACTGAATTAACCAAATATTTATACATGATTAACCAATATCCCAAATGATGTCCCATTTGGATGTGCAAATAAATAATGTTTCCCGATAACTATATTAGAGGTAATAAAATAATTTACATTTATTACTAGAGATAATGTCCGTGTACGTTGCACGAGTTTATTTATACATTTTAAACTTATGCTTCATCTTTATTCCTTAATATAATAAATAAACCCCTAAAACACACAGATCAAGAAAATACATTGAAATGAACTAATTGTAATTAATATTCATATAAATTTTCAAAAATACCCCTTCTAATTAATGAACAAACTCACTTGTATAAAAAATTGATATATCTAATAAATATATTATAAATGAGGGTAATATTGGAAATTATCATTTAATATGTGTGAAAATTGATGCATGTTTCTTATATTTTGAAAAAAAAATACCATTTATGTATTATATTAAGGACCGGTAGGAGTAATATCTTAAATATATGTTTAATAGATTATAAAAGGTATAAAAGTGATTACGGTTTAAATAATAGTTTTTTTTGTTTGATATCCACCTTAATTAGTCTTTGGAACCGAGTGAATGCTCGAAGTATCCATATAACTTAGGTCATTTGGACCCGCTATGAAACTAATCTCCGAATCAGCCGTGCGGTTAGTAAAGCCTGACCAATGGTTGTTGCATACCCAAGGAACTCGGGTAGAGCCCGAACAATTCGTCGTTAAGTAGCAGTGCGTTAACCACTTGCATCCAGTCACTTGGTTTAAATAATAGTATTTTGGTAAATGGTTTTTGTTGTCCAAACCCAGTGTATTCCAACACTGTTAACGAATGACTAATCACTGTTCGCGGGACGTGGCTTCCGCTGGCCAAGCATTATTTTCACCCTACCATGAATCGAACCCAGGAATAAATCGAGTAGTAAATGGATTTTGTTATAACATGGTAAATGATTAATTTATTTTTAATTATAGAGTAAAAATAATTTATATTGAGGAGTTTCCTAAATACTTTATAGGAGACAACATTTTTAGTATAGTTTGTAAATTTCCTGTTGTCTTGCATAACAAAAGAATTAATTGTCAATCCTTTGGGATGTTACTTTTTTTTTTTTTTTTTACTCTTGATAATACAAAATATGGTTGTTGATGATATAATACAGAGTTTGAAAAATATAATCATATTCACTTCAGCGATTGCCCTTAACTTTCATAAATTATCATTACATATCAAAACTTTATTGGAAATTGTTTTTTTTTTTCCTTCTCAAAATTAAAGGCCATGTAGATTCATTAGCTGTTAAAACTATTTATGGGATAGATACTTTTGCACCAATGTTGCTTCTTGTAATTATTTGTTCTTCTAATATGAATCTTCTAGAAGCATAACAAGGAGTCTTGTTCATTTGCGCATTTCTAATGCAGAATTAATGTTCCTCAATAGCATAATTGGCATTCCTTCTTTGAGTTGCAAGCAATAAATTGGAAATCCAGAAAAGTTGAATTCTACATGGTAAAATAACATGATACTACGTTTATATTATATTGACATGAGTTAATAAGATAATAAATTTAATTTTGATGAACTATCACCTAATTAAATTTTTTTTATTTTCGTAATAATTATGTTAAAAGTCACACATGATAATATGTGATTGGTTTATGGCATAATAACTTTATACTGATATACATCAACATTAAACTCATACAAAAATACACTTAGAAAAAATTTTCTTTGCATACCTACAGACCGTTTTGAATATAATGTTTATGTATTAGTTATTCAAAGTTTACAAATGGCGCAAATTTCAATGGTTGGTAGTGAACCTACAAATCCCCAAATTTTAGCATCAAAACCCCAAATTTTAACATCAAATCCACAAAAATTAAAGAAAATAGAAAGAAGATTCTCACACAAACCCTTAATATGAGAAGAGAGGCAGAAACGAAACAGGGAAGAAAAGAAATGGGTCACCTTTTCGTCACAGGCCAACAACTAAATGAAGGTTCTCCGGTGCCTCACACGAATGGCGCACTACGATGATTCTCCGGTGGCTCACGAACGACAATCCTCTAGAAGCTCTGGTAGCTTGAGAATCAAAAGAATAGAGAGGGTTTCTAACTCATAAAAAAGGGGGAACTAAGGAACATTGTGAGAAATGAGAGAGGGATGGTTATCTTTTGCTAGCTCGAGGTGGCGGCCTATTCCGGTGACGATGGTGGCAGATAGGGGAGATAGAGTAGTAGAGATGGAGAGGATTTGAGTGTTTTCTGGGAGTGAGAGAAGAAATGGGGCGGGGGAGAAGGCTCGTGTAAGTTTTACGTATTTTTAGTCTAGCAACTAATTAAACTCGATCGATCGTCAACTCAGTCTCTAAATTGATTTAGCGACCAAAAACCAATCCAACTCAAAAAAAAAAAAAAAGAGACCATCAACTGATCGATGAGTCCATCGCAAAATGGTCAAACAGTGTTGACTTTAACTATTTATAAATTAACTGTTGAAATAGAGACGAAATGAGTTGTGACCAATTATTTCAGTTCACTGATTATCTACCAGTGGCCAATTTTTTAAAACATCAATTTAGTCCCTAATACAGTCGTTATTAGTGACGAATTTTGGGCGGTCGCAAAATTCGGTCACTAATTAACTAGTTAATGAAAAATTGCTTCTCTTTCATTGAATAATATCAAATAAAAGAAATGATAATTTCCCTTCCTTTCTTTTATCTTCTATTGTATCTTTTTCCCTTTTTCTTCTATCATGCCAAACAATACCTTAAGAAAAGTGAATTTTCACTTCAAATCTCATTTGCCATTTTTTCTCCTTTCTAGAAAAATACAAATAAACTCTCCTTCAATTCAGTGTTTGCCCTTTTATTTATATATTTATATATTTATATATAATTTAAAAAACGTGTCTTTACATGTTCATAACTCGTTACCTATGGCCTATTTCAATTAAAATTGACAGCAAAATCACAACACAACAAGGAAAATGGTTCGTTTTAAAGTCAAACTATGTATTAGGAAGGAGAAAATAAACTTCTTAATCAAATAATATTGAATGTAGCTAATTTTCCTTCTTTATATATTAAAAATGTTTAATCACTCACAATAATACTATTATCAATTTTCCTTTCATTCTTACCTCAAAGATGTTCTTTTCGTTTATGGCAGAGACCAATGTCCAATAGATTCAAAACAACTTTGAAAAACAGAAAGAAAAGAAAATAACACTCAAACGGTTCAACATTCATTGAATTTTCCATTCGCGTGTACCAAAGTTGAAGCCACAGGACCACGCAATGTTCCCAACTCCCCCACAGGAAACACTATTTCAGAAATTCCCTTGCTCTTCAGTAATTAACATTGCTTCTTCCTTTCAAGCAAAGTTCCTTAGAAGTCAAAACCTTTGCCATCACATTCCCATTTGCTCAGGTTCAATTTGCAGCCTCGTGGACCAAACCCCTGGTCCATGAACTTAATTTGGTAGCTAGGGTGTAAATGCCATTACTTGATTATATAAAATACTTTGACATTAAGTTAATATTCAAGTCATAATAAGAAGTGATTTCAAAATTACGTACTTTTTGTGCCTGGATTATGTGTCAATGTCATCACTTGATTTTATAAAATATTTTGACATTAATATAATATTTCAACTATAAAAAGTGACATCCTCTCTAATTCCCCAAACTTTTGGGTAAATTTTGTTAGGAAACAATAATTAAACGAAGTGTATTGCTCATTCCTTATTGTTCATTCCTTAGCTAAAGCATCACTTTTCATGGTTAGTTCCCAAATATTTGATTGTATTCTACTCTGTATTGAGTCTTTGATTATTAATGAAATGTATTGATATTTTTGAAAAAAAAAATATTTTCATAATAATAATTTCTCAAAAATCATACATATAATGATAATGAATAATTGTTTGACTGTATAAAACTTTAGTTACGGCGTATCAAAATTAAACTCTAACATTTATATTTTTTATAACAAAAAATTGGGTTTTTGGTTGGCCTAGCTTGCGAAATAGTTCATGCATGATTAAACTATATATATGCTTGAAAATTGCAGTATTGCATATACATTATGTAGCAATGGGTTAACACTCTTGGACGTATATACTTTTAGATGTGGAAATTTGACATTTGATAACACAAATTACAAAGCCCCGGCGTGGCCCATCGCTATCAACATGTAAGAGTGGATACATCAATGGTTGATGAAGAAATTAACTTGAAAGTGATATATCCTCCATCAACTTAATTGGTATGGTCATATCAATATATCATCCAAATTATGCGGACTGTGGGGCAAAAATGTTCCGGCAAAAATACGACAAATGAAGGTTTTGTTGACAGGCACAGTCTGTAAAGCTAGGTTATGCCACTACCATACGATTTCTTATTAGATATTTTACACATTAATAAAACTAATACTTTTTCCAATTGTAAATGAAATGCTATCCAATGTAATTATAAACACAATTCATGGAAGGGTCAAATTCTTTTACGCAAGAGGTCAGACTATATCAAACTTCTCAGAATTTATTCCTAATTCAAAAGAACTTTGACATATATGTCATCCTTGGATATACAACAATATATAAAAATTTATATGATCGAGATCCTAACTTTATTACCGATCCAAGAGCATGCTTGTTGTTTGAGATGACTGATTACACATGTCTTGCATTTTCCAGACTGTAATCAGAGCAAGAACCTCCAATGACATTAGTAGACCTTTCACTACTATATGTCTTGGTTAGGACCATTAAGCATATGATTATACATTACACTATGATGGATTTGACTGACTGTCACACTATTGGCTATGCATTTAGAATGTTCATTTCATATTGTTTAAAGGTTGGAGGATGCTTAGGAACTACGTTAAAAGCTTTGTTTTATCGGATGCATTAGTGTATTTTCTTGTTCTTTTGCTTTTCGCTTCATCTTTATCCTATTTAGTTGAAATGAATGAACATATATTGGGAATAAATTAGGCTTTGAGATTGTATTATTTTAGAGATTTGATTTGTACATACATAAGGACAAATATCCTAAACTCCTAACTACTATCCTTGTTAAGTGTGAATATTCATACTAAGATAGTTAATATAAGAATAAAAAAGGTAAGAGTTTTCACAACATATTGACAATAATGGTTCATAACTGTTGTAAACCAAATTATTATAGGCCACATCTTAAAGATTGGCCCACATTGAGAGTTGGCCCAACAAAGGCTCGGGAAACCCCAAGGACTGGACGACCCCCCTTAGCCGAACAAAACGCTTAGACGAAAAATGACAAAATCGATGATAGGAAGGGGGTTTCACTTGTGGAAACGGTGCCGTTTACGACTAGTTTTAACAGCGGTTAGACAAAACCCGACGTTATAAAAAAGGCGGTGGCAGTTCCGTAATTATTTGGATCATTAAATCACTTTTAACAGCTGTTGTACAATAACCACCATTAAAATTGACTTTTAACAGCGGCTTTACATAAACCGTTGTTATAAGTTAGATATTTCCATAATTTTGTTTGAGGAAAAGACTTTTAACAACGGTTGGAAATAAAACCGTCGTTAAAAGTGACATATAATAGCGGTTGGAAATGAAACCGTCGTTACATGTCTTTAAGTTTTTTACGTATGAACTTAGCAAGTTCCTTATTAAATTTCACGCCCTAACACACGTACATTTCTTCAACCCCTGTTCCTTCGTCCTCGTCTCCGTGACGCCACTGTGACCAGGCCGCTTCCCTTCGTCTGCTTCCCTTCTTCCTCCACCATCGTCCTCTCTCCTCTGACCGCTCTCTCGTAAGCTTTCTCTCTCTTTCCTTTTGTTGCGATTTATTTTGCGTTTAATGTGTCTTTGTTTCTGTTTTTGGGTTTCATTGAAGAACATGTTTGAGATTCTATGCGTTTCTGTTTTATCTTGTGATTTTGGATGTTGATGTTTTTGTGGGTGGTTTTGTTTCGTTGTTTTTGCGTTTTTGTTTATGCATGTTGTCTCTCTTTCTATTTCATATATGCGTCTCTGTTTCATTAATTTTGTGGGTGGTTTTGTGTTTTCTGTTTTGTGTAAAATGTTTTTATGGCTGTTGTTTTGCTTATGGTTCATGCTCATGGTCATGGTTGTTTATTTACAAAATGTGACGATAATATAGTTTGTTAGGGTTTATATGCTCCTATGAAATTTACTGATCATTGATGCAAAGAAATATCATTAGAGTCCATCTTATTTTAGCCCCTTAACTTAATGTAGTTGAGTGTATATTTACAGAATGTAGCTATGGATCGTAGTTGGATGGTTAGTAGATGCACAAGTGATGAGTATCGGATGGGAGTGAAAGAGTTTCTAGAATTTGCTCAAAGAAATATTCCTGATAATAATGGAAGGTTTTGTTGTCCTTGTGTCAAATGTGTGAATATGAGATAATGTGAAGCTAAGGAAATACGTACTCATCTTATTTTTGAAGGGATTTGCAAGAATTATACAAGAAGGATATGGCATGGTGATGTCTTGTTAAACCAGTCAAGTGTGTCCCAAACTGAGGAAGTTGATGTAGATATGGAGGACAATCGACTAGAGGACATGATCCGTGATATTGGTCAATAGTCTTTTCAGTGAGCAAATGTATATGATACTTTGTGCAGTGATGCGGAGAAGCCTTTGTATCCGGGGTGCACTACTTATACACGGTTGTCGGCGGTGTTAAAATTGTTTAGTGTGAAGGCGAGAAATGGGTGGAGTGATAAAAGCTTCACTTAATTGCTTGAGTTGTTGAAGAACATGCTTCCAGAAGGCAACACATTGCCGGATCGTAACTATGAGGTGAAGAAGGTACTGTGTCCGATGGGAATGGAGTATAAGAAGATACATGCATGCCATAATGATTGCATATTATATAGGGGTGTGAATGAAGAGTTGCACAATTGCCCCAAGTGTCGGTCATCACGGTACAATGTGAAGGATGGTGATTCTAGTTGTGATGTGAACACAGAGGGTCCTCCTGAGAAGGTGTTGTGGTATCTTCCAATAATTCCAAGGTTCAAACAATTGTTCACTAATGTAGATTACACAAAGAACATTAGATGGCATCCAAATGATAGGAAGCGTGATGGAATGCTTCGTCATCCGGTTGATGTTGTGCAATGGGAGCGAATTAGTTGGCTTAAAGTCTCTTGATTGCCACATCTTGATGCAACAACTACTACCAATGGCTATTCGTGATTGTGCTCCTAAAAATGTTAGACATGCCATAACTATGTTGTGCTTATTCTTCAATGCTATATGCAGCAAAGTCATTGATCCCGGGAAGTTGGATGAGTTGGAAAAAGAAGCTGCCATGATCTTGTGCCAATTGGAAATGTATTTTCCTCCTTCATTTTTTGACATCATGGTTCACTTAACTGTTCATCTTGTGGGAGAGATTAGATTGTGTGGCCCTGTTTATTTAAGGTGGATGTACCTAGTTGAGCGATACATGAAGATCTTGAAAGGCTATGTGAAGAATCCACAACGTCCAGAAGCATCTATTGTTCAAAGGTACGTTGCAGAAGAAGCTATTGAGTTTTGTTCAGACTACCTTTCTGAAACGAAACCTATAGGGATTCCTAAGCTTCGTCATGATGGAAGATGTGAAGGTAAGGGTACACTTGGTGAAACTGTTATAAGCAAGGGTCGAGAGGAAGTTCTTCAAGCACATTTGCATATATTGAATAACAATGATGAAGTTCATCCTGTTGGGAATTTGCATATAAAACAAAATAACGCAGCGGGAAAAAAAATTCCCATCGAAGGATCCTTGCGAATGGTCATGATTCATGGTTAGAAGATTTACCTCTTGAAGCGATGACAATTGATTGAAATCGTCTATCACGAAAACCGCACGAGCGATGTCTCTAAGGTATCCACACGAGCAGATCCCGTGAACGTCCAACGTCACAAACACGAAGCGTCTCTGCCTCACAGTGCTAGCTTCGAAAACCGAGACCTGCTGCTCACTGTCACTCTCTATGTGCGGCTAGGGTAAAAACCGTGTAGGCACAATAGCTTAAGTGGTATACTTATAGTAGCACCTCCTTAAGTGAGTTAGTGTGCAGCGTTTGACCTAAGCCCCGTGTACTATGCGCTAGGCCCAATAGAAGAGTCCAACTCTCCTTTTAATGCTTCTTTTGATCTGCTCTTATGTGTGTGACCCTATAGGTTCCCAAAACGTTAGTAGTAATATTAAATCCCATTTAATATTACAAACAGTGAGCGGTATCTAGCAATACATCACTGCCACCTAAGTAGTGAGAAAGTCATTGATTTGATGAAACCTTCCGTGACAAATATTCATGTGCATTATTATCCCTTTGTCCATATATCTATATTGAACACAAGACATAGAATGTGTCACCCTTGTATGATTCAATATCATGTTCCCTGATACCCGAGTAGACTTAACAACAAATGAGGTCAATATCTCATATTGACTCATTTCAGCACGGCCATGCATTTTACAGTCTCACTCTATCAGGGGGCCCACAGATATTACTCCTGTTTTGTAGGAGGGACAAATTCCATCTAGGTCACTCACATCCCTCTGCATGGCTCGTGGTATGCCCAATGTCCGTCTTTATAATCATCCTATTACAGATGACGTTTGACGATATTAAAGCACACGACTCCTCATGTAGGGATCGTAGCGATTTCAGGTTGAAGGATTGCATACACCATTGTCACTATGAGAACTACTTATGACACTCACATAACGCTCCATGTAGTGTTCTCATGGTGGGTCAATCCAGTACATCATTACTCTAATGTGTACCTATGTGGCGACTCGATATCTTATACCCATGACCCGTGAGATATGGTCATCAGTCTGCACACATAATAGTCTCAATGTATTATTATTGTCCTTATTAATAAAATACTTGACTACGGATATTTAAGAATAGGATTTCATTGTTCAATAGTGTCTCACGATCAAGTGATGTACTTGATATTCTATTAAACTGAAATTTCTATTCTAAGGACTTTATTATGTTTAAACAAGTAACACAATAAACTGGAATGCCTCATATCATATATATATATAATGGCAATATACAAATGTAAGTCTAAGAAATACACTGGCCTATAGGGCTTACACCAACAATCTCCCACTAGCACTAGAGCCAATCAGGCATAAATCTAATGCCCATCGATCTAGTGTGACCTTCGTGCTTCTGTTGAGCAAGAGGTTTCGTAAGTGGGTCAGCAACGTTATCAAGTGTTGGTACTCTGCATATTTTCACATCTCCGCTATCGATAATCTCTCGAATGAGATGGAAGCGCCTAAGTATATGTTTGGATCGCTGATGAGATCTAGGTTCCTTAGTTTGTACAATGGCCCCATTGTTATCCCAATAGAGATCAATGGGGTCCACAATACTAGGAACTGTACCAAGCTCAGCAATGAACTTCCTGATCCAAACAGCCTCCTTTGCTGCATTGGAGGCGGCAATATACTCAGCCTCTGTAGTAGAATCGGCGACTGTCTCTTGCTTTGAACTCTTCCAGCTCACCGCCCCGCCATTCAGGCAGAACACATAACCAGATTGCGATCTGGAATCATCCTTATCGGTTTGGAAGCTAGCATCGGTGTAACCTATTACAGCAAGCTCTTCCTCGCCTCCATATACCAAGAACGAATCCTTAGTTCTTCTCAAGTACTCATGGATGTTCTTGACAGCAGACCAGTGACTTTCACCGGGATCAGACTGGTACCTGCTCGTTATGCTTAAAGCATACGATACATCTGGTCGAGTACATAACATGGAATACATGATAGATCCAATTGCGGATGCATATGGAATCTTACTCATGTGATCCCTTTCTTCTTGAGTGGAAGGGGATTGTGCCTTTGATAGGCATATACCATGTGACATAGGCAAGAGTCCTTTCTTGGATTCATGCATGTTAAAGCGTCTCAACACTTTGTCTATGTATGTACTCTGACTTAGGCAGCAAGCGATCTATCCCTATAGATCCTGATCACCAATACATATGTAGCTTCAACCAAATCATACATAGAGAAGCAATACCCTAACCAGTTCTTTACATTTTGTAGTGTAGTGATGTCATTTCCAATGAGTTATATGTCATCTACATATAACACCAGTAAAAACAACAATGCTCCCACTAACCTTCTTGTAGACACAAGGTTCATCTACATTTTTGATGAATCCGCATCTGTCTTACAAAGATCATCAAAACGAAGGTTCCAACTTCTAGAAGCTTGCTTCAATCCATAGATTGATCGCCGCAATTTACATACCTTTCCTAGGCATCCTATGAAATGCCAAAGCCTTCAGGTTGTGTCATGTACACATCCTCAAGAAGCTTTCAATTAAGGAAAGCAGTTTTGACATCCATCTGTCATATCTCATAATCATGGTATGCGGCGATAGCAAGTAAGATCCGGACGGATTTAAGCATCGCAACAGTGAAAAGGTCTCATCATAGTCGACACCATGAATTTGCTTGAAACCCTTAGCCACCAATCGCGTCTTAAAGGTATGTACCTTACCATCCATGTCAGTTTTCTTTTTGAAAACCCACTTGCACCCTATGGGTTTTACCCCTTCAGGTGGCTCTACCAAGGTCCATACCTGGTTGGTGTACATGGAATCCATCTCAGATTTCATGGCCTCAAGCCACTTCTCGGATTCTCGGGCCGGTGATGGCCTCCTGGTAAGTCACGAGGCTCATCTTGATCCATGAGTAATACATCACCTTGTGGAGTCATGAGAAATCCATATCTCTCAGGCTGGTGACGTATCCTATTAGTCCTACGCTGGTCTGGTGCTACTGGAGCAAGTTGTTCCTCCACAACATTTTGTGAAGGTTGCTCATGTTCCACCAATGGTAGGTCACTACTCTGTGATTCTTGAATTTCTTCAAGTTCTATCTTCCTCCCACTGGTTCCTATGGAGATAAACTCCTTTTCTAGGAATACACCAGTCCGTGCGACAAACACTTTGCCTTCGGAAGGATTATAGAAATAGTATCCCTTAGTTTCTTTGGGATACCCCACAAAGAAGCATTTATCAGATTTGGGATCAAGCTTATTAGAAACTTGACGTTTTACATATGCTTCATAACCCCAAATCTTCATAAAAGACATGCTGGGTCGTCTACCAGTCCATATCTCATATGGTGTCTGTAACACCCCGATTTTCGTTGCTTCGTAATATCGGTAATAAATATATAAACATATATATTTTTATCCGAGACTTAGAAAATGATTTTGGATAAACCAAGGTCATTTCCTTGTTATACTTATTTTCATAAGGTTACGGGGAAGTTTTTGGTTGAAAATTCAGACGGAAGTCGGTCTTAGTTTTTACGTGTTTTTTTTACCGTGAGTAAAAGTTCTTGCTCAGAAGACCTAATTTTAATTCGTGAACGAGATGAAAAATGTTTTTATCGTATTTGCTACGATACTGGAAGTTTTGAAAATTTTGGTAAAAAAATAAAATAATTTACATTTTACGGGCGGAATACGTAATCGGGTAGACGACGGAGTGGATTTCGGAGTTTCCAAGAGCAGATAAAGATTTTATCTTAGGATTTTGAGATGATTCAAGGGGATGAATCATATTTCTAAGTCTAGAAGGTTTTTCAAGGTTAAAGTGAAAATTTATGAATTTTACGCTTAAGTCCCTGAACTTTCTGTTAATTACCCTTTTGTCCCTGAGTTAGTTTCTAAGTTTTTTCATGTGAATTGTGATAGAATCATTGTTCCCAATCTCTTAATGGACGTGGCTATAAAGCCCAAAATTTCTTGTTCATGAATTAATTCCATAAAGCCCATTTGAAGCCATATAAGTTTCCTATCTTAAGCTTAATGCTTAAATCTTAAAGTGGGCCCCACAAAGATGAATTCAAGCCCAAAATTTTAAGGCCCATGCACAAGCCCGAGGAGGATAAGGGGCTGCCCTCATCTTGGATGAGCCAAGATTATTCTAGAATTTTCTACCATGTTCTCACATATTCTCCAAGATTCTACTACATTCTACTAAGTTCTCAAGTTTTCTCCATCCTTCTAGGTTTTTCCAAAAAGTTTGAAGAAAAATCAGCCAAAGTTAGTTAAGATAAGACCACATTTATTGTGGCACATGGTCATTATTACCATTTATTGACAATTTGCAAAATAGTCCTTATACTTTTAGAATCTTTGCAAAATGGTCCCTATGAGTTATTTGCACTTTAATCCTTTGAAAAGCCACCTCCTTTCTACTTGGTCCTCAAAAGTGGCGCAGCCCACATGCCTATAAATACCCTTCCTCACCTTTCACTTAGTTTCTATTGCCGTTTGTTCAAAAACCTAAAGTTCATAAGTCTTTGAGTGTCAAGTTTGTGAAGAAAGTTCTTGGATCTTCACTTGTTTTTGATCTCCAAGAGGTGAATCCTATTCTTCTTCTCTAATCATGTCTATGTTCTTCAATCAATTTCTTGATTCAAAGTTTATTTCATAGTTGTTTATCACTTTTAAGTTTCTAGATCTAGAACTTTGAAAATTCATAACTAATTCTAGAAAAATCCTTTTGACATGAAACCAATTACTATGATCTTAATCATCTCTATTTTCATCATCTAGAAGCATAAGATCATGAGAAATTTCTTTCCCTAATTTATGGACTTGGCCGAAACCTAGTTCTTGGAACTAGATGAGTTTTGTTCAAAGTTTTCATTAATGATCTTAGTAATCAAGCTATTAGTATGTATGCTTAATAAATCCAAGTTGGTTTATTAAATTAAGAACCCTATCCCTATGAACATGTTGAGGCCGAATCTTGGTATAGAAGAGTTAGGAAGTTTTGAGTTTGAAACTTAGTTGTTTAGTCACTAATCCATGATTTAGGTTAATTAAGGACCATTAATCTATGACTTAATCATGATTAGCAATTTTAAGGATTTTGAGCCCTAAAAGTCAGCCCTTGGCCGAAACCTAACCCTCATGAGTTAAGTATGTTGTGGTTTGATTTGATTGCAATTTGTTTGAAGGAATCAATCGGGTTGGTTTGACCTAAAGCCGACGGAGGAAATCGGATTAAATCGGGAGGTTGTTTGAAAACGTTAGTTTGAGTCTTCAAGAGGTAAGGGGAGCTTACCTGATGGATTTTCTCTATAACTATTTGCTTTTAGTGTGGCTTATATGATTTATATGTGGTTTGTGATTAATTGTTTATGTTGTTTATGATGTGTTGTTTATCTGTGTATCGATGATTGATCCGCTTTTAATTATCTGCAGTAGTATATTATGATGTTATGATGCATGATCTGCCTGGGGATATAATTATGATGATGATGTTGAATGTTGTTTGTGAGTGTTGTTTGAGAGGCCTGACAGTGGTTAGTGCACAACCGATTAATGAGATAAAAGATTTAATAAGCTGTGAAAGTTATATTCAACGTTTTATGGGGGAATGTTGGAATATAATAGTAGAGGAAAATATGATTTTGGAAAAATAATGAGTTTTGAGAAATATTATTATTTTAATGATTTATTAGTGTAGAAGAAGTTTATGAGTCACGGTGAGAGCGTAACCGTGAAATTTTTTTAGTACTGCTTATTTTTACACAAGAAATTCTGAAATATTATAAAAAGTGATTTTGTGATATTAATATTCGAAAAGACTTTATTATTTATGATATAAGAAAATTATTTTATAAGAAATGTCAAAGTTTGACTTAAAGACGTTTTCTTTGAAAATGCTAAACGACGGCAAGTTTCGAAATTATTTACGGTGAGAGTTTAAAAACAGCAGTACTTATGCTGAGAAGAGATTTAATTTGAATTGATTTATTAGAGTTGAAGTTCTAATAAAAAGATGTTGTTGATGATTTGACGTTATTTTGGAAAAAATGTGTTTCCAAAGGAAAAGTGGATTTTCTATGAATTGACGTTTTATAAACGAATTTCAAGTAGGAAGAATTTTCGGTTAATGAGTTTTACTTAATGACGTAAAGGATGATATAGAACTTAGTAACCGAGATGTCGGGGTACTAGTGTTCTTATGACGTTATCCTATTTTGGATTTGTTTTTCACAGACAGAAAAGATGTAAAACGATGTAAAACGATGTAAAGGATGTAAAAGATGTAAAAGGATGTAAAAGATGTAAAAAGATGTAAAAGATGTAAAGTATGTAAAAGATGTAAAAGGATGTAAAAGATGTAAAACGATGTAAACGATGTAAAAGATGTAAAACGATGTAAAAGATTTAAAAGATGTAAACAGATGTACGAAGATAAGGAACTTAATAACCAAGACGTCGGGGTATTAAGGTTCGTTATGTTGTAAACTGGGTATTTATTTAAAGAAGTTAAAACGTTTTAAGTTGTTTTCTACTACCATGAACCTAAGACTGATTGCAAGGTCTAGGGGCTTCGTGATTGAGCACTCGGAATTTGAGGTCCTGTGTTGTTAATAAAAGATGTAAAGATGTTTCAAAAGATGTTAAGTCGTAAGCTTTTGAGAGCTTTGACAAACAAAGATATAGCACAAAGAAAAGTGTTGAGAATAAAATGTTTTCTTGCATGCATTTGGCAGGCGTGCCATAATCAAAAGAGGGATTACCTTGCGGCGTCAGGATAGATCATACAAAGATGTTCTCATTGTGCCCAGGGTTTGGACAATGAGGCCCTGGTCGCGCTGTCGCCACGCGCCAAAAAGAACGAGCGGTTATGAAAATAATGTAGTATAGAGCGACAACTCGGATCGTCTCTCAAGGACTCTTAGGTGTTGTTATTATTAACAGAAAAAGTTAGAAATGGGGGGTTTTGGATTGAAACTAAAATAAAGAAAACAAAACAGAACAAAGAAAGAAAACAGAGCAAGAAAGCAGTTAACAAATAAACTAAAGCGATTAACCCATCGCTTTTGGTTTCCCAACTATCATCGGTTCATGCAAATTCCTAGCCCTAAGCAGATTCTAATCCCCTCCCGGTTGTAGCAATAATTCACAAGCGGAACCACTACTACAGATATATGTCCCTATTCCCGAATTAAGCAAACGGGGTTAAGCACTTCGTGAACTAAGCGAACACGAAACGTACACACGCGAATTAAGCAAACGCGATTATATAAAGGAACATGATATCACCGAGATAAACCAACACAACACAATATACTCCTGAATTAAGCAAACAGAAATATAAAGCATGGCATTGAAAAGAGAAAAGGAAATGAAAACAGGAAATACAAGAACCTCAAGTATGGATAGAAACCAATTACAGTAGATTAATCTAGGAGACTAGTTCTCCATAACAAACATAAGCAGAAAAGGAAACAAAACAAACTACAACTACTGACTAGCTAAGACTAGCCAAAACTGACTAGCCGGACTCCCTTCTGCCATAGAGCAGTTTATATACAATTTCTGGAATCCAAGTCCTCGCGAGGCGAAGCACTACTCGCGAGGCGAATAACATGAAAGGTCTGCAACTCTTGGTCTTCTCGCGAGGCGAGCATATCTTCGCGAGGCGAACTCTTCAAATTCCCAACTATAACGCCCGTGACCTTCAACATGCCCAAACGTGATGGCTTCTGGTCTTCCAAAACTCGCGAGGCGAAGGGATGCTCGCGAGGCGAACGCTTCAACTTCAAAACTGCCACGGCCGTGATCTTCAACACGGGTAAACCGTGATCGTCTCTGACTTTTCAGGCTTGCGTTACTCGCGGGGCGAGATATCCTTCGCGGGGCGAGTGGCTCCAGATTTATTTTATTTTATTTTATTAACCTGAAAAACAGAAAATAACATAAGTACTTTATTTAACTCTAAATCTACTAAATTAACCTACAAACACTGTACAGACTCAATCTACTACTTAGAGAGAATCAAGTCTAATTTGGGTAAAAATGATATAAAATCAAGACAAAGCCAAGGTCTTTACTAGTTATAAAACCAGTCAAACAGAGGCTCATCAAAATACCCCAAACTTAAACTTTGCTTGTCCCCAAGCAAACTAAAACTCAAAAAATTAAAAAGACTCAAGACCTGGCAAAACATGGCAAGCTTAAGGACTCAATTAACTTTCACACAAATTTCAAGTAATTTATCAAAATAATTCAATGTTCCCCCCTTTAAACAAAACAATCCCCACAATCATTTATTCTAAACAGTTGAGAATTTCATCATTCAAACAATCATCAATCTAAGCAGGGGATCTAAGTTACATACAAAAGGGAGATCACCAAAATCAAACAACTGCCTTCCTCACAAGGGAAATTTGTGTTTCACTCATCGCTCAGTTTGTGTCAGGCTAGCAACATTGCACTCAATTTCACTTTTAAGAGCACTTCCCATAAATTTGATTTTCATCTCAAAATGATTCCCACAAAAAACATGCAAGCAACATCAAAAGGTCTTTTATGGGTTGTAATGGGGCCTGGCTAAGGGTAGGATATACAAAGGAACTAGGCTGAAGATCCTAGGAACTAAGAGAGCATGAACTTTATTTACACTTTGAAATTCACTCAAGTTCCTTTCTTAATTTTTTTCTTTATGCTTCTGGGTGACTACAACCTTTTTATTTCTTTTTAGCATTTTTGTATTTTTTTTATATTTTTTTTGTATGCAAACATTTATACACTTTTTCTTTCATAAGCCTTTGGCTCCAACTTTTCTCTTTTTTTATATATATATATATATATTTTTTTTCAATCCCAAACAACACATTACACCTTGCAGCCACCCCAAACTTAGTTCTTGCACCCATTCTAAGATTACATGCTCTCCTAATCCTAAGATCGGGTTAACATGGGTTTTTCCAGATTTTAGTTTGTAACATAAGGTTATCAAGAATTAACGGTCTAATCAGGCTCAAAGGGCTAACTAGGGAACATGCATTGGGAATGGTTATTTTAGGCTAAGTAGTTTATTTACAAAGAAAATGCCTAAATCATATGAAGCAAACACATAATCATGCAAACCATAAAGAGATTCAATCAAATTCAGGAAAGTGCAACTTAAAAAGTGATTTTCACACAGTCAAAAACATGTTGGAGGCTCAAAACCTCACCTGGACATTTATGCAAATTGTTTGAAAGAGATTCTATCCCTAGTGTGTGCTTCCTATCACCCCAAACTTATCATAAATCATGCCATCATAATAAAATCTCAAAGTTCAGTTTTCAATCATATGGGGATCATTTTTTTTTTCAAAATTTTTTTCAAATTCTAGGGGGAACAGTCAATACATAATATGCAATCAATCTATGCAAAATCAATAAAATCCAATAAACTTGCCATAACCAAGACACAAACACAACTCCTGAGCTTCTCAAATTATTCAGGAGCTTTATTGAAAACAAAACAGAAATAAAGCAAGGAAAAGAAAATTAAAAAGAAGAAAGGGTTAAGAAAACTCATTAAGGGCGGTTCCACCAGGATCCCATTGCTTGTAGCATAAGGCCCACGTGATGGACAAAGAGTGGGAGTTCATTCCATGCTTCCATGACTTGCAGCCTTGATGTGGGGGTGAGCACTTGACAATTATGATGACTTCGCCGAGTGCGGCGGACTTCTCACTCCCCTTCGGGTCGCAGCTGACCTCTTTATCTACAAAGTCTTCCCAATAGAAGTGGGACTCAACCTCTTGGACCGGTCATGGTGCAAAATCCAAGGGTTTAAACTCCATCACTGGCTCCTCAGGGGGAAGTGGCAAACAGTTAGCTGGGGTTACTCGTGCTGCTTCAACTTCTGCCTTTTCTTCATTTACTGCACGAACAAATTCATCACCTGCTATACATGCAGAAATTTCAGCACACACCACACAAAGGTTAGAGTTAGTAGAGTCAGTACATATATCACAATAAAATGAATCAGGAAAATCTACAATGTCTGGAAATTCAGCAATTAATTCATCAACCCCATTACTCTCAACACATGCAATTGTTTTACTTGAATCATCTACTCCCAAAAGTTCTTCTTTATCCTCAAGCACGGTGGAGCAAATGTTCTCCTGATCCTCCTGATGCTCATTTTCTGTGTTTCCTGAACAGTATAAAGCTGCATAACAGAATATACACAAAGCAGCACTGCCATCACAATAACAATCATTAGAATCAGGGGATTCGACACACAATTCATCATCAACAGAAATATTATCAGAATTATCATCAGAAATATTTTCAAGAATAACTTGTGCCTCTGTAGGTTCTTCAAGGGGCTGTGGAGTTAGCATTGCAGCCGAGTTGGCGGTAACTTGATCAATTAGAGCCCACAACTTCCGAGATTCAGCTTGGTCCCTCTGGTATTCAGCCTCCATCTTCTGTTGGAATTCAAGAAAGTTTGCTTCCATTTGTGCACTTATCTGTGCAGTCATCTGTTTGCACAGGTCCTCTAGGGAAGGTTCGGAAGGTGCAGCTCTGAAGGCAGGATAGTATCTAAACAGGAAGGCTTCCTTTAAATCAAACCAGCTTGAGATGGAATTTTTATCAAGACAATACAGCCAATCTCTTGCAGCACCTTCAAGTGAGAATTGGAAAGCTTCCATCTGGATGTGGTCTTCTGTTATTCCTGCAGGTCTCAAAGATTATAGAACAAGCAATCTGAATTCCCTCGGATGCTCCTGCGGATTCTCACCGCAAAACCACTAAACCTTGGCAACCAGTGTGATAAACCAAGAAAATCAGGAAAATATATGCATGGTGGTTGCTCATAGTAACCATTAGGCATGTAACCATATATGTGATTATCCATGGGGGATGCTAAAATTCACAACCAGACAATGCAGACAAAACTAATTAGCAAAGAGAATTTTTTTTTTCCTGCTAATAACAACAAACCATAGTCCCAAGAAGACGCGCCAATTTTTTGGTCGCATTGCCGCCACGCGCCAAAAAAGAACGAGCGGTTATGAAAATAATGTAGTATAGAGCGACAACTCGGATCGTCTCTCAAGGACTCTTAGGTGTTGTTATTATTAACAGAAAAAGTTAGAAATGGGGGTTTTGGATTGAAACTAAAATAAAGAAAACAAAACAGAACAAAGAAAGAAAACAGAGCAAGAAAAGCAGTTAACAAATAAACTAAAGCGATTAACCTACTGCTTTTGGTTTCCCAACTATCATCGGTTCATGCAAATTCCTAGCCCTAAGCAGATTCTAATCCCCTCCCGGTTGTAGCAATAATTCACAAGCGGAACCACTACTACAGATATATGTCCCTATTCCCGAATTAAGCAAACGGGGTTAAGCACTTCGTGAACTAAGCGCACACGAAACGTACACACGCGAATTAAGCAAATGCGATTATATAAAGGAACATGATATCATCGAGATAAACCAACACAACACAATATACTCCTGAATTAAGCAAACAGAAATATAAAGCATGGCATTGAAAAGAGAAAAGGAAATGAAAACAGGAAATACAAGAACCTCAAGTATGGATAGAAACCAATTACAGTAGATTAATCTAGGAGACTAGTTCTCCATAAAAAACATAAGCAGAAAAGGAAACAAAACAAACTACAACTACTGACTAGCTAAGACTAGCCAAAACTGACTAGCCGGACTCCCTTCTGCCATAGAGCAGTTTATATACAATTTCTGGAATCCAAGTCCTCGCGAGGCGAAGCACTACTCGCGAGGCGAATAACATGAAAGGTCTGCAACTCTTGGTCTTCTCGCGAGGCGAGCATATCTTCGCGAGGCGAACTCTTCAAATTCCCAACTGTAACGCCCGTGACCTTCAACATGCCCAAACGTGATGGCTTTTGGTCTTCCAAAACTCGCGAGGCGAAGGGATGCTCGCGAGGCAAACGCTTCAACTTCAAAATGCGCCACGTAGTGATCTTCAACACGGTAAACCGTGATCGTCTCGACTTTTCAGGCTTGCGTTACTCGCGGGCGAGATATCCTTCGCATGGGCGAGTGGCTCCAGATTTATTTTATTTTATTTTATTAACTCTGAAAAACAGAAAATAACATAAGTACTTTATTTAACTCTAAATCAACTAAATTAACCTAAAAACACTTTACAGACTCAAAATACTACTTAGAGACAATCAAGTCTAATTTGGGTAAAAATGATATAAAATCAGCACAAAGCCAAGGTCTTTACTAGTTATAAAACCCAGTCAAACAGAGGCTCATCGTGCCCCATCTCAGATTGTTATCACCGTGTGCCACGATGTTGGACAAGGTGTGCGATGGGCGTGCACGTGGGCTGTATGCCTGTGGCAATTGAGTCTGATCAACTCATCACGAGGTTTACGAGGTTGGAGATATCTCATGAGATTAAGTATGAATGTTTAGAAGATGTATTGAAGTGTTCATGCATAGTTTTCCAACGTTGATGTTTGGGGTGTGAAACCCATTGATAAACGATGAGATATAATATGAATGAGTATGTTGTTATAGACATGTATATGTGCAATCTTTTGTGTTGTGCATTTAGTTATGGTGATAAATCCATATATTGGCGTCTCACCCTTACAACCATATCAGAGTTGTACGAGGGGTATGATCCTTACAAGAAGACGAAGGATGTCTAGTTCGAGGCATGTTGTGCTGTTTTATTGGTTGTAGTGTCCGTTAGTTACGACCAGCTTAGGTAATGTTATGTTTTAAGAATAAAGTTGATTATGATTTATGTGAGAAAAATATGAGGCAGTATAGTTGGAGGACTTATATACATTATGTAGTTAAGTGTGATTTGAATACGTTGTTGTAGTTATGAGGTTAAAATAAGGAGGAAAAGAAAAAATTTTATCACCATATTTTGAAGAGATAAACATTGAGAAAACATTATTTTCCGAAAGCAACCAACAAATTAAGTTTTATTTCCGCAAACGGGTAACCATGTGATGACCCGAGATTAGGGTGTCACAGTGTCTTTTCTACCGCTTTGGATGGAACACGGTTAAGTGTAAAAGCTGCTGTTAATAGAGCATGTCCCCAGAAAGAGTTTGGAAGGTTTGCATGACTCATCATAGACCGAACCATGTCCAACAAGGTTCGATTTCTCCTCTCAGAAACACCATTCCATTGTGGTGTTCCAGGTGGAGTGAGTTGAGATAAAATTCCACACCCTCTCAGATGATCATCAAATTCTAGGCTCAAATATTCACCACCTCGATCTGATCAAAGAGTTTTAATATTTTTACCAAGTTGGTTTTGTACCTCATTCTTGAATTCCTTGAACTTTTCGAAGGATTCCGATTTATGTTTCATAAGATACACAAATCCATATCTACTGAAATCATCAGTGAATGTGATGAAGTACTGAAAACCACCTCTAGCTAATGTGTTTAGGGGTCCGCATACATCGCTATGTATAAGACCCAAAAGATCGTTAGCTCTTTCACCTTTTCCGGTGAATGGAGCTTTAGTCAACTTTCCCAATAAACAAGACTCACATATCTCATATGATTCATAATCAAATGAGTCCAAGAGTCCATCTTTATGGAGCTTCGAAATGTGATTCTCATTTATATGGCCTAAACGACAGTGCCAAAGATAAGATGGGTTCAACTCATTTGGTTTGAACCTCTTCATATTTATGTTATAGATGGGCATTTCAAGATCAAGGACATAAATCCCATTACTTATGTGTGCACTAGCATAGAAAATATCATCCAAATAAATAGAACAACTTTTGTTCTTTATTATAAAAGAAAAAACAATCTTGTCCAAACAAGAAACGGAAATGATATTCCTGATAATTGCAGGCACAAAATAACAGTTCTCTAACTAAATAGTATGCCCAGTGGGCAAAGTCAATACATAAGTCCCTACAGCTAAAGCAGCAGCCTTTGCTCCATTTCCAACTCGTAGGTCGACTTCGCCCTTTGCCAATGGTCTACTCCTGTTTAGATCCTGCACATTTGTACAAATATGAGAACCACATCCAGTATCTAATACCCATGATGCAGAAGTAGATAAATTGACTTCTATAACAAACACACCTGAAGTGGAAGTCTCACTTCCCTTATTCTTCTTGATTTCTTCCAGGTATTTTGGGCAATTTCTCTTCCAATGTCCGGTCCGACCACAGTGGAAGCAATTTCCTTCCTTAGCCACACCACCCACAGTCTTCAAGCCAGAAGCACTGGGATTGATCTTGTTGATGGCCTTGCCCTTGCCCTTGCCCTTTTGTTTGTGTGTGGGCTTCTTGGGCTGCTTCTTGCTATTTCCATCCTAGACCATCAAAATGGCCTTCCCCTTTCCTTTGTTAATATTTTGTTCAGTAGTTATCAACATGCTCAACAATTCTGGCAAAGGTTTGTCAAGATCATTCATATTATAGTTCATGACAAACTGACTATAGCTCTCAGGCAACGATTGCAGAACTAAGTCGGTGGCCAACTCTTGGCCTAAAGGAAATCCCAGTCTCTCGAGATTCTCAATGTACCCGATCATCTGGAGTACATGAGGACTCACAGGGCTCCCTTCTGCCAATTTACACTGGAAAAGGGCTCTGGAAACTTCGAACCGCTCATGCCTTGCTTGCTCTTGGTAGAGCAGCTTGAGGTGCTCGATCATATCATACGCCTCCATGGTCTCATGTTGCTTTTGCAGCTCAGAGGTCATGGTAGCAAGCATAAGACAGCTGACGTCTAAGGCATCATCCTGATGCTTCTTATAAGCATCCCTGTCAGCCCTAGGAGCACTTGAAGTCGGTGGCTCCTCAGGAATAGGCTCCTCAAGAACATACAGCTTATTCTCATGTTTGAGGACAATCCTCGAGTTTCTGTACCAGTCCATAAAATTTGTTGCGGATAGTTTGTCCTTCTCAAGGACGGATCGCAATGACAGGTTACTTGATGTGTTTGATGCCATGGTAATCTACAGAGATAAATATGCAAAATATAAGTATCATGCCATGCAAGCCGACATATTTGTCCAATGCAGAAAAATCAAACTGCTCAGCAAGCATGGTGGAATCCCCTACCACTTCGTCTTCATCTTGGACTATCCCCCAAACCAGATTTTCCTCAAATTGGGCTTCATGTGACTCTTGTACTAACTGTTGGCAAATCTCCTCAACGTGCGTTTTGAAGTTCTGCTTCACAGCTTCGATACTCTCACAATTTGCTCTTGCCTTGGCCTCAGAGGCGGATAGCTCTTGGGAATACTGTTCTAGAGCAGCTTTCAACGGTATTTGCTCCTTCCATTCCCATTCCTCCTCATGCTTCATTATCACACTATAAGCTTGTGCATGAGGGCAGTGACGTCCCCAGAGCCCGTAGTCTCCCAAGACTACATTGGGCCCGAAGTGGTATTTTGTAACTCCATCCAAGGTGGGAAAGTAATAAGTCTCCATTTGTTGCATCCACCTTGTACAAACACAACTCAAAACAAAAAGATCAAATATATACAGAAAATAAAATAATAAAAATGTCTAAATTAGTTGCCTCCTTTGTTACTAATGATATTGGAAAAACCAATCCCCGGCAACGGCGCCAAAAACTTGTTGGACGAATCTGGGCAAGTATACCCAGTCGTGCAAGTAATACGGTGGTAAGACCGGTTATCGTATCCACGGGGATTGGATGTCAAGTACCAATTCGCAAGCTCGGCAACTATCTAGACTAAACTATTGATCAAGAGAAAGTAAAATAAAGAAAAGAAATGAAATAAAATCTTTTTGTCTTTTGGGGACTTTTGACAAACACTTGGCGTGCAGAAAGGATATGTTGGGACTAGACTTCACCAAACCTCTAACTCATGCACTATCAGGACTAGATACCTCCCATTCATGCTTCAGATATTAAAATCAACCCACTAAACTACTCAAACCCCGATTCCTCGGATGGCAAGAGCCTAAATCCACTAATAGACCCTAATTCCTTAGGTGGCCTAGATTAATGAATTTGCATTAAGATTAGGGATTACGCGATTACTAATAAACCTAGTTCCATTCCTAGATACAAGGCTTACTAGGTGATTAAATTCAGTTCCGGTTATGATACGAACGTTCCCATTGCATACCAAAACACAAATCAAGTCATGGGGGTGCTAGCCACAACAAGCATTAAGCACAGAAAAATAACCACTAATATGAAGACATGAACATAGAATAATCCGTCAAGATAAATACATAAACATAGGTTTGATTACATCTAATCCCAACACAGGGATTTAACTACTCATAAAACAAAGAAAACCAAACCAGAGAAATAGGAAGGAAGAGGAGAGAAGAGGCTCCATGTGAGCTTTCCTTCTTCTTCAAAGCAATCCCTCTTGGCTCCCTTCTAGGGTTGAAACCCTAGCCCAGCTGCAGCCTCCAAATGCCTTCAAATGGACCCTTCAAAAACTCCCTGTTCTGTCTGCTGCGTTTCTTTATATAGACCTGTTGCGCGTCACGGCCGTGATGGCCATCACGGCCAGGCCGTGATGGCTTCTCGCCCGGGCGCGTCTTTACTTTTTTGGTCTGTCACGGCCGTGATGGGCATCACGGCCAGGCCGTGACAGATTCTGACTTTTGGCTTCTGCTCTGCTTGATCATGGCCGTGATGGTCATCACGGCCAGGCCGTGATGGGCTCTGTTTGGCTCATATTCTTCACTTTTCAATCTCTATTTCATCCAAGCTCCACCATGGCTGATTTTGATCATTTTTACATTGAATTCCTGCAAAACAACACCAAGAAACCGCTTCACCCGTTCCAAGGGAAAATCTAACAAAAATCAAATAAAGAATGCCTAATCTATATGCAAAATGCATGCAAAAGTATACAGAAAACATCATGTAAAATCACACTATCACTGTACCAGTCCATAAAATTTGTTGCGGATAGTTTGTCCTTCTCAAGGACGGATCGCAATGACAGGTTACTTGATGTGTTTGATGCCATGGTAATCTACAGAGATAAATATGCAAAATATAAGTATCATGCCATGAAGTTATTTAATAAGGTCTTTAATTAAATACGCCTCCCACTATTTTACTCAAAACAATGACCCTCATCATTGATTCGGAAAATCCCGTTGGACGATTTTCTAATGGGCCAAGATCCATATTTCACCTAGCTTTAAGTCAGCTTTGGCTGATCACTCAAAATTCGGTTATATAGGTAGGAAACACTTTCCGATTGCATCTCATGCAACTCTTGGACAGTTGGGTGAATAACTCTTATTCTAATCCATCACATGGACCAAAGCCCAACTTATAAGCCTCTAAGCCTTTCAATCCTATTGAAGTTGGCTTAGTTAAGTCAGACCCAATGGATAGCAGTTGAACATTACATTTGTCCCATCGCGTGTTACTAGTATAGATAAAGGTACCCCGCTTTGGCGGACCCACACTTAATCAATCCTAGTCTTGACGAGTGCCATGCATTGGAAGGCCTTTAAATGTGACTTAATATTTCGTTTTGAGGGATTTGATTAAAATTTGATCTCATCATTTGTTAAACTCTTTAACTTACTATTTACATACACGCATCTCATACATATATTAGTTAAACCCCTTTTAACATACTATATACATATATGCATCTCATACATATATAAGGCAAATAAATGTGATATGGTTATGGCCCCTAACGCATTGATTCTCCCAAGCCAAAGAGAGAATCTAAACTGAAACCTAGGAGCGTCCAGGCTTCTCCAAGCATGATCTCCCACAGGATAACGTCTTCTTGTCTCCATCATTACATTACATAAACAGAAACCTCATTTTACATATGAGGGGAGTGAGATGAGAAAAGAATATACATATGGAATATAAGAGAAAGGCACGGCACGCAGGCCGTATTTCAAAATATAAACCAAAAGATTAAAGGACTAAGGCCATAACCATTCACCATACATTACCAAATAAATAATCAACCAATAATAATATACAATTATTATTATTATTATTATTATTTATTAATTGGAGATTTCAAAATCTGAATTTTGAAAACATAACATATATACAATAAATCACATTTATTGTAATTGATGTTACTATAAATCACATTTATTGTAATTGATGTTACTATAAATCACATTTATTGTAATTGATGTTACTATAAATCACATTTATTATAATTGATGTTACTATAAATCACATTTATTGTAATTGATGTTACTATTAAATGGTGACATAAAAGATTTCAAAAATTGAATTTCGAAATAACACACTACGCAGAGGTAGCACGGGGTTCCCGCTTCCTTGGCGGCTAGGGCTTCAACCTCTCAACCCTAAAACCGCAAGGCCCGCAAGAACATGAACTCTTCATGTCTGAAACCCCTTAACGCCACCAACAGAGAACTGAAACCGATCATGTTTAACATCAACACTTGACGCCATCGCAGAACATAATAAGGATTCCAGAACCAATGTACATATCACATATATACATAAACATGCTATACACGCATATATCATATACATAGGAAAATTACAGAAACAAGGTTTGGCAAAAACGGATGCAAACGATTTTCAGAAAACAATTTTCAGAAAAACGATTCACATTATAAACATGTTATCATACATAACAGGTAAACCACGTAACAGAATCATGGTTTCGCAAGCGGCTCTGATACCACTGTTGGGAATTTGCGTATAAAACAAAATAACGCAGCGGCAAAAAAAAATTCCCATCGAAGGATCCTTGCGAATGGTCATGATTCATGGTTATAAGATTTACCTCTTGAAGCGATGACAATTGATTGAAATCGTCTATCACGAACACCGCACGAGCGATGTCTCTAAGGTATCCACACGAGCAGATCCCGTGAACGTCCAACGTCACGAACACGGAGCGTCTCTGCCTCACAGTGCTAGCTTCGAAAACCGAGACCTGCTGCTCACTGTCACTCTCTAAGTTCGGCTAGGGTAAAAACCGTGTAGGCACAATAGCTTAAGTGGTCTACTTATAGTAGCACCTCCTTAAGTGAGTTAGTGAGCAGCATTTGACCTAAGCCCCATGTACTATGCGCTAGGCCCAATAGAAGAGTCTAACTCTCCTTTTAATGCTTCTTTTGATCTGCTCTTATGTGTGTGACCCTATAGGTTCCCAAAACATTAGTAGTAATATTAAATCCCATTTAATATTACAAACAGTGAGCGGTATCTAGCAATACATCACTGTCACCTAAGTAGTGAGAAAGTCAGTGATTTGACGAAACCTTTCTGTGACAAATATTCATGTGCATTATTATCCCTTTGTCCATATATCTATATTGAACACAAGACATAGAATGTGTCACCCTTGTATGGTTCAATATCATGTTCCCTGATACCCGAGTAGACTTAACAACAAATGAGGTCAATATCTCATATTGACTCATTTCAAAGCACACCATGCATTTCTGAGCTCTCACTCTATCAGGGGCCCACAGATATTACTCCTGTTATGTAGGAGGGACAAATTCCATCTAGGTCACTCACATCCCTCTGCATGGCTCGTGGTATGCCCAATGACCGTCTTTATAATCATCCTATTACAGATGACGTTTGACGATATTAAAGCACACGACTCCTCATGTAGGGATCGAGCGATTTCAGGTCGAAGGATTGCATACACCATTGTCACTATGAGAACTACTTATGACACTCACATAACACTCCATGTAGTGTTCTCATGGTTGGTCAATCCAGTACATCATTACTCTAATGTGTACCTATGTGGCGACTCGATATCTCATATCCATGACCCGTGAGATATGGTCATCAGTCTGCACACATAATAGTCTCAATGTATTATTATTGTCCTTATTAATAAAATACTTGACTACGGATATTTAAGAATAGGATTTTATTGTTCAATAGTGTCTCACGATCAAGTGATGTACTTGATATTCTATTAAACTGAAATTTCTATTCTAAGGACTTTATTATGTTTAAACAAGTAACACAATAAACTGGAATGCCTCATATATATATATATATATATATATATATATTATGGCAAGATACAAATGTAAGTCTAAGAAATACACCGACCTCTAGGGCTTACACCAACAATCCTTACTTAGTGAGCACAAAAGGAAAGTCAAGGAAGAAAACCATCGAATGAACGAAAAGTGATTGTTGAACAAGCATAACAAGATTTTCCTACAATGGTTTAAAGATAAAATTCTGAATGATGGTAGTACTGCTTCTGATACATTAAAATGGCTAGCACGTGGGCCTAACTTTAATGTCATATGTTGGAGCAGTTACGACATCAATAAGTTTTCATTTTATACAAAGTCCCAGGATGACAAGATTACCATGAAAAATAGTGGGGTTACGAGACTGAGTCCATGCACTTCTCTAGTTCAAAAGATACAAATCCCATTATGGCACCCGTCTCTTACTTTGGTGTCATTGAAGAAATTTGGGAGGTAGCTTACATTAAATTCACAATGGCAGTTTTTAAATGTAAGTGGGTTGACAGTAAAAGTGGTGTACAAACCGATGAATTAGGATTTACATTGGTAGACCTTAACAAGGTTGGTCATACGGAAGAGCCTTTCATCATGGCTTCCCAAGCAAAACAAGTATTTTATATCAATGATCCTTCTAACAAAAGGTGGTATGTGGTTCTCCAAGGAAAAAGCATGCATAATGGTAGTAATGAAAATCAAGATTCAACTCTTGATATACCTGAGACTCCTTCTTTCTCATCACGGATGCCTAATTTTATTGAGGAAAATGTGGTGGACGATGTACTTGCCACTCGTGATGATCATAATGAAGGGATATTGATCTAAACTTGACTATAGTGTAAGTTATGTATGTTTATTTTTATTTTGCATCATAGTGTAATTAATGTTTATTTAATTAATGTTAATTATTTATTTTTTGTTTATGTTGATGTCTTAATTTAACTAATGTTGAATCTCTATTTGAACTTGTGCAGGCTTTGGCGGAACAAAGTTAATGGAGCGCGGATATAGATTTTGAGCACAATGCATAAATTTATGTTTTAGATACTTAGAACTTATATTATTTGTGTATGTGATAGATAATGACTTAGTTATTACATTGATCAATTGTGTTTGTATGATATGATTTCTTAGTTGGATCATAACTTACTTGATGTGTTGAATCTCTATATGATCTCTTGTTGTACGATGTGTGTATATATATATATATATTGATTCTGCCATGTGGATGGTTTGAATTTTGGATGATCTTAGCAGACTGGATGCTTCTCTATGTATATATCTATGAAATATTGTAGGTGCATTGAAACTGAAACAAAATATTTTGTAAAAAAAAAATACCCCTTATAACAGCGGTTCTGTATAATCCGCTGTTAAAATTTCACTTATAAAAGCGGTTCTTAGGAGAACCGATGTTATAAGTTAGCTTTTAACAGCGGTTTTATACAGAACCGTTGTTACAAATCATTTATTTATTGCCATGATATTCAAACTGACACTTGTAAAGGCGGTCTTTCCAGTAGTCGCTGTTATATATCTACTTTTAACAGCGGTTGTATAACCGACATTTGATTTAACGACGGCTTAAAATCCGACGTTAAAAGTCAATTTTAACCGCTGTTAAAAGTGCTTCCTGCACTAGTGTTTGACCTAATCCACCTCGGGAATGATCTCCCACCAACCAAAAAGCGTCGCCAGTAAGGATCGCCTCTCACTCACGTAATCCTACTAATCACCATCGTAACCTACCAAAATCACCGTTGATCTCGAACGTCACATAACATGGGAGCTACAACAACTCTCTGAGTACCATATGCCATAAAGTAAGGGAAGCCTTACCAGCAATGACATTCATACAAACCCCTATCAGGGGCTCAACTATAAAAGGGTCGCGGAGCCAGAGACCAAAGGAGGTAACCTTAATATCGCATAAATATATTATCTACAACACCCTTGCTGACTTAAGCATTGGAGTGTCTTCGCAAGTACCCCCCCGCCGTCGGTCCAACCACGGGAGCAATGAAGGAGACAAAGATACACACCACCCAGAAGCCTTGAAGCCAAAGCATTGGGACATTCCAGCGTAGGCCCAATATTGCAGACAGACTTTTGGAGATTATGCTCTAGGTCTCTCTCAGAACCAAGGTTTTTAAAACCGGATCGGTCATTGAACTGGTGAAGACAGTGGTTCAAGGTTCAACCGTGGTTGAACCGATAATAATTAAATAATATTATTTTAATTTTTAATATAAGATATTGAGTAATATTAATATAAATTTTCAATTTTCATATTTTTTAAACACTATAAAATAATTTTTTCATTTTATGTAAATAAATTTATAAAAATAAAGTTGAAGTTGGGCTCATTTAGCTCATTCTACATTAGAAATAAAAAAGACTGGGTTGGATAACTAGGGACCAAACCCATTTCTACCCAAACGAAATGGAAACCCTACTACTTATTTCCATTAGAGGTTAGCAGCCATCCACCTCTCACTCCCCTCTTAGTCTCTCATTTTATACATTGTGTCCTGGTTCTGCAATGTCGCGTGGCTGTTTCTTCTTCATGGAAACGAGTTATGGGTTCTTCACGTTAAAACGTTATGGCTCTTCTTTCAGTTACATGTTTTGGTTCCTCGATCTCATGCCTCCCGTCTCTACTTTCTCGCCCCATCATCTTCTGCAGTTTTGAACCAATGAGGTCGTCGGACGGCCGGAGGTAGCAGAGCAAAACGTCTTTTCTTGGACCGACGAAACCCGGTGAACAACTGGTTTTGCCTGGTTTCATCGGTTTCATACCGGTCCAACGGTTTTCTGTCCGACTTTATTTCAGAACGGTTATGGGGCTCATTCGGACCGGATGGCAGGCCGGTTCCCGGTCCAAACAGTTGAACCGGTCGGTCCAATCCGGTTTTGACTACCTTGCTCAGAACAATAACTATAACTGCTAGACATCAATTTTTATATAATTGTCCACTATACACTAGGTAATCTAGAAAACTATAGAGCTTATGGGTCTCCTAAAACTCCAATCAACACGAAACATTATAAGAAACATTTATGATATGTTTGGTTATAAAAAGAAGTAGGGTGAGAAATTGTACCTCTCCAATTTCACCCTCTCTTTCCTCACCCAAGGTTTGTTTTTTCTTCCAATCTTCTTCCCCGATCTCCCCTCCCTCTCGACTTGATGAAGGAAGAGAGTGGCTTTGGCAGCTTAGGCTTCAAGAAAGTTGAGGTTACTGGTGATGATTTATTGCATAAACAATGGGAAGAGGAAGCAGAGATGGTTCTCCAGTTTTGACGACAATATTTGTTGATGAAGACTGAGACAGACATGGCATATGAGGAAGAGGGTTTAAAGAGACCTGCATATTTGTCAAAGTTCTCAAAGCGATTAGAAATTAAAGTACCTCTTCCATTTTTCTTTGGGTTTTTGACTATGATTTGCTTGTTCGGACCGACTGATTGTTTTGTTACTTCCATTGAAGGTTGATAAAAAACACAGAAAGCGTCTATGAGAGTGAGTGAAATTGGAGCCAGATCAAACATTTCCTTCATCATAATGCCACCACCGTGAACAGCGGAGGAGCAGTACGATGAATGAAGGAGCATAGGCAATGGCAGCACGGCCGGAACAGGGTTAAGCTACCCGGAGAAGACAACCGAAGCTCAAAGGCAGCACAGCAAGGGTGGGGTGGGGGGCGAGGGGCATGTAGGGTGGCGGTGCTTGGTACGACGGAGAGTGTTCTCGTCGAGAACCCCTCGTTTTGCTTCGCTGGTGTGAACACCTAATTTTGTCCGGGTATTCTTTCTTTTTAATTAATATTTTTTAAAACAAAAGAAAAAAATATAAAAATACAAAATACTAAAAATATTTTTGTTCTTGTTCTTGGCCCATTACATGATCAAGTGTAGCCCATTTTTCGTTTTTTCCAAGATGTCTTTTAGGTCCAAGATCCAAAGAAAAAGAAAAAAAGAAAAAGGACTTTCTGATTTGAAAAAAATATAAAAATAAATTCTGAATTTTTGTCTTCTTCTCCCCCAACGTTGCTATCTGTCTCCCTTCATTATATGTATAAACCCATTTTGTTTTTATTTCCCCATTTTTGTTTTCTTGTGCTTTTTTCCAAAATAGGGGGTAACAACCCCTGCACCTACCTCAGCCACACAGAGTCGTGGGAGCACCACCATGGCACCTTCCCTCTGTACCTTCGTCCTTACCTCTCAACAAACAAATAACAAATTTTGGCATCATCTTCCACATTGTTGCTATATAAACAACAACTTACACATGAGAAAAGGAGGAGGGGGCGTAAAAAGAGAAAGACCCCTATGAACAGAGGTTATTGATTTTTTTAGAAAAATTCTCCCTAGCCTCCATCATGAACCTCATTCCATCTTCAACACTATCTACCCCATTCTAATAAACACATCACTTCAGCCATGAAAAATAACAAACAAAGACAACCTTCCACCCATAATCACCTTCATCTCTTACCATCCTCTCCACTAATCCAGTCACTTTTCTATCTTCTTCTTCATTTTCTAACCATCCCTACCCATTACCATCATCCTCAAAGATCCATGAATCACTTGCCATGAAAACTATATTCCTCAACATATCCATTCCACCATTTTCACCAATATAAGCTTCAAAACCACAATCAGAAACCAAAGAAATATCAACAATAAAAACATACACAAACAGAAACACATAGTTAATCCTCCCCCTCTGCCATTTGTGTCGCCGCGCGTCGTACCCAGTCACCATCACCACCGCTGCTGTCGTTACTGCTCCGACCACCGTCATCACCACAACAACATCACCGCATGTCCCTGCCTCCTCCGCCATCTTCGTCACAAACCAGAACCCCACCACACGTCCCTCTGTCTGACCGTCTTCAAGCCAGATCTGCCATTCTGCTCCTCCCATCGTGCCTCCACTTTGAGACGCCATCTTCGTTGCATGAACTCGCTGCCATACGAACCGCCACACACCGTGAGTCGTCGTCTCCCTCCGCCACATCGTTTGGTTTTCCTCGTTGCAGCCATCATTTGCTTCTCTGCCTATCGTTTGTGGGTAACGATGAAGAAGTCTCTAGCTTCTCTCTTCTTATTGTTCCTTTTTTTATTTTTTTTTATTTTTTTATTTTTCTATCATTTGAGTTCGTGCTTCTTTTGTTGGACTCATAATATGTGGGTTGTGACATTTTAGTCACCGTTTTTAAAAATAATAAAAAGAAAAAATAAAATAAAATAAAAAACAGTTTTCTGATCATGGGCTTTCTAGAATTGGGTCAAATTTATGTTATTGTCTCATTAAGAAAAATGCATCTTCAAATAACATAATTTCTTTTATAAAAATAAAATAAAACAAAATCATTTAAGTAAAATAAAATTCTTTGAATTCACCCAACAATCTATGACGTTGATGTATGATTCTCATCCTCTAAGTTTCATATGAATTGTAAGGGTTTATCGTATAGCTTGACTATCTTTGACTCTGTGCAAGAGTGAATTCCATTTTTGTTAAACGATAATAAAATATTTTTAATTTGCTCTCTTAACAAATTTTAACAATATTTTTTTATAAAATAAAATATTTTGGATTCACACAACAATCTACGACGTTGACGTATGAATTTCTCATCCTCAAGTGGTGTATGAATTGTAAGGGTTTATCGTATAGCATAGCTATCTTGAACCTTGTGCAAGAGTGGATTTTTTTGTGAAATAAAATATATTTTCAAAATCATTTGCAAAAAATAAAAAACTCTTTTTAAAATTAAAATCAACAAACAAATCAAACATTTTCTATAAGAACTACATGGCTTTGAGTTTCCCATCGCACCCGGGAATACATAGGAGCAGAATCAATCATTCTGTCAAGCCAAAATTTAATTTTCCCTTTTCTTGTGTTTATATTTTTTTTAAAAAAAACATTTAAAAGTGGGGTAAAATAAATATTTTCAAAGGTTATTAAAAGTCTTTTGCACAATTAACATGAGGTACCGTTTTTTAAACGGGCGATGCAGGTTGCTAACACCTTCCCTACTCGTAACCGATTCCCGAACTCACATCTCTCTCTTTTTTAAGACCAATTTCCTTAAAATATTTGGTTTTCCAATGTTTTTCCCAAATAAAATATTGATGGCGACTCCTCTGTTTTTTTACCTTCTTTTCACGGCTCCCAGACGGGACGGTCGCGATAGCTGGGAACTAGTGCGCCAACAATGGAAATAGAAAACTGATCCAACAGCAAGTCAACGACGAGAGGTTGAAGCGAGAGTGAAAGAGAAAGTAGAAGGAAATGAAAAACAATGCCTGGTGTGGATGAGTGCATGATGGAATCCTTGGGACTGCATAATCTAATGGTTGTCAAATGTGATGCACGATGGGATACTTATTTATGCCTCTTACCGTAGAAGCTGCCTTACTTTGGGTCTTATCTCTTACTTATCATAAACTTTTATCTAAAGTTTGAGTTATTATATTTATAAAAACATGAAAAAAAAAATTATATAATCTGAAAATATATTTAAAAATTTCTATTAGAAGAAGTATTCTGTATAAGTTGCAATAACTTAAATTTTTAAATTTTTAGATAATTAAAAACCTTTATAAAAATTATTATATTTCATATGTATATATATATATATATATATTAATAAAACTATATATACAAATATTATAAATACACAACTATATATAAACATTATATAAATACCAATATGTGGTTGGTTTTGGTTCTGGGTTTGACAAAAAATGAGAGGAACCTACCCCGTAAAATATTGATTGATTCGAGTAACGGGTTATGTCAAATCGATCCAACCAGTGTATACCTCTGGTTTTTAATGATGTGACAATTTATGATTGATTGATAGTATAAAGTTTTTTTTATACTAACAAAACATAGCAATTTAATCCTAATCTAAATTATTAGACGATATTCATAACAAAATTCACAATTATACTAAATAACTAATAAAATTATGTAGAAAAATGATATAGTAAATTAAGTTTTAAATTGTTTTATCAACAAAAAGAAACTAATTTTTTATGTTATAACTTAAGGCCATCTGCAATGAGAGCAGTACGATGCATGAAGGAGCATAGGCAATGGCAGCACGACCGGAACAAGGTTAAGTTGGCCGGAGAAGACAACCAGAGCTCAAAGGCAGCACAACGGGGGGGAGAGCATGGTGGCGGTGCTCGGAACGATAGAGAGTGTTCTCGTCGAGAACCTCTCGTTGTGCTTCGCTGTGAACTAGTGCACCGACAATGGAAATAGAAAACTAATCCAACAGCAACTCGGTGACGAGAGGTTGAAGCGAGAGTGAGAGAGAAAGTAGAAGGAAATGAAAAAAAAAAATCTGGATTGGATGAGTGCATGATAGAATCCATGGGATTGCATGATCTAATGGTTGTCAAATAAGATGCACGGTGGGAGACTTATTTTTGTTAGAAATTTTTGGGTCACACTTGTAATGTTTAAATGTGTTAGGGCCATTATTTTTTAATTAGTCAAATTAAAAGTGATCTAATTCAAGTAAGGTTTATGGCTATGGACATAATTGTTATGAAAATTATTGTGTAGATACCATAAGGTCTTATTTCTATTTTTATGATGGGCAACATTAGAGATAAGAAATGTATGGATAGTCATGACTCTTCATGAAAGAGTTTGAATTCGAAGGGACATCACTCTTCATGAAAGGGCATGCAATTCCTATAAATAAAGGGTTATGGTCCCCAATTGTAGACATAACAAAATACAAAGAATTTCAATTCTCTTCATCCCATTAGAGGAGGAACTAAGGCTAAGGAGAATCTACAATTGGAAGATCACTACTCTATCAAGAACATCATCATTTTCATCAAGACTTCATGGATCCTCCGGGTACGCTTCCGCATTCATTAGTCATCTTGAATTGGCATGAGATTATTGGTTTTGGATTTGTGCTTGATGAAGAACATGTTTCTTGTTAATATTGACTTTGTCTACATGATGTTCAAGGAATTAGAAACATGTCTAGGCATAAATAATTAAGTCTTACAAGTGGTATCAGAGCCTCCCATGATCAATTCATGTATGATTCAAGGAATTCTAAGGTTTACTTTGATTCATGGAGTTTTAAAGTTTTTTTTTTTTTTTTTGAAGTATTTATTTGTGATCTTCCATGAAGAAAAACTCCATGATTCTGGTATTTCAATGTGTCAACAAAGATGCATGATTATTAAATATTGAATTCATGTCTTATCCATACTAATTTTTTATGAATTCACGGATTGTTTTTTTTTTATTTATGATATCAAATCATAAATTTTGGTTTAAAGTATCATGTTATTGTCACAGATTTGGTTCTGTGAGTTTTAGTTTCAATTGGTATTTTAAATGATTATAAAATTCGGTGTTAATTTTCTTCATGAGAGCATTGATCATCATCAACTTTTGGTTTTGCATTCAAATAATTCGGTTATTGTCTACGGACTGAAGTCGCACGTCGTTTCGGAAAGGGTACAGGGACTGAACACACCCAGTATCCTTTATGCAAATCCTCTACATTAATTTCAACAACTTGGCATTTTTTTTTTCTGTGCTTCTGAGGTTGAGTAAATAAACTAATTAATAAGCAAAGGACTAAAAAGTTCTTGACAGTTTCACAATATGGACAGAAGCATGGTGACCACCAGACTATCTAGTAGATATTGTTGTTTGATGTTCAAACAATTATATATTAAGGCAATCAAAATAAATTCAAATTTTTTGTTTTTTTTTATATAATTGTTTAACATTTTAAGTGAGCCAATTGAAACATGAAGTCGCCAAAGTGACCTCTCTGTGTAGATTGCTCATGAGAAATGTTAAATGTTAGTGTATACGTGTATCCATGCGAGTATTAATCGGCCCAAAGGAAGGTTAATATTTGGCCGGATTACGTAGACACCTGTGATGGTAAACATGTGATAATTATAATGTTGTACATGTGAATGATAAATCAATCCAAAGAGGGGTTTATTATTTGACATGCATTATTATCAATGTTTGATCATTACAACAAGAGTACCACTAGCAATTAATATTACTGTCCAAAGAATTGACATTAATGTTGCACTAGGTATCTTGAGATGAATTATACAATTATTTGAATTTGTCGACGATTGAATTTTAAATTATGATGTGAGTATATTTATGTTGTTTGTTTTGTTCTCTTTCTAGCTAATATTGCTACTGTATCTGCTAACATGAATTCGGTTCTGGTCCTTAATGGTACCAACTTTAAGGAATGGCACTACAACAGATTAGACTTTAGATAGCGTTTCCGTATGCCTTTTAATAGCGTTTGTAACCGCTATCTATTCTACCGCTATTAAAACTCGTTAGCAAAGATAGCATTTAGGAACTGCTATTAATAGGTGACTTTAGATAGCGTTTGTACACGGAAACGCTATCTAAAGTCAGACTTTAGATAGCGTTTCCTTATACAAACGCTATCTAAAAGTCGACTTTAGATAGCGTTTGTACACGAAACGCTACCTAAAGTTCGACTTTCGATAGCGTTTCCTTATACAAACGCTATCTAAAGTCTGACTTTAGATAGCGTTTCCTTATACAAACGCTATCTAAAGTCTGACTTTAGATAGCGTTTGTACAAGGAAACGCTATCTAAAGCCCTTTTTTTTTTTAATTTTATTTCTTAACTTTTACATCCATTATTCCTGCATATTTACACAAAAAAACCACAATTGTTGCAGTCAACACAATTGTTCAAAATGTGTTCAAAATATAAGTGTTCAATGCAGCACTGCATGTGTTTGTGCAGCAAACCAATAACTATACAATCAAAGTGCAACACTCTATACAGCAACTATATATATATATAACCAGATATAAGTACACCACTCTGTTTCTAAAGTATTCAAATTCACACGAGTAAGACAAAATCAAAGTGCAGCAACTATACCGGATCTCAATCCTTAAGAAACCAAAATCGGAAAACCAACATACATCTACAATTAATCTACATTTACGAACATTTGTTTTTCATGAGACCAAGACAACACCAAAGTAATGTGTCGAAATGTGATCCAAAGACTCAGTAGCATACATACTGCATTTCCACCACAAAGACTAACTTGTTACATTGGGATACAGCAGACTAATTAGGTAAATACTCATGTAGCAAGAAACAGAATTCAAATCAAGCATTAACAAAGTGTAACAAAAATAATAAGTTTGAACTTATTTTCTCCTAGCAATGCACATCAACTCGAAGGCATGTACCAAGGAAAAACAAATACATAGATAGTTTGGGGTTGATAAATATAAAGCATTATTCACATACCAATGAGTATTTGCTGCAACTCATCGTGATCAATTTGACATAATCAAACGAACTTTTCAACAATATAGCGACACCACTCTTCCTTGACTTGAGATAGTTGAGCGGTGGAGTATGTGGAGCATTTGAAGTCGAGGAAATCTGCGACATAAAAATTAAATAAATTAAGTTACAATTGCTAAAACATTTGAACAGTCACAGTTAAAAGCTAAGTAAACAACATACCGCCATTGGTATTTTAACTTGGTTCGCAAGATAGTCTCCTTCATGAAACGCATGACATAGTACCCACAATCTGTACTGTTGGGTTGTCTTGGGCACTATAAAAAATAAAATAGTAAATCAATATAGTTTTTTTTATCTAATTGCGCATTAAGTTTTTGCAAATATACCTGTATCTGAATCCATTTAATGTTGGTTGCCTTTAAACGCGGCACCTTAGCTCCGATATTTGCGCGATAAACTTGCAAACAACTAATCACAAAATCAAACAGACTTCATTAAGAAACATATTTTCAATCATCACAAACACACGCATGCTCACGTATCGAACAGAATCATAGAAAATCAGAAATATAAAAACATGCTTACGTATCGAACAGATTCTTTAATTCAGGGCGATCCCTAGGATCAACATACAAGGGATCCAGATAGTAAATAATCTCTTCAACAATATTTATCGCGCAGACAGACCCAATGATTCCTACAAAAATGTTGAGATAACAAATCCTAAGCACCTCAACTTTTATGTAATTCATTATTGTGAATTAAGTCCTATAGGATAAGCGACTCACCCAACATTGCATGGCGCTAAAAACAAGGGCTGATATTCTCTTTCATTAGTTGCAAACCGGTCAGCTAGATACGTTGTCTGTGAATCCCTCCCGAAGTAACCGTATGTATTTGTTTGGTGTGGGGACAAGAACAGAAACCTCCTCGTTATTTCCTTTGGAAGCAACAATTCTTCATACAAATACCTTCAATTAAAATATAAAAATGGATTACACCAATGACATACATCAATATTTAAATGGAAAGACTAAAAAAATATTGTACACTTTAAACCTGATTTATTACCTAATATATGCGGAAATAACGGAGGCAGATACCCATTCATGATTTACAACTTCTCTGATATTTTCAGTATTGAGCATCTCAATGAAATGGTTGCCAAAAATATTTTGTTCCATCTCTACGTACAATTGGTCAGCATTTTTCATATTCTTTCGTTCATGTATTTTAAGGAAATTCAAATATTCCAGAGAAGTTGTAGTTGAACCATTGTAGGTGGGTTGGCCTCGAGTTGCCTCCTTTATTTTCCGGGGTTGTAATTGACTCCTTTGTATATCCGGACACTCTGCCCTTGCCTTTAGCTTTTGCGGGTGCCTGGAAATTTTGCATTTCAATATGCCGAGTTAGTGATCAACTAATGTAATCCATATATGCCGTATATGAAAAGGTGGAAAAATGCAATTACATACCATATTAATTACAACCACGAGATCAATTGGCCATGCCACATAAGTACCTATTGCATCTCCTCTGTCATCACATCTGCATCAACGATAGGTACCGGCAATGGCGCATCCCCCTCGGTTGCAACATCAACTCCAACTTTCACATGGTTAAGGGTATCTGGTCCGGTGTGCGGTGTAACACCCGGCTCATTGTATACTTTACCCATAGCAACCATACGATAGTTTGGGGTCGATAAATATAGGCGACATGAGTTGACGCCCCTAATCCAATGATAGATTAATAAGCTGTGAATTAAGGCATCCAATTGAATGTATTTAATGCGAATGCAATACTAGTAAGAAAAAAAAGGCATGCATTACCTCCGGAAGCCTCTTTGCGAGATGGTAGAGTGCAACTATCTTTGACGCTTGCTTGGGCTGTGAAATTAGCCTGCCTCTCCTCATCATCCTTTTGTTTCAGCTTTTCTTCCAAAATGTTCAATCTATCGAGAGAGTTGAGACACCAATGTCTCCCACTTTTTCGTTTCCGAGTTATTTCTTGCACGACCTTCGGGTGGGAAGTAATCTTTTTGTGAGACGCCGAAACCCACACCCCTAACACGCCCGGGGTTCTCTCGGCACACCTATGGCTTTGGCAAGAATATCCGGCGACCAAAGTCTTCTATCTCTCCTCTACCGCAGCGGTGTGTGAGTTCCTCCGACACATAGTTATTGGTGAAATGCAAATGTTAAAATTATTATATATTATCATATGAAAATAACAATTGATAATGTAATCGTTAGTCTACTAACACATTTATTCCACACGGTCTGCGTATTTTTGTTGTCAATTACACCCGCCTTGTTCTCGCGGGCTTTCCTCCACACAATATGGCGTTTAATTTTCTTAACCACGCCCCGCCTCCTGTATCTGTATATTGAGATAATATAAATTAACCAAACAGTTTAAAAGTCATATTTACCACAAATGCAGTTAAATATATATATATATATACATACCAATTCATCCTCAATGTCAAAGATACCCTTACGTGATGCTTTGTAAGGGCATGCAGGATCTAACGCCTGTTGCGATTTTCATTGCTTAATTTCTATTGAGACACATATAAGTAATATTAATACATGGTTAATGTCATATGTACGTATTGCTATAAAATTATAAGGACTAACGTGATATTAAACATACCAGGAATTGAGCATCTCTGTGCGTATTGCTATAAAATCTGTCCACTCATCCCTTGATATGTGTGGATATTTTGATGGAGGCTCCTCATTGATATTCCCGTTGGCATCTCTTAGAAATTTTTTGGTCAATCTAGTTCTGAATGCCCTATGTAGGTTACCGACTTCCTAAAGTACAAATTTTTTCCGATATTCATCAACATTAAAAGACATCGCAAAACAATATAAACAACGTGTCAAAGTAAGTATGTTTACATAGTTTACAATATAATTTATAAATTTTAACAATTACCTGTACATCAGCCCATATGCTCTCTTTGAAACCATCCAAAGCTTCATCCTTCCAATTAGAACAAATAATTGGGACCGTTTTCTTGAACAACGGCCCCAATGTAACTCTTCAATATTTTACCATTAGCACGAATAGGTTGGTCCAAAGAATTCCATTCAACCTAATAAAAATAATAAAGTAATTAAATCTAGATATCAAACAACATTATGAAATCCTTAGATTAGTAAGTAAATTACATCAAATTTTTGTCCTTTACTCCGTGCGCGGATGACCGCCTTCATAATTGTTGGCCCACGTCTCGCCGCTTTGGCATCACTAGAATTACTTGAAGATGCCATTTACCTACAAAAATATTAGATACAAGTAAAACATCAATGGACATTAATATAACATTAATTGATGCAAAATATAAAACAACTATGAATAACAAAATCAACACTAGCATTACGGCCTAGCCGTGATGCCCATCACGGCCTAGCCGTGATGCCCATCACGGCCATGATCGAGCAAAACTGAAAAAGAAGAAAGGCTGAAGTCAGAGTCTGTCACGGCCTGGCCGTGATATCCATCACGGCCGTGACCCAAAACCACCACAAGTCAGAGCACATCACGGCCCAGCCGTGAAATTCTTCACAGCCATAACAGAGGGCTCGCGATGCGAGCATAGGCTCGCCTCGCGAGAGAATGGAATTTCGCAGAGCAACCAGAAGCAGAGACCGTCACGGCCTGGCCGTGATATCCGTCACGGCCTGGCCGTGATATCCGTCACGGCCGTGACCCAAAACCACCAAAATCTGAGCACAGAACATTAAATTAAATGATATTAAAAAGCAATGATTCCATCCCCACAGCAAGTATCTTTATAGCATGCTCCTGGATGTGCTACAATGACCATTGTGGCCTTCTTGCTTTTTCTAATAAAGCCTAAATCTAATACCATGGGAGATTTAGGTGTAGGAACTTTTTTAGCACATCAATTTACATGATTCTTGAGCTGTTATTACTGACTACCTAACTGGAATTATACCCATCAAATAAATTCCTTACATGTAAGTCAACCTACTACCAAACCATATCTTCAATAGGATGAAAAAGTCATGTCACACCAAGTCCTCTCCTCCTCTATCTGGAATTTTTTTTTCCTAACACTAATGTTACCTAGGTGAATATTTATATCTATACCATCTCATATCTGCAATAATTCCATCTCCATATTATATTTGAACTCTTTTTTTTTTTCGTATATTTATATTATTCTAAATCGGACAAGTAATCCTTTCGATAATCACTAATGCCAAGTAGCCCCACCAACAATGCCACACTTGCTAAATGCGGTAAAAGGTAGTCTATAGCTTTTCTTTCCAACTTTATCTTCAGTGTTATATATGTAGCATGAGTCAATTTCACTCATTTCGAGGCTTGAGAGAGAGAAAAACCGAACAAGCTTTGATATGACATTATTCCTGAGACTAATTATTAATGATATATAGTCGAATTATTCATTTTATGCTTCTTACGACAAATGTAAATTATCACTGCATATAAAAAGACCATTTATATGCTAATAAGGGAAGTGTAACTTGAAAAAGTTATACTAGCATCTTTAACATAGTCTTATCAAGCATAACAAATTGGAAGATATAGAACAAGTTATCAAAAAGGAGCTAAGAACTAAACCTGGCTCCCAATGTCAATGCAGTTCAATTGATGTCCTTTTGTTGTGTTCCGAAGCGAATGCACCTATCGGCCAGTTCCACCTCCCGATGCAAGGAGGCCACTCTGGTGAGGTGACCAAGCAATGGCCTTCCAAAATCCACATGCATCGGGAAAAAAATGAAGAAAGCATTGAAATTGGTGACCTTGTTGCGGACTTGGATGGATTGTGAGTAGAGAAAAGAGATTGAGATAGGAAGAAGCTTGGAAAGCAATGGATCAAGCTTGGAATCGCCGCATAGAGTCAAACGAGTATGGCCACCTCTACGCAGTGGTGGCTCCGACGTGTTGGGGCAGCGGAGGCGTCTATTGCACGATCTTAGAGAGAAGAAATTGAAGCTTGGAATAGTGTTACCTGAACCCAACAAGAAAGCCAAGAGAAGACCTAAGAAAATGAAAATGAGGAAGAAACAGAGAGGGAAACCGAGCGCGCGTCTAGTTTTAGTGGGAAGACCTAAGATAGCGTTTCCTACAGGAAACGCTATCTTAGGTGATACCTAAGATAGCGTTTCCTACAGGAAACGCTATCTTAGGTATCACCTAAGATAGCGTTTCCGTGTGGAACCGCTATCTTTTCCTAAGTGACACTTTTAATAGCGGTTCCACACGGAAACGCTATCTTAGGTTATACCTAAGATAGCGTTTCCCTTAGGGAAACGCTATTAAAAGTCCCCCATCACTTTTAATAGCATTTCCACACGGAAATGCTATTAAAGGTGCGTTATTAAAAGTCTATTTTGTTGTAGTGTGGAAAGAGAACATTTTAATTGTTCTGGGCTGCATGGATCTTGACCTTGCACTAAGGATGGAGCAACCCTCTTCTCTTACAGACTCCAGTACCTCTGAAGAGAGGAAAACTTATGAGAAGTGGGAACGCTCCAATCGTATGAGTCTCATGATCATTAAGCGCGGCATTCCGGAGGCATTTAGGGGTACTATATCTGAAAAGATAACAAGTGCCGAAGAATTCCTTGCCGAAATTGAGAAACGCTTTGCCAAAAGTGATAAGGCAGAAACAAGCACACTCCTTCAAAGCTTGATTTCTATGAAGTATAAGGGCAAAGGAAATGTAAGGGAGTACATAATGGAAATGTCTAATATTGCTTCCAAGCTTAAGGCTCTAAAGCTCGAGTTATCAGATGACTTACTCGCATATTTGGTGCTAATATCTCTTCCTGCACAATTCAGTCAATTTAAGATCAGTTATAACTGTCAGAAGGAGAAATGGTCTCTTAACGAGCTCATTTCATATTGTGTGCAAGAGGAAGAGAGGATGAAGCAAGAAAGGACAGAAAGTGCTCACTTAGCAAGCACCTCTAAAGACAAGGGCAAAAAGGAAACATAAGGATACTAAGAATGAAGCTGCTAAGGGTCCAACACAAAAGAAGCAAAATAAGGGTGACAACGGTTGCTTCTTTTGTGGTAAGACTGGACATGTCAAGAAGGAATGTACCAAGTATCATGCCTGGCGTGAAAAGAAAGGTATGTTCCTTACTTTGGTCTGTTCTGAGGTAAATTTAGCTTCAGTACCTAGAAACACTTGGTGGTTAGATTCTGGGGCTACTACTAACATCAGTGTTTCAATGCAGGGTTGCCTGAGTTCAGAAGGCCAAGCGATCTTGAAAGACGCATTTATGTGGGAGATGGCAAGTCGGTAGAAGTAGAGGCAATAGGTCATTTTAGGTTGTTATTAAGTACTGGTTATTATTTGGATTTAATGGATACTTATGTTGTACCGTCCTTTAGACGGAATTTAGTTTCTGTATCTTGTTTGGACAAATTTGGTTATCATTGTTCATTTGGAAACAATCAATTCAGTTTATCTATTAATTCAAATGTTGTTGGAACTGGTACTCTTATGGTGTATGACAATCTATATTTGCTTGACACTATTGCTTCCTATAATGAAAACTTGAATGTGGAATCACGTGGTACTAAGCGCAAAGTTGACAATGCAAATTCAGGAGCGTTGTGGCACAAGCGTCTAGGTCACATCTCTAGAAATAGAGTTGAACGACTTGTGTCAAATGGGATCCTTGATTCCATTGACTTTACAGACTTTAATGTCTGTGTTGAGTGCATTAAGGGCAAACAGACCAAACAAAAGAAATTGGGAGCATATAGAGCTACAGATGTCTTAGAATTGATACATACGGACATTTGTGGGCCATTTCCAACACCATATTGGAATGGTCAACAATACTTTATATCATTCATAGACGATTATTCCAGATATGCGTACCTATTTCTTATACATGAAAAGTCTCAATCTTTGGACGTGTTCAAATCATTTAAGACTGAAGTTGAAAATCAACTCGATAAAAGAATTAAGAGTGTCAAATCTGACCGTGGAGGTGAATATTACGGTAGGTATGACGGTTCAGGTGAACAACGTCCGGGACCATTTGCCAAATACCTTCAGGAATGTGGGATCGTCCCACAGTACACCATGCCGGGGTCACCTAGCATGAATGGTGTAGCTGAAAGACGAAACCGGGCTCTTAAGGATATGGTAAGGAGTATGCTATCTCATTCTACTTTACCGGAGTCACTCTGGGGAGAGGCATTGAAGACTGCAGCTTACATTTTGAACAGAGTGCCAACTAAGGCAGCTGCCAAAACACCCTATAAGCTTTGGACAGGTAGAAAGCCTAGTCTAAATCACCTTCATGTATGGGGATGTCCAGCTGAGGCAAGGCCTTATAGGCCAAATGAAAGGAAATTGGATCCCCGAACAGTGAGCAGCTACTTTATTGGCTATTCTGAACGATCCAGGGGCTATAAGTTTTACGATCCCAAATTAAAGACAATTTTTGAGACGGGAAATGCCACGTTCTTTGAGGATATTGAGTTTGGCGGGAGAAATAAGGTTAGAGACTTTGTCTTTGAGGAATAATCAGTTTCAATTCCAGGACCGGTTCATATAGTTGCTTCTGATGAAGCAAGTACGGAACCTCTCCAAGACATTGTTGTTCAAACTCCCATTCAAGATGAATTAGTTGTCCCAGAAGAACAAACTCAAGATCCTCAAGAACCAATGCTTCAAGAACCAGTGCCGTTGCGACGATCCACTAGAGAAAGAAGAAATGCTATTCCGGATGATTACATAGTATTTCTCCAAGAACATGAGGAAAATGATGGTATGATGGAAAATGATCCAATCAATTTCCGTGAAGCCATGCAAGATTCCAACTCGGAAAAATGGATTGAAGCAATGAATGAGGAGTATAAGTCCATGCAAGACAATAAGGTTTGGGAACTTGTCCCATTACCAGAAGGTGCGAAACCCATTGGTTGCAAATGGATATTTAAGACCAAAAGGGATTCCAAAGGTAATGTGGAAAGGTATAAGGCTCGTCTTGTAGCCAAGGGCTATACTCAAAAGGAAGGGATTGACTTTAAAGAGACCTTCTCTCCGATTTCATCGAAGGACTCTTTTAGGACAGTCATGGCTCTTGTTGCACATTATGATTTGGAGCTTCATCAGATGGATGTTAAGACGGCGTTTCTCAATGGCAACATTGATGAAACAATCTATATGGTGCAACCAGAAAACTTTGTGTCGGGAGACCCAAAGAAAATGGTTTGCAAATTGACAAAATCCATCTATGGACTAAAACAGGCGTCTCGTCAGTGGTACCACAAGTTTCATCAGGTAGTTCTCTCATTTGGTTTTGAGATAAATGCGGTTGACGATTGTGTGTATCACAAATTCTGTGGGAGCAAGTATATTTTCCTGGTATTGTATGTTGATGACATACTGATTGCCACTAACAATATAGGCATGTTGCACGAAACCAAGAGATTTCTATCAAGAAATTTCGAGATGAAAGATCTTGGTGACGCCTCCTTTGTATTAGGGATCCAGATACATCGAGATCGATCTCGAGGTATTCTAGGATTATCACAAAATATCTATATCGATAAGGTGCTCAAAAGATTTGGCATGCAGGACTTCAAATCAGGTGATACCCCGATCGCTAAAGGAGACAAATTTAGTCTCAATCAATGCCCAAAAGGAAATATTGAGATTCAGGAGATGCAGAAGATTCCCTATGCATCAGCTGTAGGGAGTCTAATGTATGCCCAGGTTTGTACGCGTCCGGACATAGCGTACATTGTTGGAATTTTAGGCAGATACTTAAGCAATCCAGGAATGGATCATTGGAAAGCAGCAAAAAGAGTTATGAGGTATTTGAAGAGAACAAAAGATCATATGCTCACATATAGTAGATCAGACTCTTTGGAGATCATTGGGTATTCGACTCCGATTTTTTGCGGATGCCAAGATAGTAGAAGATCCACTTCGGGCTATATCTATCCGTTGGCTGGTGGTGCAGTTTCTTGGCGCAGTGCCAAGCAAACGCTTATTGCTTCATCCACCATGGCAGCAGAGTTTGTAGCATGTTATGAGGCATCAAATCATGGGATTTGGCTAAGCAATTTTGTCACTGGGCTGCGAATTTTGGAAGGGATTGAAAGACCACTTAAGTTATCTTTGTGACAACAAATCAGCCGTCTTATACTCCAATAACAATAGGAGCTCGACAAAGTCGAAACACATCGACATAAAGTTCCTAGTTGTCAAGGAGAGAGTACAGAGTGGACAGATTTCCATAGAACACTTAGGGACGAACTCCATGATAGCAGACCCTCTAACAAAGGGCCTTCCACCCAAGGTCTTTCATGAGCACACTGCTCACATGGGTGTCATACAGTTTGAGGATTCTTTGGTTTAGTGGGAGTTAGTCATTGATGTAATTCATGTTCTATATTTGAAATTATGTATGCATACTATTATATTTGGATACTGTTCTGATCAGAAATAAATTTTGGTATTTAGTTTATTACACTTTGTACAATAATGTCTTTAATGATCTCACTAAAGTAAAGAAGGACCATTTGAAAATCGACATGTACAGATCACCTTCATGTGATTTTCATGCTGCACATTTCATGATTAATCTATGTCATTTGGTTGTGTTAATATTAGTGATCATTGTTGGATTTAGTTATGATTGATATAACAAAAGCCGCTTTGGTTCTATATATTGATATAACTAATGGACGGGATAGAGATATGTCCAAGGTTTATAATGGCAAATTTGGAGCTCATAAAGTATAACACATTTATAAGCATACATATGTGACCAGTGGGAGATTGTTAGAAATTTTTGGGTCGCACTTGTAATGTTTAAATGTGTTAGGGCCATTATTTTTTAATTAGTCAAATTAAAAGTGATCTAATTCAAGTAAGGTTTATAGCTATGGACATAATTGTTATGAAAATTATTGTGTAGATACCATAAGGTCTTATTTCTATTTTTATGATGGGCAAAATTAGAGATAAGAAATGTATGGATAGTCATGACTCTTCATGAAAGAGTTTGAATTCGAAGGGACATCACTCTTCATGAAAGGGCATGCAATTCCTATAAATAAAGGGTTATGGTCCCCAATTGTAGACATAACAAAATACAAAGAATTTCAATTCTCTTCATCCCATTAGAGGAGGAACTAAGGCTAAGGAGAATCTACAATTGGAAGATCACTACTCTATCAAGAACATCATCATTTTCATCAAGACTTCATGGATCCTCCGGGTACGCTTCCGCATTCATTAGTCATCTTGAATTGGCATGAGATTATTGGTTTTGGATTTGTGCTTGATGAAGAACATGTTTCTTGTTAATATTGACTTTGTCTACATGATGTTCAAGGAATTAGAAACATGTCTAGGCATAAATAATTAAGTCTTACAATTTTTCCTCTCACCATTGAAGCTGCCTTAGTTTGGGTCTTATCTCTTATTTATCATAAACTTTTATCAGAAGTTTGAGTTATTATATTTATAAAAACATAAAAAAAATTATATAATCTGAAAATATATTTAAAAATTTATATTAGAAGAATTATTCTGTATAAGTTACAACAACTTAAATTTTTACATTTTTAGATAATTAAAAACCTTTATCAAAATTATTATATTTCCTATATGTAAATATTATATTTATATATATATATATATATATATATATATATATTAATTAATTAATAAAACTATATATACAAATATCATAAATACACAACTATATATAAACATTATATAAATACCAATATGTGATTGGTTTTGGTTCTGGGTTTGGCAAAAAAAATGAGAGGAACCTACCCGTAAAATATTGATTGATTCGAGTAACGGCTTAGGTCAAAATCGAGCCAACCCGTGTTCACCTCTGGTTTTTAATAATGTGACAATTTATTATTGGTGATAGTATAAATTTTTTCTATACTAACAAAACATATCAATTTAATCCTAATCTAAATTATTAGACAATGTTCATAACAAAATTCACAATTATACTAAACAACTTATAAAATTATGTAGGAAAATGATATAGTAAATCAAGTTTTAAATTGTTTTTCTAAAAAAAAAAAACTAACTTTATATGTTATAACTTAAGGCCATCCGTAATGGTAAAAAATTGAGGTACTTCCCTGTTATGCATTAATGCTTAATAAGCACCCACCCACCGTTGAAGACAAATTAAAAGAAGGTGCTTAAGTAGATGATGTGCCTCTACAAGTACTGTTTCTTATTCTGTAATGTGGGGTCACTTTCAAACTTTTATAATAATAAAAAAAGATTTGTTGGTGGAATACAATGATGTTATTGGTGGGGTCTTTTTAAGAACTTTATAAAAGTTATTGGGTTGAGAGATGAGATGCTTGAGTTGTAAAATATAAAAATGAATGATATGTAATGATGTGACTTATTTAAGAACTCAAAAAAAAAAAAGGGTTACTAGAATAAAGATGTTCTTGTATGTAGGGATGACAATGGGGCGGGTGCGGGTAGTGCTTCCCCGCATCAATATCCATGGATATTTATGTGGGTAGCTAGTATCCATGGATATCCATGGGTATTTAAGAGTCTAAAATAAAAGGAAAGAAAATAAAATTATTTAGTATATTTTAAAAAACAAAAATGGCATGCAAAAACAGTTTTATATGCTCTCTTAAATGCCTTTGTATATACTTGCAACCCTAGGGTAAAGAACTATTGGGTTGTTGGCCGATCCTTTTGCAAGTGTGGTGTAGTCTGTGTTTTAATTGTTTTTGTGCAATTTTGTATGCTCCCAGCACACGCATCACCATCACATATTTCATATACTTTTGGGCTCTATACCCGAGTCTTGGAATACCATAGGATTATAATGGGCTTCATTGGTGTTATTGTGATGCTTTTGCGTCCCTGACAGTCACTGATTCTCCCGCTCAGATTGTTACTGGTACTGTGGACTGCCATATTGTGACTCATTTGTCCCTGTGACCAACCGGTTAGAGTCATGACATTAGGTGTGTGCAAACATAAGTCTTACCCGTCTTAGAACACAAAGGGAGCATTTTATTTTTCACTCATGTTCATATATTTTTTTTGTCAAAGAAAAAGTTCACTTTTTTTAATTTTTTGTGAAAGAAAATTGATTTACGAAAGTCCTTTTGCTTGTAACAAAAAATACTTTTCATATTTTGTATCTTACGCATTTCCATAAATAATAAAAAAGGGACTTGGGTATATCGTTTTTATGTAACTCATTCATATTCTTTGTAGAAGAATAAAAAAAAAAGATCACTCATTTTTTCCAGACATATCATGCATTACTTTTTTGGGGTCAATAAAAAATAAAAATCATTTTCATGTATTAATTACTTTTTATGTCAACTTCATCATAAAAAAAATTCATTTATCTCATGCACTCATTAAAACAAATCATTCATCTCATGCATTCATAAAAAATAAAAATAAAAACTAAAAAAATAAGAAGCACATCTCATGCATTGACATTTCACAAGTAAAGGTTTGATAGCATTTTTCTAAATTTACAGTGACCTTTTGAACAATTGTTCCGCGGCACCCTTATCGGACTCTGTCACAAGCCAAAATCATGGATGAGGAAGAGCAAACTCAGAATTTCATAGAAGAATGGGGTCAACTCAAATAGCAGATGACCCAAATGATGGTAATGATGCAAGCCATACAGAAGGAAAAGAACACGGATGAGAATCCTTTAGCCTCAACTGAAGAACAGCCAGTCATACCTCTTCTCACTCAGGGGAATAACCAATAAGGGGTCGTGATGCCTTTGACTGTCTACCCAGATAATCAAACTCGTCATTCATTTGACCCAAACAATCCCCCATATGGTCTTCATCGAGGATTTGTGCCGCCGGTGACTCATGGTCCACAAGATAGCAACCCAAGCTCCCAAAACACTACCTAGACACAAATCCCCACCAATCCACCAAAATATAGCCTTTCAATAATGGTGCATTCTGCTAACCCAAACCCTTCACCCTTCACCTTCCACATTGGTGCCAATGGGACCCAGGCGGCACAGAATTTCGCTTCCCCATAATATATTCCTGCGAATCAGTCGGGTTGGAATCCTCATACCAAAGAAAAGCTGGAAGTTCTAGAGGAAAGATTGCGAGCTATTGAAGGGGCAAACAGTCATGGTCTTCGGGATGCCTCAGAACTCTGTCTAGTGCCCAATGTCATAATACCTCCAAAATTCAAAGTGCCAGATTTTGACAAGTACATGGGGACCACTTGTCCCAAAAACCACTTGACCATGTACGTCAGGAAGATGGCATCACATACCCATGATGATAAGCTCTTAATTCAGTTCTTCCAAGACAGTTTGACTGGGGCAGCTTTGAATTGGTACATGCATCTCGAGCGGGCCCATATTCGATCCTTCAAATATCTCGCAGATGCATTCATGAAATAATACAAGTACAACATTGACATGGCTCCCGATAGGATGCAACTTCAAAATATGTCAAAAAGGACACCAAGACCTTTAAGGAGTATGCACAACGATGGAGAGAATTGGCTGCTCAGGTAGAGCCCCCTTTGACTGAGAATGAAATTGTGGCCATGTTCATCGATACACTCCAATCACCTTTCTACGACAGAATGATTGGAAGCATATCATTGAACTTTTATGAAATGGTTATCATTGGAGAAAGAATTGAGAGTGGGATGAGAAATGGTAAGATTGATGAAAGATCTGCAGGGGTAGGTGGGATGAAGAAAGCTCCATTTGTCAAGAAGAATGAATAAGAGACACATGTTGTGGCATCCGAGCAAAAGTGGTTTGGGCATTGGGTACCGAGTCAGATGACTATCAACTCCCAACCATCTTTTTAATCAACCTACACTCCATATTACCCACCACATCAACAGCCTAACCATCTGTACATAGCTGCCACCTCATAATTTCCAACCCAACCTTATCCTATGATGATACCATGCCAACCATCATACCCTACCCAACATCATACCTTCCCCACTGTACCACCCAAGGCGAACCCAAGTGCAAATCAAAGGAGACAACCTTATAACCCAGAAAACAAACCCATGCAAATGGACCCAATACCCATGACCTATACATAACTTCTATCTCAGCTCATCAAGAAGTCCATGCTGGCACCCATTCCAACAAAACCAATGGAACCCCCTTATCCGAAGTGGTTTGATCCAGATGTCAAATCTGATTATCATGGGGGAGTAATGGGTCATTCCACTGACAATTGTAGGAACTTGAAAGTTAAAGCGCAAGAGTTGATCAATGCGAATTTGTTGAGTTTTGCACAAAATACTCTTGATGCGGGAAATTCTGGAGTCAACGTCGTAGAGGACACTGTGGAACATGACCTTTGAATCTTGTTTAGAGTAATTCATTAATGCTAATCCTTTAGCTCTGCCCAAGGCTTTAGGAAATCCTTAATAATGGGCTTACTTGTTTCCATTTCAATATGAATAAATGCATTTAGTCTTTCTTCTTTCTCTTTCTTTTCGATTTTTACCTTACTTTACCTTTTAGTCTTCATGATAGTTATCAATAATGCAATCCTGAAAGTGATTCTCTTAAAAAAAAAAGGAGGCAAGTGCTAGCATCTCATCACATGGTTTTGATCACCCCATTAATCAGGTTGGCAATATATAAACAAAAAATTCTCAGCGACTTATGTGAACTACTGAGCCAAAAGCATCAAGTGAACATTCTTGTCACAGTTGAAGGTGAATAGGGCAACTAAAAGATATCAATATTTTTTTAGAGAAGGTTCTCTAGAGGCAGAAATAGGAAGATCACTTACTCAAACTAGGTTCTATCATTTGCAAATAATGAAGAAAATCAAAAGGAGCAATTAGTTATCATTTTGATAAGCACCACTTTTTGTCTTCAATTTAAATTTTTGAAAATGAGGAACCATGATTTGAAATGATGATTAGCCATCTTTCTCTATCTTTCATATACTTGAATTATCCCATGTTCACCCCTTTTAAGCTTGAAATTTTTTTAAAAAAAGAACCTAGGGCAAGGATCACTCATAGACTTGGGGCTAATATCAGTTGAATGAGGATTGTCAAAAAAAAAAGGAAACAAAAAGAAAAGAATAAGAAAGAGTCCCATGAAGAAATGAAAAAAAGTAAAAAAAAAAAAAAGAAAGAAAGAAAAGGAAATGATTAAAGAAGCTCAAAGTAAAAGGAAAAGGAGGAAATGTTTGGTTAAACTTATTGATCCTTGGTCCCGTTCAAACCCTTAAACACTTACTTGGGCCTCGTATCTTTTCTTCTATACCCTTTAACCCATACCACATTACAAGCCTAAAAAGTCCATTCTGATCAATGAAAGGTTGCTATCATTTTCATCAATTTAAATTTTGAGATAAAAGTATATTCCTCATTACCCTGTTCCAAAACAAAGTAAAAAAAAGAAAAAGAAACAAGAAGTGGCTCGCTGGGCTGAAAACCTGAAAGGGCAGTCCAGGCAAAAATTAGAGCAAATCGATGAAGTGATCAATGCAAGAGCTAGGGTAAAGCAGAACCCGTCAAAGAGACAAACGGGGGCAGTGTGAATTTGAAGGCAGATTATGACATGAAGACTGGGGCAAATAATATCCTTGGAGGCTGATTAAAGCAGTGCTAGAAATCATATGCATGAGAGACTAGCACTAATCTTTCAAAAGAGTATCATTTGAAGAAATATGAACTTCACCCCACCATTGTTTCCTTCCATAGACATCTCATATCTCAATATCATTGTTTTCCCCACATCCTTATTATCTTCCACATATTGTTCCCTATCGTTTTTTGGGTATCCCTTCTTGTTGCTATATACCATAGACTTAACATGCACTTTTATGAGAAGCATATGCTGAAATGTGAAGCAAGTGTCAATAATAACAAAATTTAGAGTTTCTCTCAAGATTCCATAGGTCGTGGAAAGCACAATGACCTCTTGACAATGGGCAATGTTGGAAAAGAAAGGCATTTGGGTACTATTATCATTATGAAAGAAGTATATCCCTGACAAGAAGTGAGGCATTAGTTGAGCAAGCAAGTAACAAAATCAGATCAAAGGGTTTCATTTTAGTTCATCTGTGAGTTTGGCTGTGATCGAAGCTTTAAGGGGGCACAAACCAAAAGTGGTTTACAGAAGATATCAAAGGAAGCATCTTGCATCATGCATTGAAAGTCAACATCGATCATTACATTTCATTGCCAATCTTTAGCAGGCATAGGGCCTCTTAAGTTTTGTTTTGTTTTGTTCAACTTTAACGGGCATAGGGCCTATAAGCTGTGTCTTTGTTAGCTTTAGCGGGCATAGGGCCTCATAAGCTTTGTGTTCTTCAGCTTTAGTGGGTATGAGGCCCCCAAAAGCCATGTCTTTATAGCTTTAGCAGGCATGAGGCCTCATAATCTTTGTGTTGTTTTTGTTCAGCTTAAGCAGGCATAGGGCCTCATAAGTTTCTTTTGTTTGGTTCAGCTTTAACAGGCATGGGACCCATAAGCTATACCTTTTTTGGCTTCTGTAGGCATAGGACCTCGCAAGCTTTTTGTCTTCCTTCTCAAGCTTCGGCGGGTACCAGACCTCATAAGCTCCTTTTTGTTTTCAAGCTTCGGCGGGTACCAGACCTCGAGAGCTCTTTTGGTTTTTAAGCTTCGAAGGGTACCAAACCCCGTAAGCTCTTATTTCTTTCCAAGCTTCGGCGGGTACCATACCCCGTAAGCTCTTTTATCTTCTGTTCGAGCTTCTGACGGGTAATCCACCCTGTAAGCTCTTTTACCTTTTTGTTCGAGCTTCTGATGGGAAATCCACCCCGTAAGCTCTTTTTGTTTTCAAGCTTCGGCAGTACCAGACCCTGTAAGCTCTTTTATGTTTTCAAGCTTCGGCTGGTACCAGACCTCGTAAGCTCTTTATCGTTTTGTCAAGCTTCGGCGGGTACCGGACCACGTAAGCTCGTTTTTGTTTTCAAGCTTTAGTGGGTACCAGACCCTGTAAGCTCTTTTTTGTTTTCAAGCTTCAACGGATACCCGACTCCGCAAGTTTTTTATCTTTCTTTTCAAGCTTCAGTGGATACCCGACTCCACAAGTTATTTACCTTTTCTATTAAGCTTCGGCAGGTACCATACCCCGTAACCTCTTTTATCTTTTGTCATGCTTCAGCGAACACCCGACTCCGCAAGCTTTCTACCTTTATTTTCAAGCGACAGCGGATAACCGACTCCTCAAGTTTTTAACCTTTCTTTTCAAGCTTCAACGGAAAACCGACTCTGCAAGCTTTTAACCCTTCTTTTCAAGCTTCAGCAGATAACCGGCTCCGCAAATTTTCTATCTTTTCTGTCAAGCTTTGACGGGTACCAAACCCCGTAAGATCTTTTTTTGTTTTCAAGCTTCGGTGGGTACCAGATCCCATAAGCACTTTTTTGTTTTCAAAGCTTCGGCGGGTACCATACCCCGTAAGCGCTTTATCTTTCTGTTCGAGCTTCTAACGGAAAATCCACTCCGTAAGCTCTTTTATCTTTTTGTTCGAGCTTCTGACTGGCAATCCACCCCGTAAGCTCTTTTATCTTCTATTTGAGCTTCTGACGGGTAATCCATCCCATAATCTCTTTTATCTTTATGTTCGAGCTTCTGACGGGCAATCCACCCAGTAAGCTCTTTTAATTTCTGTTTGAGCTTCTGACAGGCAATCCACCCCGTAAGCTCTTTTATCTTTCTGTTTCGAGCTTCTGACGGGCAATCCACCACGTCAGCTCTTTTAATTTATGTTCGAGCTTCTGACGGGCAATCCACCCCGTAAGCTCTTTTATCTTCTGTTCGAGCTTCTGACGGGCAATCCACCCCATAAGCTCTCTTTATCTTTCTGTTCGAGCTTCCACTAGTGGAAATAATGTAAAATACGGGAACGTTTTACGTCAGTTGACCATATGTTTGACGTTAAAAATGAGGCAGTGACAGTTTTGTAAATATTAAATTACTATTTACGTCATTTGTATAATGAACTGACGTTAAAAGTGATTTGCAAGAATTATTAACACTTTTAACGTCATTTGTTTATACAACTGACGTTAAAAGTGTGATTTTTACTTCAGTTAAATAAATAATTGACGTAACTAATCCTATATTCCTATCTGAAACTCATTCCTATCTTTCTTTCGTTGTCATCTCCCTGTTGTCACTCTTAACGCAGATCACTCCATATATAGTGCAGTTTATTTGTAATCTTTTTTTAAACAAGTTTATTTTTAATCTTAATTAATTAGCTTGAATTAGTAAACAAATTCTTGTGCAAATTAAAATAAATAAACACTTAACATAAAACAAGTTATATGTATAATCAAATCGTATCTCATTGAAGCGATTCATAAGTTACAATTACATTATTAAAAGATAAAAAGTTTCTGCAACATAGCCCTAAAATATAAAAAAGTTTATGCTTCAACGTCATTTTCTTCTCAGTCCTGTCCTCAAACTCCAATGGATACATCTCCTCCCTCATTTGAATTCCTTAATGCTCCATCTGAATCCACAATCACTTGCTGTCAAAGCGGAGTGAAAGGGATGAAGGGGATGAAATAAAGTGAGGGAATCGCATTATGTGATTCACTCAACCTTACCATCCATGTTATATGATTTACTCAACCTCAGAAGTGTTTTGACCATTAAAACAGAAACCTTTAAGTCTAGGTATAGGGAAGATAAATAACAAAAGTCTCAAATATGATAGAGCCATATTGTGAAGGAAAAGAAAACGCACGAAATATAGAGGAAAAGAAGAGGGTGTATTACAGACTGATACAGAAGAATGATACTTTATATAGAGAAGAAAGACTACCTGATTTTCTTCAAAACTGATCTATAAACTTAATGTTCATTAAGAGGATTAAGTTACAAGGTGCATGGGTAAGTAGCACAGTAGTCAAAGTAATGAATGTTTTTGCAGAAACTTATACACTTTTAACGTCAGTTGTTTATTTTTAACGTCAGTTGTTTAATACAACTGACGTTAAACAATGACTTATAACGTCAGTTGTTTAAGACAACTGACGTTAAAAATGACTTCTAACGTCAGTTGTATTAAACAACTGACGTAAACTGTTGTTTTATTTTTGATTATAACGATTACACCCACGCACCTTCTTCACTTCGCTCTGTACGTCTCTGTTCTTCTCTTTTCATCACGCTCACTCTCACTCTCACTCTCACTCTGCCCTAATCGCGAGCTCCTCTCCACCGCAACCACCGTGAGGGCTTCTTCGCTACCACCGTGAGGTACACTCTTAACCCTAACTCTGTCTTTCCTGCTCGTTTTTTGCAATAACTTGACATCTCTCTTTCTCCTTCCCGCGCACTAACTCTCCTTGTCCCTCTGCTCTCAGTAACCACATCGAACGTTGGCCACCACTCGAGCTCCCCTCCCCACCACCACGCGAGCACCTATTTCTGGTGAGTCTTTAGGGCACATTTTTTTATTTTTGGTTTTGAGTGTATGTTGAAACTGTAGTCTCTGTAGTTGAAACTTGAAACTGTGAGTTTGAGTTGTTTGGAATATCTCTATTTCTGGTCGTGGGTTTTGTGTTTTCTCTTGTTTTTCATCTGCTATCATGACCTATTTCAAAATGGGAAGAAATTTAGAGTTGCTTGTAGCATGTGACATCGACAATATATTGCTCATTGGAATTCTGTTTTGTTAATTTATCTTCATCTGCTTATTTCTTTTATGTCTTAAGAAACCTGAAAATGGTGTAAATTTGAATAATTTTTAAACGCCTTGCTTGTATATATCATGCTCTCTTGATCGATTCATATGGCTGAGTGGTTATAGTACTAGATATAGCAATAGTCCTAATATGTGTTGTTGCCTGTTTGATGAGAATAATGATGTGAGATTACCGTGGAAATTTTGTTTTAGGCAATTAGTCAAATAAGATATACATGGTTGACGGGATTTCAAAAACTAGTTTTCAATTAGGATTTCAAAAACTAGTTTTCAATCTCCCGTATTGTCCTTATATTGGATATATGTTTTGTATATCTACAGAACCTATCTAGTTATGGATCGTAGTTGGATGGTTTGTAAGCGCACTAGTGCTGAGTATTTGAAGGTGGTGGGAGAATTTATAGAATTTACTCAAAGGAATGTTCCTAATAGTAATGGAATGTTCTGTTATCCTTGTGTTAAGTGTTTGAATACGAGGAAATGTACGGTGAAGGATATACATACTCATTTGATTTGTGAAGGGATTTGCTTGAGTTATACAAGATGAATATGGCATGGTGATGTGTTGTTGAGTAGTACGGCAAGTGTCTCCCAAAGTAAGGACGTTGACGTAGATATGGAGGATGATCGAGTAGAGGACATGATCCGTGATATTGGACAAGAATCTTTTCATCGAGCTCATGTGTATGATAGGTTGTGCGGTGATGAGGATAAGCCTTTATATCCAGCGTGTACTACTCATACACGGTGGTCGGCGGTGCTAAAATTGGTTTGTGTGAAGGCGACAAATGGTTGGACCGATAAAAGCTTCACGGAATTGCTTGAAGTGTTGAAAGACTTGCTTCCGGAGGACAACACATTGCCTGACCGTAACTATGAGGCCAAGAAGGCATTGTGTCCGATGGGTATGGAGTATAAGAAGATACACGCATGCCCCAATGATTGCATATTATACACCGGTGTTCATGAAGACAATCACGATTGCCCAAAATGTGGGTTATCACGATACAAAGTGAAGGGTGGTGATGATGATGATGATCTTGATGATGTGAGAAAAAAGGGTCCTCCTGCGAAGGTGTTGTGGTATCTTCCAATAATTCCAAGGTTCAAGCGATTGTTTGCCAATGCGAAATATGTGAAGAATCTTAGATGGCATAATGATGAGAGGAAACGTGATGGAAAGGTTCATCATCCTGCTGATTCTATGTAATGGAAGAATATTGATACTATGTTTCCGGATTTCGCCGATGAGCCAAGAAACCTAAGGCTTGGACTTGCTACAGATGGAATGAATCCTTATGGTAACACGAGTAGTATTCATAGTTCATGGCCTGTTCTGTTGATAATTTACAACCTGCCCCCTTGGTTGTGCATGAAGCGCAAATACATGATGTTGTCTATGATGATTTCGGGCCCAAAGCAACCGGGAAATGACTTAAATGTTTATCTAAGTCCCTTGATTGAAGACTTGAAAACGCCATGGGTGGAAGGTGTTGATGTAGTTGATGGGTATTCTCATGAGACTTTCAAGCTTCGTGCCATGTTATTTTGCACCATCAACGACTTTCCAGCATACGGTAACTTGTTCAGGTACAGTGTCAAGGGGCATAAAGCATGCCCTATATGTGAAGAAGGCACATGCTACACTCAGTTGCATCATGGAAAGAAGACGATTTACCTTGGGCATCGGAGATTTCTTAGACATGATCACCCATATCGTAAGATGAAAAAAGCTTTTAATGGATGCCAAGAGACAGAAGAAGCTCCGACGACCTTAATTGGAGAGCAGGTTTATCAGAGGGTAAAGGGCATCGATGTTATATTAGGCAAGTCCAAAAAGAAAGGTAAAGCTGCTGAGAAAAACATATGGAAGAAGAGGTCGATATTCTTTGATCTTCCATACTGGCGCAAGCTTGATGTCAGACACTGCATTGATGTGATGCATGTGGAGAAAAATGTGTGTGATAGTGTGATCAGGACGCTTCTCAGCATTCAGGGCAAGACAAAGGATGGTGTGAATGCCCGTCTCGACCTTGTTGCTGTGGGTATACGAGAGCAGTTAGCTCCAGTTGTTGAGGATGGTAAGCGGACTTATTTGCCGCTAGCATGTCATACTTTGTCAAAAAAAAAGAGACAAAGTTTCTGCAGGTGTCTTCAGGGCATCAAAGTTCCACATGGTTACTCTTCAAATATGAAGAGGCTTGTCTCTAGTGATCTTAAATTGGTTGGCTTAAAGTCTCATGATTGTCACATCTTGATGCAACAACTTCTGCCCGTTGCTATTCGTGGTATTGCTCCAAAAAATGTGAGACATGTCATTACTCGGTTGTGCTCATTCTTCAATTCTATATGTAGCAAAGTCATTGACCCCCGTATGTTGGATGACTTGGAAGTTGAGGCTGCTACAATCTTGTGCCAATTGGAGATGTATTTTCCTCCTTCCTTTTTCGACAAAATGGTTCACTTAATTGTTCATTTGGTGAGGGAGATTAGATTATGTGGGCCAGTTTTTCTGAGATTGATGTACCCAGTTGAGTGCTACATGAAGATCTTGAAAGAATACGTGAAGAATCCTCATCGTCCGGAAGCATCTATTGTTCAAAGGTATGTTGCAGAAAAAGCTATTGAGTTTTGTTTGGACTACCTTCATAACATGGATCCTATAGGGGTTCCTAAGCCTCGACTTGATGAGATAAGATGTCAAGGTAAGGGTACACATGGCTTAAGAATTAATAGCAAGGGTCGGGAGGAAGTGCTTCAAGCACATTTGTATGTATTGAACAACATCGATTCTGTTCAACCTTTCTTATTTGAACATAAAAGAAAAGTCAATCAAGAAAACCCTCGAATGAGCGAAAGGTGGTTGTTGAACAAGCATAACAAGACTTTCTTACCATGGTTCAAGGAAGAAATGCTTAAGGATGGTAGTACTGCTTCTGATGACGTAAGATGGCTAGCACGTGGGCCTAGCTTCAACGTCATATGTTGGAGCGGATACGACATCAATAACTTTTCCTTTTATATAAAGGAACAAGATAACAAGAGTACCATGCAAAATAGTGGGGTTATGATAGTGGCCGAAGCAATGCACTTCTCTAGTGCAAAGGACACAAAACCCGTTAAAGCACCGACACCTTACTTTGGATATATTGAAGATATTTGGGTGCTCGATTACACTAAGCTTACGGTGCCGGTTTTTAAATGTAAGTGGGTTGATAGTAACGGTGGTGTACAAACCGACGAATTGGGGTTCACATTGGTAGACCTCAACAAGTTAGGTCATATAAATAAGCCTTTCATAATGGCTTCCCAAGCAAAACAAGTGTTCTACATCATTGATCCTTCTAACAAAAGGTTGTCCGTGGTTCTCCAAGGAAAAAGCATGTATAATGGTAGTGATGAAAATCAAGATTCAAATCTTGATATTCCTGAGAATCCTTCTTTTCCAACAAACATGCCTACTATAATCGAGGAGACACGGGTGGACGATGTACATGCCACTCGTGATGATCATCACGAAGGGATATTGATATAGGTAGTTAAAACTTAGTATACATTTATTTTTATTTATACTTCTGTATTTATTTTTATTTATAACCTATTTTAATAAATATATATTGTTTCTGAACAGGCATACATATGGATCAATCGGATGGCCCACATGCACGGGAGGACACTGTGGGGCCTACACAAGACCCGATCGCGCCTACGCCTTATTCTAGTGTAAGTTTATATGTTATATACTATCTTTAGTCCTTCTTTTTAATGTAAGTTTATAATGTTACAACCCTCTATTTTATCATTTTTTGGTCCATACAAACATCACAGTCTCAGAGGAAACGGGGTAGAGGAGCCGCGACTTTGAAGGAATTAGAGAAGGCCAGGCAAAGCGGACAGAAGCTTGAGGTGTGCTTTGATGCTAATCTAAAGTCCCAGTTACCTCGTGCTAAAGAATTTAAAAAGTGGGTGTTTCTACAAGCGAAGCAGCACGTTAGCATCAACTACAACCATTGGAATGACGTTCCACAGAACGTTAAGGATCAGATTTGGGAGGCTATCACGGTATTTTACCTTTACATTCTTTTGATTTACATTATTAGATAATTATCCGAGTTATAATCCATCCAGTTGTTATGTATTTAATGTGTAGGTAGGTTGGACTGTGCCAAATGACGAGGATCATCGTATGAAATGTATGAAAATGGCATCAAAGCGTTGGAATGGGTTCAAGCTTGATCTTACCAGGTACTGTGTATCTGGGAAGAAGCGGCTTGATAAGATATTCTCGGATTATCCCTGGATTGATAAGGATACTTGGGATATGTTTGCTAGGAGTCGACATGATGAATAATTTCAGGTTGGTTGATTAAGTTAATTTTGTATGCTTCTTATAGATTATTTAACTGTATTTAATTATGTGTTTTTGTTTGAATAGGCTAAGGCAGAGAAGGGTAGGCAGAATCAGGTGAAGAACGTCCACCGCCACACCATGTCTCAGGGTGGGTACGAGACTCGGATCGAGGAGATGATGGCGGATAGGCTGAGGGTGAAGCAGGAAGAGCACGCTGCTAGGATAAAATGAGGAGAGGTGCATGAGGGCACACCATTAAGTCCTCCGTCGGACATCGACCGTGAGGATGTCTAGTTAGCCGGCCTCATGACAAAGACAGGATCTTTTAAAGTTGATGCCACTGGCGAAGTGGCAGATAAGATTGTAAGTAAATAATTAACTTCATTTCAATTGATATTTGTATAGATATTTTTAACACTTTTCACTTGCACGTTTTTTCATTTCTTCATTGTAGATGGATCTTAAAGCACAATGCTCCCAGGGCTCATTCATCCCTTCTGGACGGCGGGACGTCTTGATGACTGCTCTAGGCAAGAAAGACCATCCTGGTCGGGTTATCGGTGTTCCTGGGAACGTGACCATCAGAGAATATTATGGCAAGTCTGCTTCACGAAAGCGGGTCGTCGATGAGGCATAAATTTTGGAATCCATGACTCAGCAGCTCATCTCCAACCCTACTATTACGACGCATCTGATGAAAAGCTTCCTATCCAACCCAGAATTCAAGCAGGCGCTTGCTAGAGAGCTTTCCTCCATCGGTTCATCCCAGGACACCGCAGGACATGCCAACCCTTCACATGTGAGCACAAAAAAGAGTTATAGTAGGGCACATGTGGAGGACGATGATTTGGCAGCTAAGGAGCGGGAGTTGGAAGTCCAGCGCCGTGAGCTTGAGTTGGAAATGTAAAGGCGTGAGCTTGAGTTGGACTTCAAACGCCGTGAGCTCGAAATGGTAACAAAGGTATGTATTCATTATTAATTTCCAAATTAGTCAAATAATTACTTGTGTTTTTTTAATTATAAACAACTTATCTATTTTATTTTTTCTAAATTGAAGGCCAAGTCGACGTCGGTGTCGCAGTCACCTGTCACTCGTTTGTTCTCACTTGGTGAGGATTATGCCTTTGAGATTTTTGAATGTCCATTGGAGCACGATGGATGGGTGGCACGCCCAAATCAACAGAGGATATTTTCCTTCTGTGGTGAAGATCTCGGGCACGCCTGTAGAGATAACGTGTGGATGGCCAGCATGGTTTTGAGTCTCTGTTGCACGTAAGTTAATTTTAATTTTATAACTTATTTATTTTCACGAAAGCGGGTCGTTGATGAGGCATCAATTTTGGAATCCATGACTCAGCAGCTCATCTCCAACCCTACTATTACGACGCATCTGATAAAAAGCTTCCTATCCAACCCAGAATTCAAGCAGGCGCTTGCTAGAGAGCTTTCCTCCATCGGTTCATCCCAGGACACCGCAGGACATGCCAACCCTTCACATGAGAGCACAAAAAAGAGTTATAGTAGGGCACATGTGGAGGACGATGATTTGGCAGCTAAGGAGCGGGAGTTGGAAGTCCAACGCCGTGAGCTTGAGTTGGAAATGCAAAGGCGTGAGCTTGAGTTGGACTTCAAATGCCGTGAGCTCGAAATGGTAACAAAGGTATGTATTCATTATTAATTTCCAAATTAGTCAAATAATTACTTGTGTTTTTTTAATTATAAACAACTTATCTATTTTATTTTTTCTAAATTGAAGGCCAAGTCGACGTCGGTGTCGCAGTCACATGTCACTCGTTTGTTCTCACTTGGTGAGGATTATGCCTTTGAGATTTTTGAATGTTCATTGGAGCACGATGGATGGGTGGCACGCCCAAATCAACAGAGGATATTTTCCTTCTGTGGTGAAGATCTCGGGCACGCCTGTAGAGATAACGTGTGGATGGCCAGCATGGTTTTGAGTCTCTGTTGCACGTAAGTTAATTTTAATTTTATAACTTATTTATTTTTGGTATTTTTCCATTTAATGATTTATTTTAATTTCAATATATATATTATGTAATTAACATCCACACCTTTTCATATCTTAGGTATCTCCATCGTCTTCAGCTTGATAAGGGCTCCATATCAGTTTATGGCTTCTTAGATCCGTCAATCCTTATGCCTCAATTCTTTGCTGGTGATGAATTAAGTAAATACATAGGGAACTTGATGGGAGACAATCGGAAAGAATTATATCTGGCTCACTACTGTATGAATAACCATTGGCAGTTGCTCGTACTTCACCCGTCTAGGCATATTGTCATATTCTTCTGCTCTCTCCACCAAAACCCGCCACTGGAGGTGGTGGAAGATGTAAATACGTAAGTAACTAATCTTCAATTTAATTTAAGTTTTAATATCAGTTGTTTTTAGTTTATTACACACATGATATATGAATTTGTTAATTGATATGATTATTTGTTTATGATAGCGCGCTGAAGGTGAGTAGCATAAGTTGTGCCAACGGGAGAAGTAGGACTTCTAAGGCTAAAGGAAATTCTGATTGGATCATCCTCAAGGTTTGGTAGTTTATTTATCAAATCATTAATATTATAATTACTAATTTATATGTATATTTAACTGACATTGAAATTAATTTTGTTTGTAGTCTCGATTTCAACCTGACGGGTGGTCGTGCAGCTATTATGCGATGCTTCATATGCTGAACATAGTCTCCGCATCTATTATGGATGGATGGAAGAAGGTAATATTTAAACAACTTGTTAAATTATATATTATAGTTTTGGTGATGACTTGCGTTAATGTTATTGTTATTATTTGAACGTGTGTAGGCATTTAACAACCAATTGCCTCTTCAAAAAGATGAGTTTAGAGACTTGAGGATGTGCTTGGCAGAATTCTTCTTCAAGTATGCGGCTGAAAAAGGAATTGACAAGACACCTCCGCAATACTTAGATGAATAGTTTTTTTGTTAGACTTTAGAAACTAATTAATAACATTTATATATATGTGTGTGTGTGTGTGTGTGTGTGTGTATATATATATACTTAGATTGGTAGTTTTGTTTTTAGACATTAGAGACTAATATTTATATATATATGTATATATATATATATATATATATATATATATATATATATATATATATACATACTTGTAGATAGTTATGTTTTTCCTATACATGGGTTTTGGTTTAAGTCCCCCCATTGTTCCTTTGTATATTTCTTTTCTTTTAGTTAATATTGAAATTTAAGGGTAGTGTTTGCAATTATGTAATGTGTGTGATATTCTGTGTTACTGGGGTATTTACTGAATGCATGGATAGCTGAGGGAAGTGATATTTTAAAATTGAATTTAAAAAAAAAAATCTATTAACGTCAGTTGTTGATACAACTGACGTTAATAGTACACTATTAACTCAGTTGTATTAGGAAACTGACGTTAAAAATAAAACTTGTAATGTCAGTTCTTTAACATAACTGACGTTAGTTTGAACAACATTAACGTCAGTTGTGTTAAAGAACTGACGTTAATAGTTTTATATTTAACGTCAGTTGTTTAAACAACTGACATTAAAATATTAACTATTAACGTCAGCTGTATTTACGTCAGACAATATTCTCACATATAAAATCAATTTTAACTGACGTAAAAAACACTTATTGCACTAGTGTTCTGACGGGCAATCCACCCCGTAAGCTCATTTTATCCTTCTGTTCGAGCTTTTGAAAGCTCATTTTATCCTTCTGTTCGAGCTTTTGACGGGCAATTTACCCCGTAAGCTCATTTTATCTCTATGTTCGAGCTTCTGACGAGCAATCCACCTTGTAAAGCTCTTTATCTTTTTTTTAAGCTCAACAGGAAATCCACCCTGCAAACTTTTTGTGTAAACCTCAGTGGGCAATCCAACCTACGAGTTCTTTACAAGAAATCGCTTTGTAGTCATAGATCATTTGCTTGTTAGTGTACCCTGATCAAAATTGAAGTTCATGTCTTTACTCGTTTCTTAGAATGATAATAGGTTAACTATGGTTACACCTATTATCTAATAAGAAACAAGTAAAGAGGGGCAGATGTGAACACCTAATTTTGTCCGGGTATTCTTTCTTTTAATTAATATTTTTGAAAACAAAAGAAAAAAAAATATAAAAATGCAAAATACTAAAAATATTTTTGTTTTTTTTCTTGGCCCATTACATGATCAAGTGTAGCCCATTTTCGTTTTTTGCAAGATGTCTTTTAGGTCCATGATCCAAACAAAAAAAAGAAAAAAAGAAAAAGGACATTCTGATTTGAAAAAAATATAAAAATAAATTCTGAATTTTTGTCTTCTTCTCCCCCAACGTTGCTATCTGTCTTCCTTCATTTTAGGTATAAACCCTCTATGTTTTTATTTCCCCATTTTTGTTTTCTTGTGCTTTTTTCCAAAATAAGGGGTAACAACCCCTGCACCTACCTCAGCCACAAAGAGTAGTGGGAGCACTGTAACACCATGTTTTTACGGTATTTACCGTTTTGCTGTTTTTACTGTTTTTCAATTATCGGTAGAATTTTAATTGTTCGTAATTTTTATACTAGATCTAGAAAATGATTTTTAATAAAATAAAATCATAGTTATACTTTACCTTATGGTAGAAGCTTACGGTAAAAATTTGGGTTTTTAAAACTCGGACGAAACTCGGTCTGTGTTTTCACCGACAGTAAGATTTTACTGGTCAAAAAACCTAATTTTGACCCGTGAACGAAACCGTTTTGGTTTATATTTTATTTCCAACAGTAGTGGTTATTTTGTATATTTTCAAAATAAATAGGTTATTATGCGTTATTCGGGCGAATACTCGACGATCGGGGATCGACGGAATCGAGAACGGAGGTGCAGAGACAAAACCCGACCCTGGATGGATGAGAACAATGAGTCATAGGGATGAGTCATAGGGGTGAGTCATAAGGACGAGTCACCTTATGTTCAATGTATGTAATGATGGCTTTTAAAATGAAAAGTCCAAAATACCCATTCTTCATTGTAATTTCAAGTGTGTCATGACATCATTTTACCCATTTCTCCCTAGAAACCCACGGCCCTAACCTCTTAAGACCACACTTGGCATTTTGTTTTGCTCATTTGTTCATGTTCTTCAAGTTTCACACAAAAACTCCTAAGTTATTTACACTTGATTTTCAAAGGAAGTATAAGTTGTTGTTGGTTTCTTGAAATTCCAATGGTAGATTCTTGTGATTCATGATCATACCTTCCATTCCTTTCACAACTTTTCTTCATATCTCAAGCTTTTACAAATTTCAAATTCCTAGATCTAGAACTTCAAAAATCTCTAGAAAATCATAGAAAAATCCTTTAAAGTGATTTCAATTTCTATGATCTTCATATGACTTCTACTTTCATTATCTAAGAGTTCAAAAAATTTAGAGATCTCTAGCCTATTTTTCTTGACAAGGCAGAACCATGCTCAAATGGGTTTGGTAGTTTTCTTCATCATTTAACTTGTTGTTTTGTTGATTGTTCATGAGTAGGTTTTGGTTGTGCAAAACCTTGAGCTATAGGTGTACATCATCCTCTTCTTGCTTGAGTATCAAGTGGTCAACAAAGGTATGGGGGAGATTACCATCATCCTACCTTAGGGTAGACATGTTGATGGTTTACTTAGTGTTATTTAGTGTAAATGGTCTTATAAATTATAAGTGTATAATTTGTGTAATTTACTGATTTATATGTGTGTGATCCTCTTGGAGGGATTAATTGATGTTTGTGTTTGTGGTAGAATTACTATTGATGTTGAATATGATTATATAATGCATGACTACATGAGAAAATTATATAAATCACTTGTTTAGGCCATTCGGTCTTGGCTGTTTAAAAGGGTTCCATGATGTGTTAAATTATTTGAATACTTTTTATGAGAAGTAAATGAATATATAAGAAATATAGAAATTGGTTTGGATTGATTTGGATGTGTATATGGATTTATGAGTCCTTAGGGACTAAATTGTAATTTCTGAGAATTTCAGTGGCTGCACTGAAATTCGTGTTCTTGTATGTTAAGATTGTAGTCCTTGATGATACAAAACCATAGAAATTAGTTTGGTGTTAATTGGATTAATACATAAAAAGTTATAAGTTTTTTGGTGAAAAAGGACCTTTTTGAAATTATTGAAAAATATTTGGGGCAGAAAAGTGATTTCTGGAAAATTTGAGGACAACTGAAAAATATTTCTAAATAAGTTGGTTTGGTGTGATTTGGAGTTATAAATAAAAAGTTATAAGGTTTTAAGTGAAAAAGGATTATTTTGTAATTAATGAAAGTTTAGGGACTAGAATGAAATTTTTGAAAATCAATGTAATTGGACATTTAGAAACAATTTTTCATGTTTATAAAACTGTTCCAAAACTCCAAAATGAGTTTTGGACCATTAGAGTGTAAAATCGTTGAAAAATGATTTACGCGATTTATAAAATTAATGACGTTCGGTCAAATTCTTAGGAATTTCGTATAAATGATATAAAATCAGTGTTTCAACATTTTCATATGAGTAATATAACCTAGGAGATTAATACATTTGAGGTGAAGAACCATATTTTCAAAAGTTTGGCTTTTTAAGCCTAAATTTAGTAAAAAGCGGCGAAACCGTTGTTTAACGTTTTAAGGATTTTTGAGGAAATGTTTTGGAGAAATTGATACCTAAGTATCTTTGAAGGAAATTATTCTTGAAAATGGATTTGGTTTTATCTAAAGGTTTTGGTTTTAAGCCAAAAGGATTTTAGTCTTCAAAGACGAGATTTACTGTAAAATGTAAAAAACCTAAGTCAAGAACGACTTAGTGAAAATACGAACGTAATAATTTATGATGTGGGGTACACGACCTTATGTCATAAAGTATGGCTAATTCTTTATACATATTCCATAAAATTTAATGGACTCGGAATTATTTGTTTTATTGAAAGCCAGAGAAAAAGGCTCAACTAGAAAAGTACGGAGAAATAAATAATTAGACCTGTGTTCCAATCTCATAATGTGCTAGGATTTGTAATCAAGTACTTTAAGAAAACTTTGCACAGAGATGAAAGGTTACTTGAGAACTTTAGCTTGATGATTAAGTACCGGTGATTCGAACTTAAGGACATCTAACATCTGTTACAGTACATTGAAAGGATTCCGATGGAATCAAACTATGTCATCCGATGGATAGACGAGAAGAACGCATTTCCGGTAAAGTTTACCTAAACACATAGTGAAACTATGTTCTATAAGGCCGTTGTGCCTAGGAGATTCAGCTAACACTTTAATGTGGGTGCGAATTTTGTAGTGACGATCTATTGATGCTTGGGGGTGTCGGGGTATGAAATACTCATATCGGCCCAGTTGGTTGCTTTTATGTGGCATGGTGATCTTGCAATACACCGACATACTCTACTAGACACTATGTATTTTCTGGCAGTGTAGGGTGTTCCCGAAAAAGCCAATGTGCACGTTGATGACTCTGGATGCATTCTATTGCCCAAGGCTGGCGTAGTCCAGAACAATCCTCCGAACCACTCTCTCCGACTGTTTGTTAAAACCATGGTATAGGGGATCAGAGGTCATTCCTCGAGTCTTAGATGTCTCTTATCTAGGAAAAGTTGTGCCTTGTGATTATGTTGTTGTAAAACATTATTATTTTTGTTGTGATGGATGATATAATTGTTTATTGATCTTTGTACATACTTGTGTGTCGAAACACTGCATGCCTGCGTTAAGTGTAAGATGGACGGAAATCTCACCTCATTTCTGTATTTTCTGTTTTGCTGTTTTCTATCTTACGTTGGATGAAGATGACAACAATACTGTTTCTCCATCACATCCTGCTGGAGTTTGAGCGTACTTGGAGACATGGACACCGTCTCAAGGGCTTTAGTATACTGGATTTTTCTCAGTATTTGTGGCTGGTCAGTCTCCTGTCAATGTTATATTTTGTGGAGCTATGCCTCTAAAGATATTATTATTATAAACATATTTCAGTCTGTTGTTATTTACTGGCGTTGGTATTATCGCCTTCTCTCTGAATATGTATGACTGATGATACTTAGAACTTGGTTTGTATAATATTGATGTATAAGTTGATGTTAAAGTCTATGTATGGTATTATTGCGAAAGAGAAAAGGGAAAAAAAACCCTATTTTTGGTAAAATAATTATTTCCGCTTTACTCGGTCTTATAAAAAAATAGAAATGTCACAGACAATGAAGCGCCCAAGAAGGGTGTTACAAGCACCACCATGGCACCCTCCCTCTGTACCTTCCTCCTTACCTCTCAACAAACAAATAACAAATTTTGGCATCATCTTCCCCATTGTTGCCATATAAACAACAGCTTACACAGGAGAAAAGCGGGAGGAGGCGTAAAAAGAGAAAGATCCCTATGAACAGAGGTTATTGATTTTTTCAGAAAAATTCTCCCTAGCCTCCATCATGAACTTCATTCCATCTTCAACACTATCTACCTCATTCTAATAAACACACCACTTCAGCCATGAAAAATAACAAACAACACAACCTTCCACCCATAATCACCTTCATCTCTTACCATCCTCTCCACTAATCCAGCCACTTTTCTATCTTCTTCTTCATTTTCTAACCATCCCTATCCATTACCATCATCCTCAAAGATCCATGAATCACATGCCATGAAAACTCTATTCCTCAACATATTCCTTCCACCATTTTCACCAATATAAGCTTCAAAACCACAATCAGAAACCAAAGAAATATCAACAATAAAAACACACACAAACAGAAACACATAGTTAATACTCCCCCTCCGCCATTTGTGCCGCCGCTCGTCGTACCCGGTCAGCGTTGCTGTTGTCGTTACTGCTCCGACCATCGTCATCACCACGACAACATCACCGCACGTCCCTACCTCCCCTTCCATCTCCGTCACTAACCAGAGCCCCACCACACGTTCCTATGTCCGACCGTCTTCAAGCCAGATCTGCCATTCTACTCCTCCCATTGTGCCTCCACTTTGAGACGCCGTCGTCGTTGCACGAACTCGCCGCCATACGAACCGCCACACAACGTGATTTGCCGCCTCCCTCCACCACATCGTTTGGTTTTCCTCACTGTAGCGATCCTTTCCTTCTCTGTCTATCGTTTGTGGGTAACGATGAAGAAGCCTCTAGCTTCTCTCTTCTGATTGTTCCTTTTTTATTTTTTTTTCTTTTTTTCTTTTTTTATCATTTGAGTTTGTGCTTCTTTTGTTGGACTCATAATGTGTGGGTTGTGACATTTTAGTCACCGTTTTTAAAAATAATAAAAATTATAAATAAAAAAAACAAAAAGAGTTTTCTGATCACGAGCTTTCTAGAATTGGGTCAAATTTGTGTTATTGTCTCATTAAGAAAAATACATCTTCAAATAACATAAGTTCTTTTATAAAAATAAAATAAAACAAAATCATTTAAGTAAAATAAAATTTGTTGAATTCACTCAACAATCTATGATGTTGATGTATAATTTTCATCCTCTAAGTGTCATATGAATTGTAAGGGTTTATTGTATAGCTTGACTATCTTTGACCCTGTACAAGAGTGAATTCCATTTTTGTTAAAAGATAATAAAATATTTTTAATTTGCTCTCTTAAAAAATTTTAACAATATTTTTTTATAAAATAAAATATTTTGGATTCACACAACAATCTACGACGTTGACGTATGAATTGTAAGCGTTTATCGTATAGCATCGCTATCTTGAACCCTATGCAAGAGTGGATTTTTTTTGAAACAAAATATATTTTCAAAAAATAAAAATCTTTTTTTAAAATTAAAATCAACCAACAAGTCAAACATTTTCTATAAGAATTACGTGACTTTGAGTTTCTCATCGCACCCGGGAATACGTAGGAGCAAAATCAATCATTCTGTCAAGCCAAAATTTAATTTTTCCCTTTTCTTGTGTTTATATTTTTTTTAAAAAAAATTTACAAGTGGGGTAAAATAAATATTTTCAAAGGTTATTAAAATTCTTTTGCACAAATAACTTGAGGTACCATTTTTTAAACGGGCGACGCAGGGTGCTAACACCTTCCCTAATCATAACCGACTCCCAAACTCACATCTCTCTCTTTTTAAAGACCAGTTTCCTTAAAATATTTGGTTTTTCCAATGTTTTTCCCAAATAAAATATAGGTGGCGACTCCTCTGTTTTTTTACCTTCTTTTCGCTGCTCCCGGACGAGACGGTCGCGACAGCTGGGAACTAGTGCGCCAACAACGGAAATAGAAAATTGATCCAACAACAAGTCAACGACGAGAGGTTGAAGCGAGAGTGAGAGAGAAAGTAGAAGGAAATGAAAAAAAAAATACCTGGTGTGGATGAGTGCATGATAGAATCCACGGGACTGCATGATCTAATGGTTGTTAAATGTGATGCACGGTGGGATACTTATTTATGCCTCTCACCGTAGAAGCTGCCTTACTTTGGGTCTTATCATAAACTTTTATCTGAAGTTTGAGTTATTATATTTATAAAAACATAAAAAAAATTATATAATCTGAAAATATATTTAAAAATTTCTATTAGAAGAAGGATTCTGTAAAAGTTGCAAGAACTTAAATTTTTAAATTTTTAGATAATTAAAAACCTTTATAAAAATTATTATATTTCATATATATATATATATATATTAATAAAACTATATATAAAAATATTATAAATACACAACTGTATATAAACATTATATAAATACCAATATGTGGTTGGTTTTGGTTCTGGGTTTGACAAAAAATGACAAGAACCTACCCTTTAAAATATTGATTGATTCGAGTAACGGGTTAGGTCAAATCGATCCAACCAGTGTATACCTCTGGTTTTTAATGATGTGACAATTTATGATTGATTGACAGTATAAAGTTTATTTTATACTAACTAAACATAGCAATTTAATCCTAATCTAAATTATCAGACGATATTCATAACAAAATTCACAATTATACTAAATAACTAATAAAATTATGTAGAAAAATGATATAGTAAATTAAGTTTTAAATTGTTTTTCTCAACAAAAGAAAAACTAAGTTTTTATGTTATAACTTAAGGCCATCTGCAATGAGAGCAGTACGATGCATGAAGGAGCATAGGCAATGGCAGCACGACCGGAACAGAGTTAAGCTGGCCGGAGAAGACAATCAGAACTCAAAGATATAGCCTGGGGGTGGGGGGGGGGGGGGGGGTGGGGGGGGAGCATGGTGGCGTTGCTAGGAACGACAGAGAGCGTTCTCGTCGAGAACCCCTCGTTGTGCTTCGCTGGGAACCAGTGTACTGACAATGGAAATAGAAAAATAATCCAACAGCAAGTCGATGACGAGAGGTTGAAGCGAGAGTGAGGGAGAAAGTAGAAGGAAATGAAAAAAAATCTGGTGTGGATGAGTGCATGATAGAATCCATGGGATTGCATGATCTAATGGTTGTCAAATGTGATGCACGGTGGGAGACTTATTTTGCCTCTCACCATAGAAGCTGCCTTAGTTTTGGGTCTTATCTCTTACTTATCATAAACTTTTATCTGAAGTTTGAGTTATTATATTTATAAAATCATAAAAACAATTATATAATCTGAAAATATATTTAAAAATTTATATTAGAAGGATTCTGCATAAGTTGCAACAACTTAATTTTTTAGATAATTAAAAACCTTTATCAAAATTATTATATTTCCTATATGTAAATATTATATATATATATATAAATTAGTAAAACTATATATACAAATATTATAAATACACAACTATATACAAACATTATATAAATACCAATATGTGATTGATTTTGGTTTTGGGTTTGACAAAAAAATGAGAGGAACCTACCTCGTAAAATATTGATTTATTCGAGTAACGGGTTAGGTCAAAATCGAGCCAACCCGTGTATTCCTCTGATTTTTAATAATGTGACAATTTATGATTGATTTATAGTATAAATTTTTTTTTATATTAACAAAACATATCAATTTAATCCTAATCTAAATTATTAGACGATATTCATAACAAAATGCACAATTATACTAAACAACTAATAAAATTACGTAGAAAAATGATATAGTAAATTAAGTTTTAAATTGTTTTTCTCAACAACAAAAAAACTAACTTTATATGTTATAACTTAAGGCAATACGCAATGGTAAAAAATCGAGGTTCTTCCCTGTTAAGCATTAATGCTTAACAAGCACCCACAAATTAAAAGAAGGTGTTTAAGTAGGTGACGTGCTGATACAAGTACTGTTTCTTATTCTGTAATGTGTGGCCACTTTCAAACTTTTATAATAAAAAAAAGATTTGTTGGTGTAATATAATGATGTCACTTGTTAGATCTATTTAAGAACTTTATAAAAATTATTGGGTTGAGAGATGAGATACTTAAATTTTAAAATATAAAAATGAATGATGTGACCTATTTAATAACTCAAAAAAAAAATACGGGTTACTAGAATAAAAATGTTCTTGTATGTAGGGATGGCAATGGGGCGGGTAGTGCTTCCCCCGCATCCATTCCCGTCAATATCCATGGATATTTATGCGGGTAGCGAGTATCCATGGATATCAGTGGATAATTAAGAGTCTAAAATAAAAGGAAAGAAAATAAAATCATACAATATTTTTTTAAAAACAAAAATAGCCTGCAAGAACATCACCGTAGTGCAAGGTATCCCAACTAGATTGGTACCTCAATCACCACCAATCATCAACAACACACCAATCATTTATTCAAAAAATAACAAAAGAATACAACTAGCATAGGGACATTGACCTTACCCATGAAAAAGTGCTAAGAAAACCTATAGAAAGATAACTGAAATCTATTGCTAAAAAAATCCTCCCTAACAAAGTCAGGGACAAGGTCTCGCCAAATAAAATCCTAAATTACAAGCCCATGTGCTGCTAATTTATCTGCACAAAAATTACAATATAATATAACAATATATTATATTAACATTATATTATATATTATATTTATTTTTTTAAAATTATTATTAAGGGCTTAATCACCAAAAATGTCAAGTAATAAAGAAAATAAAGTTTATTTCATCTCAAAATAATAGAAACTATCATAATTGATATTATATATTTAATAAAAAAAATATTTATTATGAACATGCAAGTATCCATATGATGGATTCTAAGATCTCATCTCATTTAGTATGTATTCATTTATTACCCGTTATACGGGGCATGTGTATGTAATTTTGTTATCCATAAATTTGAAGAAAAAAAAAAAAAACAAAACAACTAAACAAGGTTTGGCTAAGCTTACACAGCTCACTTCACCTATATTACCTTTCCTCAACTTGGCTTTGTGAGCTCAAATTCTGCTGCATTGATACTTGTGTAACGGTTTAAAAAAATTGTATATAAATTCAGAGATTTTAAATTTTTTTTTTGGTTAAGGATATATTTGAAAATTTTCATATAATTTAAGAAAGAACTCGGGTTTTGATCAAACTGGGTTCCTTTTAGAAACTATTTACCAGTTTAGAGTTATTCTGAAACTATTTACCAATGGGGGGTCGTTTTGAATATTTTATTATTTTTCGGTATGACGGGTCAAAGGCGCCACTGCAGATAAGGCGCCACTGCAGTTGGCGCCTACACTTTTATAAAAAATAAAATAAAATCAAAAGGGGAGGCGCATTTGGCAGTGGCGTCTTCCCCCTGCTAGCTACAGTAGCACTACACTGCGCTACTGTAGCAGCACCTTTTTTTATTTAGTTTTTTTTAAAAAAATTTATTTCTAAAAAAACCCATTCACCAGATAATGAATTGAATTCACCAGATATTTGTACCCGATTCACCAGATATTTACACATACTTAACCAAAAAAAGTTATTTCTAAAAAAAAACCTATTCACCAGATAATGGACTGAGTTCACCAAATATTTGTACCCGATTCACCAGATATTTACACATACTTAACCAAAAAAATTTATTTGACTTTTTTAAAAAAATAAAAATTTTATTTCTAAAAAAACCCATCCACCAGGTGATAATGAACTGAATTCACCAGATATTTGTACCCGATTCACCAGATATTTACACATACTTAACCAAAAAAATTTATTTGACTTTTTTAAAAAAATAAAAATTTTATTTCTAAAAAAACCCATTCACCAGATAATGAACTGAATTCACTAGATATTTGCACATACCTGACCTGATTATGGAGACACCGCGGTTTCTCTTGTATTATATATAATATAATGAGAAAGGGAATCTGTATATTATGAGCTTGCTGAGAGAGCTTTAGACGGAACCATCAGCGACAGGATCAAGGAATATTCATCTCAGGTAAACCCATCTTCTTAATTTCACTCCGGAGATTTTCTGCAATGCTCTCACCAAATAATTTTTTTTTACTACTGTAATAATTGATGAATATTTATTAGTGTAAATTGTTATTGCTATTATTTTTTTATGCCTACTGCGATATTATTTGATACTCATTATCACGGGATTTTTATTACCGGATTTCACCTCCCCTTTTCTTTTTCTTTTTCTTTTTCTACACGTTCGTTCTGCTATCTTTCTTTTTCGGCTTTTTGACCAAACTGGGTTCCTTTTAGAAACTATTTACCAGTTTAGATATCTGGTGAATGGGTTTTTTTGAGAAATAAATACAAGAGAAACCGGGTACAAATTATAATTTCAAGAGGTCACTCTCATTATATTATATATAATACAAGAGAAACTGCGGTGTCTCCATAATCAGGTCAGGTATGTGCAAATATCTGGTGAATTCAGTTCATTATCTGGTGGATGGGTTTTTTTAGAAATAAAATTTCTATTTTTTTAAAAAAGTCAAATAAATTTTTTTGGTTAAGTATGTGTAAATATCTGGTGAATCGGGTACAAATATCTGGTGAATTCAATTCATTATCTGGTGGATGGGTTTTTTTAGAAATAAAATTTTTATTTTTTTTAAAAAATCAAATAAATTTTTTTGGTTAAGTATGTGTAAATATCTGGTGAATCGGGTACAAATATCTGGTGAATTTAGTTCATTATCTGGTGAATGGTTTTTTTTTTAGAAATAAATTTTTTTGGTTAAGTATGTGTAAATATCTGGTGAATCGGGTACAAATATCTGGTGAATTCAATTCATTATCTGGTGAATAGGTTTTTTTAAAAATTAAATTTTTATTTTTTAAAAAAAATCAAAATTTAAAAAAAAAAGGGGAGGACGCCGCTGCCAAATGCGCCTCCCCTTTTGATTTTTTTTTTTTTTATAAAAGTGTAGACGCCAACTGCAGTGGCGCCTTCAAAGACGCCATCTGCAGTGGCGCCTTTGACCCATCAGATCGAAAAATAATAAAATATTCAAAACGACCCTCATTGGTAAATAGTTTCAGAATAACCCTATACTGATAAATAGTTTCTAAAAGAAACCCAGTTTGGTCAAAAAGCCAAAGAACTCACTAATTAAATCTTATATTAATTCACACCTTTCTTTAATGATGATGTAAAAAAATATCAATTTTAATCACCCATCGATTTCTTTTCCTCGCTAGGCTTTGTGAACTCTGAACTCTGCTGCAAGGACACTTGAGTACTAATTAATCCACACCTGCTCCAAAACAGCGCGTGCTTCCACTCTCTCCCACGAATCCCTTCTCCACTCCCCTCAAATTCAAATTCGCTTGTTTCTTCCTCATTAACAAACAAACAAACACAAACAGCAGAAGAAGCAATCTTACCTCAAAACTCTCGTCTTCCTTGGTCCTTTCTTCTCCATTTTCTCCTTCTCTTCCTTTGTCTCTTTCCCCTCACCCTCTCTCTCTCTCTCTCTCTCTCTGTACCATATACTTACACTGATACGGTGATAAAAAGCTCTGTGCTTTCTTATAGAATCACCATCCCATCTTGTTCTTAGTACTCAAATCAACCTGCATTTTCAATTTCATGCAGAGATTCCATCTGGGTCTCTCTCAAAACCCTTCATTGATGATGGATTCTTTAGAAGCCTCATCCCCAATGTCCTCAAACCAAAAAGCAACACCCTTTCAGGACACTCCACAAGCTTCTTCAAAGCCTTACAAGAAGGGTTTGGTAGCTACTCTAATGGAAGCTGCCACTCTCAAAAGCACCCCATCTTTCAAAGAAGATGACTACTTCGTTTCCCTTCTCAAATCCTCAGAGAAAAAAGCACTTCAAGAGCTCAAGGATAAGATCCTTGCTTCTTCTGATGGTGCTTCTTCTGAACCTTCCATGTGGGGTATTCCACTTCTTGGTGGAGATGACAGAGCTGATGTGATACTCTTGAAGTTTCTGAGAGCAAGAGACTTCAGGGTTGGTGATGCTCTCAACATGCTTCAAAACTGTTTATCTTGGAGGAAAGAGTTTGGTGCTGAAACCATTGTTGAAGAAGAATTGGGTTTCAAGGAGCTTGAAGGAATGATAGCTTATATGCAAGGGTATGACAGAGAGGGACACCCTGTGTGTTACAATGCATATGGGGCATTCAAAGATAAGGACATGTATGAGAGGATCTTTGGTGATGAAGAGAAGCTGAAGAAGTTCCTTAGGTGGAGGGTTCAGGTTCTCGAAAGAGGCATCAAGCTTCTTCATTTCAAGCCTGGTGGGGTCAATTCTCTCATTCAGGTCACTGATCTTAAGGACATGCCCAAAAGAGAGCTAAGGGTGGCTTCTAATCAGATCCTATCACTGTTCCAAGATAACTACCCAGAAATGGTGGCTCGCAAGGTATATTTGTTGATTTGTAATTTTGTTTCCTTAATTTTTTGTTTTAGGAGAATGCCAAAGCCACTAGTTAAGAAGGATCTAAAAAAAGGAAAAAACTTTCGTTTGGACTTGGTGCATTTTATAGCATTACCTTTTGTTTTATTGCAAACATGAACAAGGTGAGTTGGTAAATTAAGTTGGTATTTTTTTTTTACTTGTTATTTATGTTATATCATCTATGTGACAAAATTTCAGTTTTATTTTTTGTTTAATTTTTCTGATTTGCTTGCTTTATCTTTTGGGGGTTTCAGATTTTCATCAATGTGCCTTGGTACTTCAGCATGTTGTATTCAATGTTCAGTCCGTTTCTGACTCAGAGAACTAAGAGCAAGTTTGTGATCTCTAAGGAAGGAAATGCTGCAGAGACACTCTACAAGTGAGTCTCGTTGGTTCCACTTAGTTTTCTTTTTATGTCAATAATTTTACCTTACACAATTCACAAATCCCATATTCTAGAATATTGTGGTTGGCCTCGTTCCTCTCAATTTTTGTTTATCTATATTCAGATATCCAAAAAGGCCTTGAGATTCCTTATCTGCTTTCTAATATTGTTTTGGATTTTATTGATTAGTTTAAAGTTTCAACAAATTCTGTTTCCTTTGCTTTCATTTTTGTTTCGCCCTGGCCCAGTAGTATAGTAGCTAATAAAATCCCCATTTTCCTCCTATTTCCATTTTGGGTTTGCTTTCTGAAAGGGTTTGTTTTCTTTTGCTCAGATTTATTAGGCCCGAGGATATTCCAGTTCAGTATGGAGGACTGAATCGTCCCAGTGATTTGCAGAATGGTCCCCCAAAACCTGCTTCTGAGTTCACTGTCAAAGGAGGGGAGAAAGTGAACATACAAATAGAAGGAATTGAGGTGATGATTCACCCCATTACATATACTGTTCCCTATGCAATTTATAATAAGTTAATCTCTTTTGTCATGCAGATAGTTTCCTTTTCAGGTGAAATGTTTTCTTTTTGGAGCTGAATTTTGTTTTCTTGCAGTTCCTATTATGCTAATAAGTACCCTTATCACATTGGTCATTGGTCAAGAATAAAATAGATTCTTTTTTTTTAGAAAAATAACATAGTTAATGTAGTTGAAGTGAAATTTTTAGTTTTTCAATAAACTTATTTTTTCTTAGGTAGATGCTAACTAGTGTCTTAATGTTATTGGTTAAGATTTCAAAGATCGAAATTTTATATTGAAAGTCGTGTAAGTTTAAAAGTTGTTATTTTTAATATAAAGTTTTTATTTTTTTGCTTTCTTAATCAATGTACTAGGACACTAGCCTAATAAGATCCTTTTTCTTATATTCCTTATCAAGTGTCTTGCTTTTTTTTTTTTTTTTTTTTAAATTTAAAGCTTAAACCATTTTGGTTTGGTAATTTACTTGTTATTGGGTGAATTATAGGCTGGTGCAACTATTACCTGGGACATTGTAGTGGGAGGGTGGGACTTGGAATACAGTGCTGAGTTTGTACCAAATGCTGAAGGAAGCTATACCATAGCAGTTGAGAAGGCAAGGAAGATTTTGTCCTATGAAGAAGCAATTCACAACTCATTCATATCAAAAGAAGCAGGCAAAATGGTACTTTCTGTTGATAACACTGCCTCTAGGAGGAAAAAGGTTGCTGCTTATCGCTATGTTGTCCGCAAATGTAGCCCCATGTAGCCTCATAATAGTTTTGGAGCTTTTTAATGTTTTGTGTTGTTTCTTTCTTTTGGTTTCTTGGAGGGTCTTATTTATGCTTATGAACTTGTTTAACTACTTAGAGGGTATTAGTATTTAGTAGTGTACTGGTGTAATGTAAAAAAGAAAAATGGTGCTAGTAGTAGTATAGAAGAAAAGCAATTAAGTTTGCTTATATAGCATGCCAATATTACTGTTTGTCCTTGTGCGTGTGGTGACTTTTTCAGCGGGTTTCTGTGACAAAGTGACCATTGCTGTGTCCTTTGGGACACGTGGATATTGAGAATTGGGATTCGTTGCTGGTGTCAATCCACAGGGCGAGAGTGACAGAGAGATTGGCCATTTGGCACGGTGTGTGGGGGCGTGCCTAGGGATGACAATTTCAATCTATATGGAGAGAAATCAAACGTCACTCTTCATCCTATAATAATAAGGTAGAATTGAGTGAATTTAATGTAATCTAAAAAGGAATAGTAAATAATGAAAGAAAGGAAGGAAAATAGAGGGTGGGGGACGGGACGATACTCCCTGCTCTTGTCTTGCTTCACTGACATCCCCGGGTGTGTCTAGAGGGAGTAATTTTTGCCCCACTTTATATCAAATAAAAGAGTTATAATATAACTGTTTTTTATTAAAAAAAATTAAAAATAATGTCTATTTGTCAAATTTTAAATTGATGAAATAGGATTTAGCACGAGATTTGAGGATAGTCTATCTTTATCCTTAATTAGCCAAGTCGAGGTTGATTGAGTATGGGAGCTGAATAATTTTTTAATTGGTTGATAATATATATATTTTTTTATATACTCATGATACATTACAATTAAATCCAAAAAAAAAAAAAAAAGAGTTGGACAGTTTTAGCTTGTTAGGCTCAGTAAATCCGCTTATAGAATAAAGAAAATTATCACTAATTATTTAACTTGGTAAGGCGTATATGGTAGTGGATACTGGATCGGTGGGTTATATAGTATATTAAAATTTTAAAATCATTAGATTACCAAAAAAATATATTTAAAATCATTGGTTAAGGACAATTCATCTCAATTTATAAACTGATGAACCAATCGAGCTCCTAGTAGTCAAGTACTCTAATCCATATGATTTGAAGTTCTATTTTTGTGTTGGGTATGATTGGTTAAGGCCTAAGGGCCTGAGGGGAAAGGACTTGGGATGTGTTCACAAAATTGAAAAGGAAAATTAGTGGCGATAGATATTGACTGGACTATGTGTTGTAAAGGGAGCTCTGCTTTGCTTACTTTGTATTATAGATTTTGATTTGATATGAATAAATGGAGCATGCTGATGATGAGAGTTCCAAAGAAAGAAGCGGGAAGAGTTCACGGGTGGTCAGCTAGTAACGTGTTCAAGGAGTTCAAAATATATAGTGGAGCCCCTCTATCCCTAATGTTTTGAAAGTGATGTTCTGGTTAGTGAACTGAACCCCATTTAGGCATTTACCTTCTCTTTTTGAATCCACATGCATATTCTTTCCATCTGCTTCCCGCTTTGCTTTTTATACCTCTATGGTTCTTCTTTATTGAACATAAATACACAATACTAATATATACATAAAATTCACTTGAGCCCTGTTTCTGTAATTAAAGAATAATGTTTTTATACAGACGTGATTTCGACACATACGTATCCAGGAGAAACAGGATAAAGGCGGGGATTCTCTCCTAGGGTTTCCTCTAGTGAGACGCTATGGCTGTTCTCTCCCTTGTGAGACGTAATCATCTTTTTCCAAGTTTTTTCTCTCTCTTTTCTCTTTTGCTCTCCTTGCTGAGTATCTGTAGTGAAACCGATGGAGGTGAATTTAGATGACTTATCTCCGGGTGATGAGGAGGAGGAAGTAGTGGTTGCACCGGAAGATAACCATGGGGGGAGGAGTAGTTTGAGGGGGTGGATCTTAGACTCTACCTTGTGGGTCGTTTCTGGACCGAGAAACCGATCCGCTCAAATATTATGAAAGCAAGAATGGCTGATATTCGGAGACCGGGTAGAGGAATTAACATAAAGGAGATAGAGAAGGGTTTGTTCTTATTTCAGTTCTTCCACAGACTCGATATGGAGAGGGTGATGAACACGAGACCATGGTCTTTTGATAATTATCTCCTCATACCGGCTGGTATCCAAGAAGGTGAAGTTCCCAATCAGATTCCTTTATTTAAAGCAACCTTCTGGTCCAAGTTCATGATATCCCAGCTGGATTTTTGTCACTATGAGTGGGGCAAATCCTTGGAAACTTCATTGGTCTGTTTGTTAAATATGATGCTGATAAGCCTTCGGCTTATCTAGTCTTATGACTAGATGAACTAGGGTTTATGTGCCAATTAGTCGAGTTCACTCTCGTTTTCGCCCAAATTTGCCTTGTTTTGTTCCTAAGTTGGACTTTGACTCGTTTTGCGTATTTTTAGTAGTTTTTAGGTTATTTTGAATAGAATTATGCTTTTGTTTGCTTTTGGTGTTTTCAGGTCAATAAGTGAAGCTCTGAGAGTCAAGGAAAGTCAAGAAGCAGTGGAAAAAGCACTTCTGGAGATACTCGCCTCGCGAGTGGATGCTCGCCTCGCGAGCCTGAACATCAGATAAAGCAGCAACAGTCATCACTCTGGCTCGCCCCGCGAACCGTATTCTCGCCACGCGAATAATGAAGACCTGGAAGTCAGAGACCATCACGGCCTAGCCGTGATGAAGGTCACAGCCTAGAATTGAATCTCGCCTCGCGAAAGCATCTCGCCACGCGAGAGTTTGAAGACACTGGAAGACAGAGACACTCACGGCCTAGCCGTGATAAAGGTCACGGCTGTGACAGATTGAAGTTAGAAGACTCGCCTCGCGAACACACTCTCGCCTCGCGAAAATCCAAACTTGAATGCGCGCCAAAACTAAAATTCGCGTCGCGAGAGTAATCTCACCCCGCGAGCGGGTGAGAAACAGAATCCTTATTTAAAGGCTGTTTCAGATCAGAATGGAGGAGGTTTTTCCACTAGTTTAGATCAGTAGTTACGAATCCTTGTTTCTCTTTGGAGCTGCGTCTCCCTTTTCTTTTTCTTTTTCTTATTTGATGATGGTGATTATGTCCGATTGCTTGTCTATGAGCATGAGGAACTAATCCCCTCGTCCGAGGGATCAATGAAGCCACCCATGGCGGTGTAGATTCGATGTGATGTATGTCTTTCTCCCTTGTCTCAATTTATGTTTTCCAATTCTGATTTGATTGCGTTGATCATATGTGTTGCGTGATTGACTAGTTAAACGTGTTTGAGGCCGAGAGGCGATTCGCGTTTTAGAACTTGAATTGGGATCACTAATCGAATATTACACGAGAGTGAGTAGGAGATTAGTGCAACCTTATAGGGAACAAGAATTAATCAAATTCGAGATTAGGATTATGAGACCTAGCAAGTAATTAATCCAATCGTCGAATACGTCCTAATGAGCACGAGAGTGGATTTAGGAGAATTTAGGGGTCCCGGTTGACATTGTAATTGAACTTAGGGAGGAATTCATCATCACTTGGGTATGCATGTTGGGTAGGTGGATTTGTGACCTTGGACATTTTAATTTCTGATTTTTAGTTAATTAGTTTTATTTAGATTTGTTAATTGAATATCGATCCTCTTATTCTCTCTCTCAACCTTCTTCTGTGACTTGACCAAACGCATCTGATTTCCCGCGGATTAGTCGAATTGGTAGCCCAATCCCTGAGTTCGACGTCGGTAATTACTTACCGTGTTATTTTTATTACTTGCGACGACCCGGTACACTTGCCGGCGTTAACAACAAGTTTTTGGCGCCGTTGTCGGGGTGTTTTGATAAGCCTTCGGATTATCTAGTTTTATAACTAGATGGACCGTGGTTTTTGTGCAAATTATTCGAGTTCAATCTCGTTTTCGTCCAAATTTGCCTTGTTTTGTTCCTAAGTTGGACTTTGACTCGTTTTGCGTCTTTTGTGTAGTTTTTAGCTTATTTTGGATAGAATTATGCTTTTGGTTGCTTTTGGTGTTTTCAGGTAAATAAGTGAAGCTCTGAGAATCAAGGAAAGTCAAGAAGCAGCGGGAAAAAGCACTTTTGGAGGTCTTGCCCCGCGAACAGGATTCTCGCCTCGCGAATAATGAAGACTTGGAAGTCAGAGACCATCACGGCCTAGCCGTGATGTGTATCACGGCCGTGACCAAAAACCCACAAAAGTCAGAGACCATCACGGCCTACAAAAACTTGTTGTTAACGCCGGCAAGTGTACCGGGTCGTCGCAAGTAATAAAAATAACACGGTAAGTAATTACCGAGGTCGAACTCTGGGATTGGGCTACCAATTCGACTAATCCGCGGGAAATCAGATGCGTTTGGTCAAGTCACAGAAGAAGGTTGAGAGAGAGAATAAGAGGATCGATATTCAATTAACAAATCTAAATAAAACTAATTAACTAAAAATCAGAAATTAAAATGTCCAAGGTCACAAATCCACCTACCCAACATGCATACCCAAGTGATGATGAATTCCTCCCTAAGTTCAATTACAATGTCAACCGGGACCCCTAAATTCTCCTAAATCCACTCTCGTGCTCATTAGGACGTATTCGACGATTGGATTAATTACTTGCTAGGTCTCATAATCCTAATCTCGAATTTGATTAATTCTTGTTCCCTATAAGGTTGCACTAATCTCCTACTCACTCTCGTGTAATATTCGATTAGTGATCCCAATTCAAGTTCTAAAAAGCGAATCGCCTCTCGGCCTCAAACACGTTTAACTAGTCAATCACGCAACACATATGATCAACGCAATCAAATCAGAATTGGAAAACATAAATTGACACAAGGGAGAAAGACATACATCACATCGAATCTACACCGCCATGGGTGGCTTCATTGATCCCTCGGACGAGGGGATTAGTTCCTCATGCTCATAGACAAACAATCGGACATAATCACCATCATCAAATAAGAAAAAGAAAAAGAAAAAGGGAGACGCAGCTCCAAAGAGAAACAAGGATTCGTAACTACTGATCTAAACTAGTGGAAAAACCTCCTCCATTCTGATCTGAAACAGCCTTTAAATAAGGATTCTGTTTCTCACCCGCTCGCGGGGCGAGATTACTCTCGCGACGCGAATTTTAGTTTTGGCGCGCATTCAAGTTTGGATTTTCGCGAGGCGAGAGTGTGTTCGTGGGGCGAGTCTTCCAACTTCAATCTGTCACAGCCGTGACCTTTATCACGGCTAGGCCGTGAGTGTCTCTGTCTTCCAGTGTCTTCAAACTCTCGCGTGGCGAGATGCTTTCGCGGGGCGAGATTCAATTCTAGGCTGTGACCTTCATCACGGCTAGGCCGTGATGGTCTCTGACTTCCAGGTCTTCATTATTCGCGTGGCGAGAATACGGTTCGCGGGGCGAGCCAGAGTGATGACTGTTGCTGCTTTATCTGATGTTCAGGCTCGCGAGGCGAGCATCCACTCGCGAGGCGAGTATCTCCAGAAATGCTTTTTCCACTGCTTCTTGACTTTCCTTGACTCTCAGAGCTTCACTTATTGACCTGAAAACACCAAAAGCAAACAAAAGCATAATTCTATTCAAAATAACCTAAAAACTACTAAAAATACGCAAAACGAGTCAAAGTCCAACTTAGGAACAAAACAAGGCAAATTTGGGCGAAAACGAGAGTGAACTCGACTAATTGGCACATAAACCCTAGTTCATCTAGTCATAAGACTAGATAAGCCGAAGGCTTATCAAAACACCCCAAACTTAAACCTTGCTTGTCCCCAAGCAAGCTAAAACTCAAAAACGACTCAAGACTTGGCAAGCCTAAAGGAATTAATCGATTTCGCACAAATTTCATGCAATCAAAACAGTTTTTCTCCAATGATCTCCCCCCTTACATCAATGTAATCCCCACATTCATTTACTTTAAACAACTGAGAACTTCATCATTCATGCAATCATTAATCTAAGTTGAGGATCAGGGTCACACACAAAAGGAAGATCAGCAATTTCAAACAATTGCCTTCCTCACAAGGGTATGTAAAATTTCACTCATTCGCTCAAATTCGTCTAGGCTTTCAACTTTTTCACTCAATTTCACTTATCAAGAGCACTTCCCATGAATTTGATTTTCATCTCAAAAATAGTTCCCACGGAAACATGCATGCAACATCAGAAGGTCTTATAAAGGTTGTAATGGGGCCTGGCTGACGGTAGGATAATGAAGGATATTTAGGCTTAAGTCCCTAGGAACTAAGAGAGCATGAGCATTAGACACATTTTCTACTCAATTTCCTTTTTCCATTTTTCTTTTTGCCTCGGGTGACTATGCCTTTTCCTTGCTAATCTTTTTGTTCTTCCCCTTTTTCCTTTGGCAAATATTTTTCTCTCTTTTTTTTTTTATTGCCTTGGGTTTCAACCTTTATTTTTCTTTTTCTCACCCCAAAATGACATATCTCCTTGTAGCCACCCCAAACTTAGTTCCTCACAACCATTCTCTTGCTACGCTTCCATGCTCTCCTAATCCTAAAATTGGGTTAACATGGTTTTTCAGATTTTGGCTCGTAATATAGGGTCATCAAGAAATAATAGGTCAATTGGGCTCAATTTGGCTAACTAGGGAACATGCATTAGGGATGGTCCTTTTTAGGCCAAGTAGTTATTCAAAGAAAATTGCCTAAATCATTTGATGCAACACATAAACATGCAAACCATATAGAGATTCAAGCAAATTCGGAAAAGTGCAACTTAACAGTGATTCACACATTCAAAAACAGAGTTGGAGGCTCAAATCCTCACCTGGACATTTTGCAAATTGTTTGACCGAGATACAATTCCTAGTGTGTGCACCCCCCTCACCTCAAACTTATCATAAATCAAGTAATCACAACAAAGTTCTCAAAGTTCAGTTTTCAATTTTTAAGTGGGGATAAACTTTTCTAATTTCAGAACTTAGGGGAAATCATCAATGGTCAAATAATTCATGCAATCAATCTACGCTCAATCTAATTAAAATCCAACAAGCTTGCCGACACGATATTTCATACAAAAACTCTTGATCTTCTCAAATTATTCAAGAGTGACAAACAAAAACAAAACAAAAAGCAAAAACAAAACAAAAGTTAGGAGAAGAGAGGGATACCTAGCTTGGGTTGCCTCCCAAGTAGCGCTTGTTTAACGTCCCGAGCCTGACTTATTAAGAAGCATCCACCTGGATCCCATAGTCTGTGGTACAAGGGCCAAGAGACGCTCATCATCTGCGATTCTCCACCCGGATCAAAAGGTTTGTGAAGTGGCCCTTGTAGGAGCAGTATGACTCTATCCTTGATTCCATCTGGCCCGTGTGTGGAAACTCCATTGACCACTGTAATTATGAACTCACTTCCTCTCGGGTCAAATGGTGTTTTCTCGAGGAAGTGTGTCAGACGAGTGGGAGTGTCTAATTTACCAATGTCCACACATGCATGCAAGCCAACATATTTATCCAATGCCTTAATTTCAGGTTGCTTAGCAAGCATGGTGGAATCCTCTACCACTTTATCCGCATCTTGCTCTCTACCCCCTTGCTCTGTTGCCTTGTCCCTTGCCAACTCCTCTTCCTTAGGTTGCTCTTCCTCAACATGTGGCTGTTCCGGGGCCTTGTCGCTTGTCAATTCCTTTTCCTCCGGTTGTTCTTCCTCAACATGTGGTAGTTCTTCCTCAACTCCCTGAGAACTAGTTACATCCCAGTCATATCCCAACACCCCACTGCTTCTAGTTGTTGTGGCATTGCATTGGTTCTTAGGGTCGTTCTCGGTATCAACTGGGAAAGTCTCTGGGGGATGCTCATTTAGTTGCCTTGCGAGTTGGGCAATCTTCATCTCTAATGCCGCATTCGCCTTCTCAAATGATGTGGCCATCTTATCAATCGTCGCAATTGTCCTCTCAAGAGCCAACTCACAAGGTTGTTGTTGATGGGCCATCTTATCAATTGTCGCACTTGTCTTATCAATTGCTGCACTTGTCTTATCAATTGTCGCATTTATCCTCTCAAGGGTCAACTCCCAAGGTTTTTGTTGCCAATTTTGTTGAGGTTGTGGTTGCCAATTTTGTTGAGGTTGTGGTTGCCAGGCTAGACCATCGTCAGCATTACTCCAAGCGAAATCCGGATGGTCTCTACTCATATCACCCCAATACTGATTCTGACTCTGATAGTTGTTCTGGGGCACGCTGTCATAGAAATTATGCCATGGTTCCACATATTCTTGAGAGAAGTAGAACGGACAACTCCAAGTGTCATGGTTCCCATTACAATATTCGCAACCCGGAAGCATTCCTTCGTGTACCTCGCATACAAAACAAGGCAAGACCAAGTGGAATCAAAGAAGTAGAGATATATAATGGTGAATAAAAATTAAAAAAAAAATAAAAATAAAAATAACTTAACCAAATAATCAAACTTCCCTAAAATTAGGAAAATTGGTTGTGTCAATCCCCGGCAACGGCGCCATCAACAGATGCCAATAATAATTCTTCTTTATGGAGGACTTACATGAGAATTAAAGTCTTGGTTGATGTCAGGAAATCACTGAAACGCTTCAAGAAGATTAGCAAAAAGGCAGGAGAAGGCAAGGTGGTGAGATTCAAGTATGAAATACTTGGGATCTTTTGCTTCTTATGTGGTTGTATTGGCCACAGTAAAAGCTTCTGTCAACGCATCTTTGATCTGGTGGATGATGATGGTGTTAGAGGGCGGGGACCGGAGCTGAGGGCTGACAATAGGAGAGCCGGAGGTGCCGGAGAGAGCAGGTGGCCGAGGACAGAGAAACAGGAATGGAAGGGAGGAAATCTCGAAGGCGAGGATTATGGAGATTCTGTTGGAGATGATCATGGCGATAGGAGGGGCCTACACGAAAAAACAGATCCAAATAGCAATAATTCAACAATGATTGGGGTCATTAATGCTTATTCTGTTAGACTGAATCCCCCCACTATTAATGTTGCTACGGTCCAGCCTAATAATCAACAAGTAATTATTGGTTACCATAAACAACTGATTGAGGACTTTTCGGGGAGGGTGTCTGATGATGAGATAGAAAGAAAGAGAAAAAGGGGCTAATCTCAAAAGTCACGTGCATGACAATAGTGTGTTGCATGTGCATGAGGATTTGGAGGTTAGCTTGAGCCATGTGAAGACTTGAGTCACGAGTTGAAGGTCAGATGTGGGTAACAATGTAGGTGCTTCAAACAATATGTCTTTTTAACGGCAGGGCCTGGAAATAATGATAGTGCTCAGCTGGAACTGCCGGGAATTGGGAAACCTGTGAGCAGTTTCTACTCTTAAAGACCTTTCCCGTTCTCACCACCCTGACGTGATTTTCTTGAGTGAAACTCTAGCTCACACTAGGAGGGTTGAGGAAGTAAAGGTCTGTCTTGGTTTTGACAGCGTTTTTGTTACAGATGGGGAAGGAAGAGGGGTGGCTTGGCTTTGATGTGGAAAAATGGCTTGAATCTTATAGTAACAAGTTTTTCTAGAAACTTCATTGATGTCGAAATTTGTTGAGGTTGGCAAGGGTCGTTGGCGTCTTACAGGTTTTTACGGCATACCTGACAGGAGTCGTAAAAGTGATTCCTGGAGTCTGATCAGAACCTTGGCTAGCATTTCAGACCTTCCTTTGTGCATTGTTAGGGATTTCAACGACATTCTATCCACTGCAGATAAAAAAGGTACGACTGATCACCCTCACTGGCTCATTAGAGGTTTCAAGGATGTGGTTATGGAATGTAATCTTGTTGATATTCCCTTTGAAGGCGATCATTTCACTTGGACTAATAATCGGGCTCTAGACCAACTGGTGGAAGAAAGGTTGGATCGCGCTCTGGTCAATTCTCCGTGGTGGGATCTTTTTCCTGTAGCTTCTTTTCTTAATCTAGTTGCACCAATCTCAAACCATAGCCCCATTTTATTAACAACTGAGCCAACCTCTTTCATGAGACATCCCAGGAAGTTCAAATTTGAGAATCAGTGGCTTTTGAATAAGGAAATCCGTGAAGTTATCCGCAAAGGTTGAAACCTGAACAGTAGTAATATTTTTGAAGACAAGATCGCTGAATGTGGCAGAGTTTTGGAAGCCTGGGGTAGGAGCACCAACCTAAGTTCAAGCAAGAGATTATGCACCTTAAAAAAGTTTGTGATGAGCTACGCATCGGGGAGGGTTCAGTAGCCAATACCGAATTGAACAAGATCAAGGATCAAATCAGCACAATTCTTCTGCAAGAAGAATCTTATTGGAAACGGGGAGCAAAGTCTCATTGTCTCAAAGGGGGTGACTTAAATTCAAAGTTCTTTCATGCTTCCGCGACAGCAAGGAAGAAGCGTAATTCTGTTTCTAAGCTTCATGATGAGAATGACATGGTCATAGATAGTCAGGTTGGTTTATGTCAGCTTGACCATGACTATTTCGTTAATCTTTTTACTACCCAACCAAGTGAGTGTGATCAAGTTATCTCTACAGTCTCTATAAAGGTCTTTAATGAGGATAATGATCTGCTCCTAGCTCCTTTTTCAATTGATGAGTTCAGAAATGCGACTTTGTCTATGCACCCAGACAAATCCCCGGGTCCCGATGGTCTATAATCAGTTATGGGAAACTTACGACCAAAATGTTTTTAATTCCTGTTTGTCTTGGTTGGAGGAGGGGAATATTCCAGCATCTATAAACAACACAGATGTGTCTTTAATCCCAAAGTGTGATGCTCCAGCTAGCATGAAAGACCTGCGGCCAATCTCTTTATGCAACGTGGTCTACAAGATTCTTGTAAAAACGCTTGCTAATAAACTGGCCAAAGTGATTAACAACTGTGTCCCGGAAGAACAGTTCGCTTTTGTGGCTGGGAGGTCTATTGTGGACAACACTCTCATAGCCAATGAGGTCCTCCATTTCATGAAATGTCATAGAAGAGGTGCTAAACGGGAAATTGCTCTCAAGCTTGACATCAGTAAAGCTTATGACCGTGTTAGTTGGGATTTCCTGATAGCTATTATGTTAAAACTTGGCTTTGACACCAAATGGGTTGACTGAATGATGATGTGTGTTAAATCAATGGAGTGCACAATTCTCATGAATCATGATGAAGTGGGTCCAATCTTACCTGGGAGAGGCTTGCGTCAAGGGGATCCCCTATCTCCCTATTTATACATTCTTTACACTGAAGGGCTTTCTTCTTTGATTAAAAACGCGGAGGGTAGAGGCCTCATTTATGGTGTCAAGATTTGCCGTAATGCACCGGTTATCTCCCACCTCTTATTTGCCAATGGCAGTTTTATTTTCTTCCAAGACAACAAAAGTGAAGCCACTGAAATGAAGAACCTCCTTGCTATCTATGAAGGTGCCTCAGGCCAGGCCATAAATTTTCAGAAATCAAAATGTCAGTTTAGCGAGAATGTGCCTGCTGATACCAAAGTTAATCTTCTTAACATCCTTGGGGTCCCTGAGAGTATGGGTTCTGGAAAGTATCTTGGTCTCCCCTCGATGATTGGAAGAAATAAAAAATCAACCATCAGCTTCATCAAGGATAGAATTTGGAACCGGATCAACTCTTGGCAAGGTACGACCCTTTCTATGGCAGGTAGGGAAGTTCTTATTAAATCTGTTGTACAAGCTATCCCAACTTACTGTATGAGCATGTACTAAATTCCCCCATCTCTTGGAGAGAAAATTCAAAGAATGCTCAATTATTTCTGGTGGGGTGCAATGTTAGGAGGGTCTAGAGGTATCAATTGGCTCTCATGTGACAAACTCACAATGCCTAAGGCCGTTGGTGGTATGTGATTCTGTAATCTATATGCGTTTAACCTTGCTATGCTTGGTAAACAAGGTTGGAACTTCTTACACAAGCCGAATGCTATTGCTTCTCGGGTTTTCAAAGCAAAATACTTTCAAAGTGAGATTTCTTGAATGCCTCAGTTGGCCACAACCCTTCTTTTTCGTGGAGAAGCATATGGTCAAC